>CM037854.1:60343136-60433094 GCA_021234595.1 Delia radicum | reverse complement strand
AAAGTCTTAAGTAAATTTGAATGTTATCATATGTATCCGACATTAGCTAACATTAGTTTCTGAAGCCGTTTTGGTATATATTCTACCAACTAATAAAGCATTTCAACAGAAACTCCTCTAAAAAGTTTTTGTATTTCTAAAACTGTGTCATCCCTATTACGAGTTAAGCAATTAGTTATTTTTCCTTTAATATAACCTCATATGGGACTAAGGCACCACAGCCATTGGCAAAAGTCGCATTCATCCATGTAGCATTCATTCAGTTACTGGAGCGAATATCTTTCTAGTTCATGAAACTTAAAATAACTTTCATCTGTTCACTTTTCGCCAAAAGCTCATTTTTCGCCAAAAGCTTATTAAGATGATCTCTGGAGAGTTGCAGATGCTTTTTCTTATTGTTTGGTGTAATTTACGGTATTTTTTACCGAATATCTTTTCATTCCTGATTCTTTCAATCGGCTACGAATCGTACGTTTACTAACTGCCGTCAGCCCATGGTTTTGTAATTTCAATTCCTTCAAAAATTATAATTTGGTAAATCTTCTACTCTCCTTCTACATTGTTTTTCTGAATATTTTCGGTGACGAGAAATGAAACCTGTACGGAAATATCAGTATATAAGACCTGCTTTATATTATGAAGAAATTTTTTGATTAATAAATAAACATTTTATTTTATTAATTATTTGGGTCCTTGATATATTTCATTTGATAGATCCTCAAATCTCAAATATGATATTAATAGACATGCAAATGTTATAGGCTGAGGTCTTCGCTATCTGTATCTGTGTGGAAGAGTGTCTGCGGAGGAGGACACGGGGGGCCACGATCTACATTCTATCTGACAGCCAAGCGGCACTTGGTGCCTTGAGGGCTCAAGATGTGTCGTCTGGTCTGGTTAAGGAATGTATCGACTCTCTAAATCGTCTAGGACTTAACAACTCCTTGACACTGGGCTGGGTTCCAGGCCATGAGGGGCATGAGGGCAACGAACGGGCTGACTGTTTAGCCAACTGCGGAGCTCGTCGACAATTCATTGGCCCGGAACCCTTCTGTGGCGTACCCAATGGGTATGTCAGAGAGAGGCTCAGAAGATGGAGGGAGTCGGAGTTTGGGGCCTATTGGGCCAGATCGCCTGGGCAACGACAGGCGAGGCTGTTTATATCTCCCTCTGGGGAGAGATCGCGGAAACTCTTGTCTATGACGAGGGGCGAACTAAGGACCGTAACGGGTTACCTCACAGGACACTGTGGCCTTAGGTATCAATTGTACAAGATGGGACGATCCTCTACGCATACGTGCAGGTTTTGTGAATTGGAACCCGAGACCTCTGAGCATGTTCTCTGCAAATGTCCGAGGCTCTCCGACAGGAGGGTGCGTTATTTTGGTGATCGAATAGTGACGCCATCGGACGTTTGGAACTGTTCACCTGGTAGGATAATTGGCTTCGTAGGGAGCCTGAACCTATAGGGTGTATTCGCTGGCAGCACAAAATACCAATTTCTGGTCGCGGTGCATAGTGCCATTATAATCTAATCTAAATGTTATAGACTATGGGATTGAAATATATCCCATAACAATAAAGGAATTTCATTTGATATAAATGATTTTGACCGCCAGCTTTATTAAAAAAAATATCGAACTGGTACATAAATGGATACATGTTTCCCTAAATTCACAAGTGAACAAATCTTATTCAAAGCAAAGGTAAAGACTACTGCAAATATAGTTGAAAACAAATTAAATTTCACTTAAAGAAAGGACGACTTACATTGCAGTAAATACAACTAACATTGTCATTTATTGTTTAATGATCAAAAAATTACTAACAATTGTAGTAAAAAATGAACCACATGTTAGTTAAAAATAAACAAACATTTGTTTTTTTTTTATTTTTTAAATAACACAAAACTACTGTAAAAAATTAATGTAAAATCATAGAACAGCCAATTGATGTGGTTTGTTTTTTTAAATGAACTACAAGGTCAGTAGAAAATTTAATTTGTTCTACAATTATAAAGAAACTGTATAACAACCTAAACAACTACATATGTATTTGTAAAGCAGTTTACAATTTTTCCTTTCTATCTTTCCTTATATCTATCTTTCAATCTATCTTGCTGTCTATTTCTATTCTTTCTTACTGTTCTTCACTGAAGGGATTCACAATGGATCGTATTGGTCTCCGAGTGGAGATGTGCCCTTGGGCACATAACCCTTCCTTACCTAACCCTAACCTACAATTTTTGAACTATTTTTAGTTCAAAATAATTTTTTAGTAAAAACATTTCCTATTGTCTATTTACAACCTACAAAGCAAAAATATTTCACTAAATTTTTAAATCCGAGTTGCTAAAATTAGTAAAAATTTTTACTAAATTTCTTCTTCATAGATCTAAGCTTTTTGGAGAGCAAAATTTTTTGACTTAAAAGTTTTCATAATCTGAAATATAAAGAAAATGCTAAAGAATAACAAAAAATACTTTTAATTAAAAAAATTTAAGTAAAAGATTGGCGGATTTTTGCAAATCGATTTCGATGAAGGGTTTATTGAAAATTTACATACTTTTAATAAAGTTTACTATTTTTTGCTACTTCTTTCACTTTACTAATTACTACAGACACGTTTTGTTACAATATGCTAAGCATAAAAGATTTGCCTAAAAATAGCTATTTTGTTGTAAATATACAGTTTTACTGTAATTTATACAGACGCTATTATTTGAGCGTAGTAAGAAATTTTAAAATTACCACAACTATTTTTAATATAATTTGTCATTTAGATTAAAAAAAGTTTTCATTTTCAATTTCGTTAAAAGATGCAAAACTTTAATGGAATTTGAAAAAACTGAATTGAAAAAACTGGGTGCGCCATTAAAATCAGCGTAGCTGAAATATTTACCCAGCAAAAAATAGTGCTCACCCAGAAGTGCTTCCGGCAGGCATTATTTAATTACAAACCGCTTCCAAAGCAAATGCAGAAGGCATGATTTTTGTTCGCGATGTCCCACCTTTTATGCATCTTTCAAGCAGGTGAAAAGTGCTTCTTTCATGTGCTCTTGTAAGCAGTAAATGCATGACTTCTTAGACAATAATAAGCTCTTTTTTTGTATGTTGACAACATTAATGCTTCACAGTATGCATTCTTTATTGCTTCATTGTAAGCATTATTTACTGCTTCAAAGAAGGAAATTTGGGAAGAACAACATAATGCCTTCCTAATTGCTTTATTATATGCAAGGCTATTTTGGAAGCATACAAATAAAGTTATTGCTTACCAAATCCAAGTTATTTTTTGCTGGGTAGTAGAAATGGTCGGTACTCTTGTTTTATTTTTCGATTTGCCCAATGAAATTCTTAAGTTCTTATGTATTTCGCCACAATTAACTGCTATTATTTTCCACTTAATTGTATATCATAAACAGGTCTGACAATTATCAAAACTATAAGCAAAACTAAAAACAAAGCCAAATCAAATTAAAACTACAACAACATGAATACAATCTTTTCGGATTTATTTCGATGCATTTTTATTTCAAATTTTGAATTTAATTGTTTCAATACAATCAATAATTACAAGTCATACAGACTAGGGTTATAACATTTTTGTGGCAAAAAAAAAAATACAGGGCACCACCTTATGTAAAAATATTAATTTTTTAAGTGGATTCACAGAAAAAACTAAAATCGAATTAAAATGAAAATATTTGTTGAGTCAATTAAAAGTTTAATACTGACTTAAGGAAATTCTAGTATCAATTGTAATAATTTCTAACTAATTATTTGATTTTATTTTCAATAAAGTTTTTAATCGTATCTATTAAAAATTTAATTAAATATTGTTTTTAATTTCAAACACATTTTTGTAGAAAGTATTAAAATTTTTATTAAAATTGGTAAAAAAAAAAAAAATCGCCGAAAATTTAGGGAAAAATCTCTTAAATAACCAAAATTGGTAAAAAAAAAGAATCGGCATTAAAAATTACAATATTAAAAAAACAACCCTAAAATTGACAAAAAATAAAAATGTTTTCTCTTCTTCTTTCCTAAAATAAAATTCTAAAGTAATTAATAAAAAATTAATTACGATTGCTTAACGGCGACTCAATCTGTAGCCTACACTTGGTATCCAACTATTGTATGTGAATAAAGCGTATCAAAAACGTGATAATTACTTGTGAAAGAGAGATAGGATTAAGAAGAAGAAGCATTCTAGTTAAGAAATTAATTGTGCATTGGTATTAGTTAATTCTGTCGCTTCTGATCGAAACAATACTTGTGTGTACGTAGTGTGACAAAACTCCACTTAGCCACAGTCATCGCTGTGTCGACCGTGGCTCAACTCGTTAAGAGGTGAGCTTACGATGCATAGCTTGATGCTAAGGCAGTGGGTTTGAATCCCAGTACGACACCAAAAAAGTAAAAAAGTTTTTCATATAGAGCAAACTAACAATATAAAATACTTTGTTCAATTGACACATAAATTAACCACTGACGAGTCCCAGGAGGGTGACGAAACTGCGGCAGTCTGGTGTATCCCTTGTGTCCGTAAAATTTTTCAATAAAAATGTTTTCTTCTTCTTCTTCCTGTAAAGAGACTAACTAAAATAAAATTGTACAGTAATTAATTAAAAATTAATTACGCTTGTCATTTTCTGACGGTTGCAAAACACTTTCTAACAAAAGTCACTACATTTAAAAAAAATCGCTGATATTTGAAAAATATCCAATTTAGAAAAGAACCGCCAAATTTAAAAAAAACTGCCAAATTTAAAATTAAAAAAAAAAAAATTAGGAAAAAGAAAAACTCACATTTGGAAAAATCTCTAAAATCTCCAAAAATTTATAATATTTGAAAAACATCGCCAAACTTTGAAAATTCGGAAAAAATTAAGAAAAATAGTTCTTAATATATTTTATTTTAGGGCCTACACGGCTATGCCATACGCAGCAAAAATTTTTAGAACATATTACCTTTCAACCTGTTCTAGAACAGCTTCTTTATCATCGGTTACAAGGAACCGGTTCTAGAACAGGTTTCTGGGAGGCAAAAAGTAAGGTTTCATTTTCCCAGAACCAGTTCTATAACTGGTTCCAGAACCGGTTCTAAAGCAACATGTTCTAGTTTGTGCGGAGTTGGTCCTATTGTATATAGGACCAACTCCGCACAAAAAGAACCGGTTGTAGAACAGAAATTAGAACCTGCTATAATATACTGTAACTTGTTCTGCAACCAGTTGATTGGATTTTACTATTTTGCTGTTTATGATTAGTGATATTTTTGCTGAAATACAAAAAGTTATAACCCTAATACATGCATGTCTTAAATCATTTATTTCGAAAATCGAAATATCAATAAAAAACAGCAGTTTATTGACTCGATTTGAAGAGGTTTTAATGAATTATCAGATAATTTATACAACTCTTTTTCTTTTAGCTAAAAGGTATTAACAAATATAAAGATTACATATTCTGGACTATATCAAAAGCAATACCTAATAGCCAGTACTAGTTAAATTGCATGCCATGATATAAACAACAAAAAAAAAAAAAAAAACGCCGTATTCAACTCCTCCTAATCTCTTAGATGTCTAGGCAAGCAACAAGCAATTCATTCCAATTTCAGTTATTTACAAAAAACAAAAAAATAAATAAAACAATATCGTTGTTGTCGTCGTTATAGCTGTCATCATTGCGGTAGACCATTTCAATTGTAAAGTTAAATGTGTAAAGATGTGTTGTCGCTGTTGTAGTGAGACTCAACAAAAAATATGGGTATTTGGGTTAGGGTCCGTATTTTTAATATCTGGTCTAGTATGTACAATATGGTGGCCCACATATGCCGAGGAAATGATTTATAAGGTAAAAATGATTAAAATGTTGTAGATTATTAAATCCTGTTAATTTCACAAATTTATTTTTTCTTCTTCCAGACTCTACCTCTTAAGGAAGGTGGTCGTACTTATGATAAATGGTCCGTTACACCCATACCCGTTTATTTAAATATGTACTTATTTAATTGGACTAATCCGGAGCAAGTACGAGTAGCTGGTGTTAAACCAAATTTTGAGAGGGTTGGTCCGTATGTTTTTCTAGAGGATAAAATTAAAAAGAACATTACCTGGTACCCCCAATAATACCGTATCATTTGTTCCGGAACGTACTTGGTATTTTGAACCCAAAATGTCTAATGGTACTTTGGAGGATATAATTACCTGTCCACATTTGCCATCAATTGTAAGTAGGAAATTGAAATTATTAAAAGTAATTATTTTTGGATTATATAATCAATTTCAAAGATTACATCAATTCAATTCACAATGAAGATAGACAGGTGTTAGAATAAAACTGTCATGTTGTTCGTTGACTTAGAGTGTAAATAGATTTTTTATTTGAGTGCAAGTGTGTGGGTTTATTGCAAGGCTCAGTGTGTGTTTAGTATTCAAAGTGATTTTAATTTTAAGATTATCAATTTTTGTAGCAAAAAAAAATGTTATTCGCAATAACACAAGAAAAATACTTTCATATTTTAAAAGGACAAGTATTAAAAACTTCGGGCTCTGAATTTTTTTTTTTAAGCTTTTTTGTGTTTTATTTCAAATGAGCTATTTTTTTATAAAAAATAAAAAAATAGCATTTTGGACAAAATGAGTTTAACCATACAAAACAATTAAAACAAAAAATAAATTTAAAAATCTTGCGCAAAAAATAATATTATTTAAAATAAAACTAAGGACTTGAACATATATTAAACAACTTAATATTTGTGAAAAAATAATAATATTTATGTGAATGCATTCGGCCCTTTGAGTTAACCATCTTTAGAAATCAAAACAAACAACAATAGTTATTTAAATGTAGTGGTGTTCAAAACATTTGCAACTGAAATAATGGGTTAGGTAATTATAATTTTTTGATCAAAAAGATTTATGGTATATTTTAAATTTATTTTCATCGGGATAAACATTAATTGCATTTATAGTAATTAAATGTGCTAAAGATTATGGTATAATTTTTTGTTTTTTTTTTATTAAATTCAGTTATAGCATATTATTTTACAAATACAAAAAAATTATTCATAACTTCTCAAAAATAAAAAAAAGCAATTTTAACAAATAAGTTGATAGTGCAATGTTCAAAAGTAATTAACAGGAACTACAAACAACTGTTTTAACGCTCAGTATTTTGTAGCGTAGCCATTATTTTTTATAACTTCTGACTTCCTCTTAGGCATTGAGGCAATGCGCTTTTAATGTTATCGTCAGAAATTGTACTCCACTGCTTCTCAAGCCGAGCTTTTCGGTTTTTTTCCGACACAAACGGTTTTTTTTGTACATCTATAACTTCTAAGACCATACTCTCGGGCTCTTCTTTTAATAGCGGGAAGACTGGCATCTATTAAAAGTTTAGCTTCTCTGGGAACTGCTTTGGGATATTTCGTAAAAAAATTCTTGATATTCCGATCTTCTATTACAGTTGTAATACGGGGTCTTCCACCTTTATAAGTTGTGTGGATGATACCACTATTAACAATGCGGGAAATCGTTGATTTTGGAACGGAGTACTTTATAGAAATTTCTTTTTGAAAAAAGTCCATATTGAAAATCAGTTAAAACTTTTGATTCTTATTACAACTTATTACAATTATTAAAGAACAATAATTATAATAAATTTGTTCAAAAATATAACGGCCTGAATCTCATATTAAAAAGGAATGCGATTAGCGTTATGTCCTAGCATTTGTTAGTATAAATTGTTTCGTTAAGAGTAAGAATAATGAGAGTTGCAAATGTTTTGAACACCTGCATTTTGAATAAATCTATTATTATTAATTTTTTTGTTGTTTTAATTTAACGGAATTAATTTTTTTTTGTTTAACATAAAACAATGTATGAAGAATATATAAAAAAAAAATTTTAGTAACTTAGTTTAGTAACTTAGTGTTGAGTTCCAAATGTTTTGACCGCTACTATAAATACACACAGACAACCGAAATCGTTGCCAACCGCATTTAGGTACACTCACAATATTTTTTCCGTAAAGACTGCTGAATATACACATTAAATTAATTAAAAATCAGTTAAAAAAAACTTACTACTTACTTTTCCATTAAAACAACTAAAGGGCTTATTGTAATAGCTTGATAAGCCACATTTGATTTTTAGTTTGTTTTCGCCTTTTAAAGGTTGAAAGATTGCAACAAATATGACATTTGCAGGACACTTATACTCTGGGCTCTTTTAATAATTAATTAAGCAAGCCAATCTATCAAATAATGATCAATGATTGTCTAGAAAATAGCGAAAATTCATAAAACAACAAATGTGGCTTATCATGTTTTTATAATATCCCCTCGAATTGTATTTTTTTTTGTTTATTTTTAACTGTTAAAAATTTAATTGACAAATTCGGAAAAAACAATAGATATTTTTCATTTATTTCTATACTCAATATAATATAAAAATCGTTGCTAACCGAATTTAGGTACACTCACAATATTTTTTCCGTTAAGATTACTAAATATACACATTAAATTAATTAAAAGTCATTTAAAAAAAAATTACTACGTACTTTAAAACAACTGAAGGGCTTATTGTAATAGCTTGATAAGCCACATTTGATTTTTAGTTTATTTTCGCCTTTTAAAGGTTGAAAGATTGCAACAAATATGACATTTGCAGGACACTTATACTCTCGGTTCTTGTAATAATTGATTAAGCAAGACTTCTATCAAATAATGATCAATGATTGACTAGAAAACAGCGAAAATTCATAAAACAACAAATGTGGCTTATAATGTTTTTACAATATGCCCTCCAATTGTATTTTTTTTTTTTTGTTTATTTTCAACTATTAAAAATTTAATTGACAAATTCGGTAAAAACAAAAGATTGTTTTAATTTATATCAATATTCAATATAATATAAAAATCGATGCCAACCGAATTTAGGTGCACTCACCATATTTTTTCCGTAAAGACTGAATATAAACATTTAATTAATTAAAAATCAGTTACGAAAAGTTACTACTTACTATTCCTTTAAATCAATTGTGTTTTTTAGTTTATTTTCAACTGTTAAAAAATTAATTGACACAATCGGTAAAAACAATAGATTGTTTTCGTTTATTTCAATACTCAATATAATATAAAAAGTTTTTGTTTTAAATACAAAATTTTATGTGAATACTTTAACTATTACCGTTAGTTTGCTTTTGGGTTTATTTGGTTTATTGAGCAACAGACAGAAAGTTAAAAAATAAATTTCTTTGGTAATTTAGTTGTAGTTATATTCCATTTGAATAACTGTTAAACTTTTATGGAAAAGTTCTTGTCAGTGTAGTTTCAGTTAATTAAAACAATGTTTCCAATTTCACTTATTTTGTTTTAATATGCAGCTATATTAAATATATATAAGATTTGTTTGCATACTGTTGTAGCTGTGTGAGAGGAGATATATGTCGTCGGCGTAATCAAGATCGTCCAATTTGCCCTGCAGTCCAAGAGCAATGCCACAACCACCTTTCATCGATTGTTCCATGACAACATCTAAAACGATGTTAAAAAGAAGAGGTGAGAGCACAGAACCTTGTCTCACACCTATTTGCACTGGAAATTTGTTGCTTATAAGACCATCGTGCAGTAATTCACTGGATGCATTATCATATAAGCATTTAACGAGCTGTATCAGTTGTTCTGGAATCCCTTTGCATCTTAAAGCGGTCCATATGGCCGGTTGGTGTAACGTATGAAATGCACGTTCAAAGTCTATAAATAGCAAGTATAATGGAGATCTCCACTCAACAGATTCCTATACAATTATTCGAAGGCTACATATATGATCTACACATGATTTACCTCTTCTGAAACCGCATTGTCCGTTGCGAAGTTGAGGTTCAATAGTTGTGGCAATTCGTTTGTTCAAAATGTGAGCTACGATTTTATTTGTCATGTTTAAAAGCGTGAGACCTCTCCAGTTTTTCATCTCAATCAGATTAACTTTTTTGGAATCTTTATTATTAGCCCTTCTTTGAGTTCATCCAGTAGATGCAGGTTGGTCCAGAAATACACAATACGTGGTTCAAATAATTTGGCTGTGGTGGAAGAGTCTGCTTTCAGCAGTTCAGGTCTGTCTGACCTTCTTCTTGCGCATTTCAATTAAATCTTCATAGATTCCTTTATACTTTCAAGCTCTTAATTTTATTTACAGTTGCATTGGTTTGCTGTTAAGTTTCTTCCAGCAAAATAAATAAAACCAAACATATTTATTAGAAATTTGGAATTATCCTTTTGTTCATAATTGCACTTACCTAAACAATCACTTTCCTTCATAGTTCTGGATTTAACACATATCGCTCATTTATTTCAATAACGTCATAACTCAAAAATTTTGATTTTGTAGAAAACGAGTTTTAAGTTTTCAAGTTACTCCCACCTTGAAGAAAAAAAATATCGGCATAATTTCTCTCAAGTGGTGACTATAGAAGATATCAATACGAATTTTTTACACAATATGATACGTGATATAACGAATAATTCTTCGTTATTAACTCAAAAATTATGTTTTTTGAGTTGTGACGTTTTTGAAGTAAATGAGCGATATTTCCTTGTTGCTGCAGCTATTTGTGTATATTTATTTTTGTTTTTGACGAAAAAAAAACTTTTTATATTTTCTATTTTTTTATTGAGTTTTTATTAATCAAAAAAATTTTGAAAATTTGTAGTTTCAAGTACATAATGTTTATATTTTGTTTCGGTTGTTTCTACCAATCATTACCACAATAAATTGTATAATACAGTATTGTCTGTCAAAAATAATTGTATCCAAAAGTGCTTATAATTAAGCATTTTCATCAATGAATTTAACATAGGCTTGTCATAGGGAGGAATCATTCCGATTTAATTCTTTGGATGTCCATTATCATGAACAACTTTTTTAAAAGCTATTTAGATAAATAAATTTACATGGAATTTGTTCTTAAGTTTCATATTATAATATTTATATTGCTTAAAGGCAAATTCCAAGAAAAATTTTAGGCATAAATAGCTTTTAAAAAGTTAATTAGGAGAAAGAACATTCAAAGAATCCAATTGGAATGCTTCCACCTAAGTCAACCTTATGTTAAATTTATCGATGAAAATGCTTAATAAGAAGCACTTTGCTTCTTTGCTAAGTATTGAACCATAAATTAGGTTGTGTTAAAAGATTAATAATTAGAATACTTTAACAGTTTTGACTGAGAAACTGATGTAATCGTTATAATATTTTTTTGTTAAGCAAATGATTTTTGATATTTGCCACCGATTTTCAACTAATTTATTCTCTGTGTGTAATTGTTTATAAAAAAATGCAAATGATTTATTAAAAAAAAAATCATTGATGGCAGGCAATACAGCTAAAATAATGTAAGCAAATAAAATACCGTTACCGAAATAACTAAAGTACCGTTACCGAAATAATCTACCAAAATCATTTATATTTTCCTAGAGCTTGATCATTAGAATTAGGGTATAATGGGGATAAAATTATAGATGTGCACTGACATTACCTGAATAACTGAAATAACGTTATCCTTAAAATAACGCTACTGAAAACCCTTTATATCGTCACTCCTAAAATACCGTTATTGGAATAAACGAAAATAGCTTTACCCTTACTGATAGCAGCATCGAATCGGTTACCATTATGGTTGGCAAACAAGGAACTATTTAAAGTAACACTAAGGATATAATTTAAAATACCGATAACCCTAAAATACCCCAATAAAATAACTTACATAAAATACCTTAACGAAATTATTCATACATATCGATTGCATTAAACTATCTTAAAAAAAATAAATAGTTGTTATTTCTCTGAAAAACATTTTTGCTTGAAAATTTTCCAGAAAATAGTTCATTAGGGTAAATATTGGTAATCCCAAATACATACACACTTACATATCATGAAAGTCATCCGACTTTCTTCATATTGTAAACAAGAAGACTACTAGAGAACAACGTCTGCTTTAAAAATATGTAGTTGTTTGGGTTTTAATACAGTTTCTTTATTTTAAATGTAAATGTCAGTCATTTGTAGAACAAATTAAATTTTTTACTAACCTTGTAGTTCATTAAAAAAAAACAAACCACATCAAAGGACTGTTTTACGATTTTACATTAATTTTTTGCAGTTGGTTTATGGTATATAAAACAATAAAAAAAATATATAAAAAAGTATTGAAAGCTCGTTATAAATTGAAAATAACATATAAATAATCTCGATGTATATAAAAACAAAAAACTAATATAACTGTAAAAAATATTACTTGAGCCAGAGTACAAACTAAAAATTTTTTATATAAATAGAACATTTTTGGTCTTCAAAGTTTAGTAACGTCATGATGCTTGTTAGGAAAAGACCTAACCACGTGCTTGATTACTAAGAAGACAAGAATGCAGCAAAATTGATTATTAATAGGGTTTTTGTTAAAGTTCTGCCTATTATGGAGGCTCCAACTTTTCTAAAACTTCGGGTTCTGATGAGATCTTTAGCCAGATCGAAATACTAGTATCAACCTACCTAATATGTTTGATTTGCTTTATTTTTGTAAATAAACGGAGGTTGAAAGCTCGTTATAAATTGAAAAAAAAACTAGTTTTAATTACAACAAAACTCGACCTGACGATAGCTCAGAGGGCTAAAGCGCTCTGTCTTACGTGTAGTGCGAGTGCATGTGGCATTAGAAATCAGTTTATCTATACCACGGTCAGTGATGGCACAGAAAATTTCATATTGATGCAATCGAACAAATAAAAAACATAACAAATATTACATTACTAAAAAAATTCAAAAAAACAGGGTCACTGACGAAGGTTCAATACCAGAAACTGCGCAGTCTGATTCAGAAAAAATTGAAAATTTGCAATGTTGTTATGATTTTTAGAAAATACACTCATTCTTCTCTACCACGCCTTTCACAATTAAATTAAATAAAATTGCATATTAATTATAGTATTAACTGCAATTTTCTGAAAAAGACGTTAAAAGTCAAACTCAAAAAAATTAATATTTGTGTATTTTTTACTAACATGTGGTAAATTTTTACTACAATTGTTAGTAATTTTTTGAACATTTAAAAGCAAATGACAATGTTAATTGAATTAACTAAAATATAAGTCGTCCTTTCTTTAAGTGAAATTTCATTTGTTTTTAACTGCATTTGCAGTGGTCTTTACCTACATAGTATTTTAAGTGTAATAATGACTCTTGGACATTTGATTGGATCGATTGATTATTAAGCGGAAAACGAAAAAATTAATAGATATCACTTATCACCGGGTTTAGCTTTAAGTTCTTTGAATAAAATATGTACCATCAATATAACTACACTCAGAGAACTTCTGCTGTAAATATTTGTAGTTGTTCAAGTTGTAATACAATATCTTTATTTTTAAGTGAAAAAAAAAGAAAACAGTCATTTATAGAAGAAATTTCAGTTTTGACCAAACCACATCAAATTACTGAATTATGATTTATATAGAAATTGATGATCAGCACTTCATTAAGGGATTAACTGTATTTAGAAATTAGAATAAACAACAATATGTAAATATTTTAAAAAATAGAATTAAAAAAAAATCTTTTTTCTATAGACAGAGACAATAAGTTTGTTCGATGACACAAACATTTGTACTAATTTGTACAAGTTTTTACTGGAAGTTGTTCATTTACAAAAATACTCCGTTTAAAATAGTATAAAGATAGAGTAAAGTGACAGGTTGATGCCAAAGATTTAACAAGATTTTATTGGAAAATGTTTTGCCATTAAATATTTGTAAGCCCAGGTGAAAAAGTTCATATATTGTCATATATGGCCACATATATGAATCCATATATGTTCGTATACGAAATTTGAGGGTTTATGGACATATATGCTCATATATGGACATATATTAATGTTCATATATTGTCATATATTCTTACTTTTCCTATATTCTCGTATATAAAAAAGCTTTTTTAGTTTTTTTTTTCCAAAAATATTCTGTTTATTAACAAATACAGTTATTATAATTCTATATACATGTTACTGAATACAGGATTTTTATTAAAAACTTAAAATATACTTAAATATAGGAATATTCTACACCATTTTTAATTGTATCTTAAAATTTAAACATTTCTGTTTAGTTTTCCAATTATTCTGAAACACAACTAAAAGTGGGAATGTGGGAAAATATTTTATTTTTTAAATACAAAATATAACAAAATAAAAAAATCCAATTAATTCATCTGGTTTAACCAGTTTTTGAATACTGAAATCAAAAACTTTGGCTTAAATAAAGTTTAGCCACATGTTTCCAAAATTAATGAAACGCTGAATCTGCCAATGATAAAATCTTTTAGTGGACCTTATTCGGGAGGGAGGGGTTCAAATTTGAGGTTTTGTTTTGTGGTTTTATACAAAAGTTTTGAATGGATTGGCATCATTTAGGCATCATCGGAAAGGTGTCTTAAATGTCTTTTCAAAGAATAATATATACCCATTCATTAACCCATTAGGAGTCAGTTTAACGTTTGGTATTTTTAATTTTTCCTGTTTCCAGAACTTTCCAGAACTTTTGTATAAAATCGCAAATCAAAATTTCAACTTTGAACCCCTCCCCCGGAAAGGGGGTTGGTTTTTCCTAATAACTCATTCTCTGCAACCGTATTTATAAATTAATAAGACATTAATTTATATATTTTTGTTAAGAATTCGTAGACCGGCAGAGTAAGGGTTAAAAATAAAAATAAATCATCCTCATATATGGTCATATCTGATCAAAAATTAAAACATATTAACCGTATATGGAAAAATATATGAATTCAAATGTGGAGATATGTATATGGCATATATGAACCAATATATGAACCAATATATGCAAAATATATTATCATATATCATCATATATGGTGTCATACATATCCATATATGAACTTTTCATTTATATGTACTTACCCATATATGCTCCCATACATTACATATATGTTCATACATTTTGTCCAAAACTTCTCTTTTATATGCTTTAGTTTTCAAAATGCATCCTAAAATATTTTGACTTATATCGCCTAAATTAGGCAACGATAAACAATTTTGTTGTAGAACTTATTATTTGTTTTTCGACTGGAGCACATGGTATGAATTTCGTTGCAAATCATCAGTTGCCAGTTAGAGGGTTAATATAGTGCAACTAATATACAGAATTTCTTTGTACAGTGTAATTTTATTAAAACTCACACACACACCGGAAAAATTTAACACTGTAAAATCTAAATCTTAAGTGTACAGTAATTTTAATTTTTAAAAAAATTATTTTTTTTGAAGCAAAAACAATTTGTCAAGAAATAAAGAACCACTTAACCTAAGTGTTTAAGAAAATGAATCCCTTAATTTTTTTAAATTGGATTATTCTTATTATCTCCATACTGTAGGTACTCACAATTAGTTAGATATTTACTTCCTTTGAGTTGCAACATAATGCCAATAGATATAATTACACCACAGTTTAGAAATTTCCACAGTATTGATGACATAGCAATAAACATAGTGTAAAACTGCACAAAATACTAATCTAATAAAAAATGTATGTATATGGGTCATATTTAATACGCAGTGGTTGGAGTTCAAATAATATTTTAATGGAAAGGAATTTATTTGTAGGCTTCATAAAGTATTTTAAAGCTAGCATACTAGGCAATCAATAAGATAGATAACACTATGCTACAGTAAAAATGTACAAAATAAACGATGTAGTTTGGTTTGTTGGGCTGGTTGAGTGGAACTAGAAAATGCAAAGTTTTAGACTGAAAGGTCATGATCTATAGAAATTATAGGCAAAAAGTCGAAAATTAAAAAATTGGCTTAAAAGTTAATTTAATTGGTTTACTCATAGTTTTTAATGTTCATATCCAAAGTAATGCAAAATAGAATTACTAGACTTCATATATATACTTTACACTTACAAAACTTTCATATCGGAGATTAGTGGGAAGTCGTGTGGTAGTTAGGGGTGTTCTATGAATCCTAAATGCGATACTTGGACAAGGATGAATCTGGTTTGTTTCCAAATGATATATTTTAATTTTAGAAATGTTGATGTTAAGAAGAAGAATAAACGTTTTTCTCTTAACATTATAAACACTATTAATTTTAAATCAGACTAGACTAGTTTCTGCCGTTTTATGGACAGGCACATCATTGATTTTCTATTTAAATTGTATTATTATTTGTGTCTTATAATTGTCAGATTGTCTCTATATGATACATTTTTCAACAACCTGCGGCTGTAAGAATTAAACCTGCGCTCATCTAACATTACAAACGTAACAATACCAAGTCATGACCGTTTAGCGATCACACCCTCGAATCTATGCAGCTAAATGGCAGTTTTCTTTCCTATTAGCTTTTTCTGTTATTGTATATTATACTCAGAAGTGACAACACTAACAACACAAGCAGTCTATTTTTAGATTTTTGTGTTATTTTTGTAATCTCCTCCGTCTCTATTTCACAATGTTACCAGATTGACGTATGGTCTTTACGTTCAGGGTTGACAACTTTTGCGTTTTAAGTTGAGACATCGACACAGGGCAAATTTTATAATGTATTTTAGTACAGCGTTATGTTAACGTCATATTTCAAATTTAGTGCCAAAGGGATAAAAAAAAGTCGTTCCGAAAATCGATTAAAATTTAAACTGTAAATTAGGGTGACAATGAAAAATCAACATTCGATTTTTAATAATTATCGCGCAGATTATTATACCACTTGGTCTAAAACTCACATGCTGAAAATTTGAGCCAAATCGGATAACTCCATCACGTGCACCTTTGAGGTCAAAGTTAAAATTTTGGGAAATTCAGTATATTCAGATGTGGTCAGATGGAGCTAAAATAATGCTTTTTATATTTGAATTATACCCAAATCTGAGCGGATTACTGTCCCACATAGTCTAAAGTATGCACGATGAAAAAATTAGGCAAAGCGGAAAACTCTAAGCTGTGCATCTTTGAGGTCAAAGTTCAAATTTTGGAAAATTCCTTATATTTTACTATAATTGTTCTAAAATTATCGTTTTTTTACATATGTTGATGAAAATTGTTCCCAAAATTGATATCTTAAGTATTTTTAAAAATATTCAGAAATTTGTTTAGTAAATTTAACCCTTTTGTGATACGGGCGTCAAAATTACCAATTTTCCTTAATTAGCCTTAAATTAATTTTTTTTAAGTGTAAAACATAAATTTTAAAACACAAAACCATTATTTTTAACAGACAGGTTTACTCTACTGTGCTTCGGTTGTCACAATGACCCATTAAAAACAAAAATTCAGAAGCAATATTGAAAGAAAAAGTTATATGTGAATGTTTTTTCGTAAAGAAGCAAAAGTCCTTAAGTTTTATTTTGATAAAATTGTGTTTTTAATATTAATAAAGTAAATGTTCTTTTTGCAATAAGTTTTATTATATGTACTCATTTCTTAAATTTTGTAAATTAGCATGCTTTATATACTGTTGTCGATAGTTTTAAACAACCTGAAAAGAAACATAGTAATTATTTAAATAAGTTAAGTTTAAAAATATCTTACATTGAATAAATATTGCCGCGGTTCTTCGTCTTTTGTGATCTTTTCATGATAATCTTCAACAGGCTTAATACCTCGCTTGGCGCAGTCATTTACAATCTTCAGTTTTTGAATAATATCTTTTCCTTTTCTATATTCTTCACAATCTTTCCAGGTACTTGGGTCTTGTTGTAAAAAATTCATTGAAATTTGGAATCTCTTCAAAAGTTTTTTCGTATTTTTAGAGACTAGTTCTATCAAAATTGATGAATTATCTTTAGCAAAAAAAGTTTTAAGATTTTCTTTTTAAATTAAAAACTTTTTCAAAATTTCTTCTCCTTCCTCCAACTCTTCGTTTTATATTAACGTCAATATTTTTTCGGTCATTTTGGTTTTAGTTTCTAGGTCTATTCTATCATCGAATAAACTGAATGCAACACATTCTTCATTACGGTAATACAGGTGATTAATAAACTTAGATTTGACTCTATCTGCAATTTGTACATTTATTTTTGAATAATCTTCCAAATTTCTCAAAAATACTAAGTCGTTTAAGGGCTTTATCTGAATGGAACCAGGAAAATGCTTAACACTTTATAATAAAGCCTGCAACTTCAACTATTCCAATTTATTTCCAATTCTGTAATTTCTGGGAATTGATTGCGAAATATCAATATCTTAAGGCAATATATTCAGTTAGCCATCCATCTGGCTAAATGAGAGGACCTGGTTTAAAAAATTTTATGCCACTAGGAGGACTTTCACCAAGAAATATAATTATTAGTTCCAGGAACTCTTTGTAGTCATTACGAGGAAAGTCCTCTTTAATTTTTTTATTTGCAAAATCTAAAATTTTAGCGCATTCATCACCTAATATTTCTTTTATTCGAGGTATCGTTAATCCCGTCAAATATTCATCCTTTTTAACATTTGACCATTGCTTTTTGAGTTTTTTAAATAAACTTACTTCTGGACCAGTCGAAGCACATATTTTTGTTTCATTGAAAACAGCTGCTAGAATTATTTCAAATACATGGTGTCTGCAACCTAGGAACAGAATGTCTCTTCTTATCTTTTTTTCTAAAATATTGTAAGCCCCTTTAAATTTGCCGGTGTTTGAGGCGGTTGTGTCAAATACAAATGCTTCGATTCTATCCAAAATTTGATTCTATAATTAAGGAAAATGGGTAATTTTGACCCCCGTATCACAAAAGGGTTAAATTTACTGAAAATATTTCTGAATGTTTTTTAAAAAATTAAGATATCAATTTTGGGAACAATTTTAATCAACATACGTAAAAAAGCGATAATTTTAGAACAATTATAGTAAAATATAAGGAACTTCCCAAAATTTGAACTTTGACCTCAAAGGTGCACGGCTTAGAGTTATCCGATTTGCCTAATTTTTTCATCATGCATACTTTAGACTATGTGGGACAGTAATGCGCTCAGATTTGGGTATAATTCAAATATAAAAAGCATTGTTTTAGCTCCATCTGACCACATCTGAATATATTGAATTTCCCAAAATTTGAACTTTGACCTCAAAGGTGCACGTGATGGAGTTATCCGATTTGGCTCAAATTTTCAGCATGTGAGTTTTAGACCAAGTGGCACAATAATCTGCGCGATATTCTGTAATATTCTGAAAAAAAAAATTTGCCCATACATTTCATTGTCACATTAAAAACTCTTATAGTTTTTATGGAAGCGTTGTGTCTCCCACTTTTTATTTATTTTATAATTAACATTTGTATTTTATTTTATATAATACTTTTGATTTAAAAAAGAAATTCTGAAATCAAGCTGAAAATTATTGACAGAAAACAAACAAGAAGAATTTTACAAATTTTTAATAAATTAAAGGCAATTGGGGAGGTCTCCACATTACCCCCATTTCTAAGAAATTTTGTAAAACTGTAAAAATTGTTCAAAAAATAATTTGCTTTTTTGAGAACGACTAAGAAAATCCGCAGTATGTTGTATCAGTTATTCGCATTACAACAATTTTATTTGGTTCCTTTTTATCTGGTCTAAATAATGCTTTTAAATGTACCGTTTTGAATGAATTGTAAAGTGTTAAATTAGTTAAATCTAATAATCAAGTTGCTCTGAAGAAGCCGCTAGTTTTATTGTAAGCCCAAATCAACTTTTGATGTATTAATATAAAATGTAGTCTGAATTTCATTGCGAGATTTATTGTTTAAATAAATTAAATGTTCCATCGGGGATTTATACTAAAAAAGCTAAAAAGCTTAATCTAAAAAGCTTTCGGCCATGTTTCCTATAACAATTAATGCGTCTCCCAAAACTCATACATATCAGACTTGGGCTACGTCAATTACATTTCACAAACATTCACTTCTGAAATTTTTCTATATCATTATTAATTTCAGACCTACGCTCACACTTGTGAGCTTAAACGCTTCCTTGGAAAATTCTAAATTTCATCAATACCAGACATGGGACATATTACCAATGTTTGTGTATTTAATTACAGGGATATCATCCCACTTGTCTAAAATTTATTTGGAATAATACGACAAAAAAAAAAAAACAGTAAAATTGGGCAATTTTTGAATGCACTTTTCAACCAAACCGAACATGAAGTTGTTTCACTTAAAATAGAAGTGTCACTTATTTCCTCTCTTCTGCCACATATCCGAGTATAATTAATATTGTAGAGAAACCATAATGAGCAATCCATGTAAGTTAAAATTTTGTTAATCTGAGGAGTCTTAAAAAGACATTTTTTTAACTGTTACTTTAGATTGCTTTTCAAGTATATTAAATTTGGTTCATTTTGTAGCATCGTGCAATTATTTGTAATATACGATTTTTATAACCCTGATTTTTTCTATTCCACAGGCTGCTTCAAATATTGTCAGGGACTATAATAAAGTAATCAAATTATTCTTTAACATGGCCTTAAATAACAACGGAGGTGCCTTATATCAAACTCACACTGCTAATGAATGGTTATTTGAAGGATTCTATGATAGATTTTTAGATTATGCTATGAAGTTGAATAATTCCATGACGGGAAATATAAAATCAAATCGTTTTGCTTGGTTCCTAGATCGTAATGGTACAGATGATTTTGAAGGCACCTTCACCATCAATACTGGAGCAGAAGATTTGAGAGAAATGGGTGAATTGAAATTTTGGAATGGTAAAAATGAAACTGGTTTCTTTGAAGGTGAATGTGGTCGAATAAATGGTAGTACATCGGATTTATTTGTACCAAATAGACCAACAGATGAATTAATAACAATTTATATAAGAGATACATGTCGTATTATAAATTTGTTACCTTCGGGAACAGAACGTATTGAGGGTATCGATGCTATACGCTATGAAACAAAACCGGATACATTTGATAGTGGTGAGAGAAATTCGCATATGAAATGTTATTGTCCCACTGAATTGCAGCCAAATAATTGTCCCAAACCGGGTGTTACCGATATCGGACCATGTTCAGAGGGTGCTCCCATGTATATGTCACATGCCAATTTTATGTATGCTGATCCAAGTTATGCAAATACTACAACGGGTACAAGACCTGATCCAGATAATGATAAATTCTTTATAACCATGGAACCAAAATTAGGTGTGCCATTGGAAGTAAATGCTGCCGTACAAGTTAGTTTATTTATACAGCCTGATAAGGATATAACGTAAGTTGAAATTGTTGTTATTGAGCATATGAGAAGTATGACAATGAGAATTTTATTTTTAATTTCAGAATATTAAAGGGCATACCTTCATTCTATGCTCCCATGTTTGTGATAAATAGTAAAGCTAAAATAAATAAGGATTTGGCCAAGGAAGTAAAGGTAAGATCAGTTGGAAATATTAAATGAAATAAAACCTGATTGGAAATTTAATTGATTTAATTGAATAAATCAATGTGTTCCTTAATCCAAAAATAATCGAATTCAAAAAATAAATTGATGTTTTAGTTAATTAAATATATATATATGCATTAGAGTTCGTTTTCAAATTTTTTTTATTTTGATTTCTGGATATTATCACTTTTTAGAAGGTTTTTGTATCAATCAAAATAATGGCGTATTTGTTTTTTTTTAATTTCAACTCCTTCCCGTGCCTATAGGCGACTCAAATCGCGGATTTTGGTTCCCTTTATTGGATTTAAGTCGCCTATAGGCACGGTAAGGAGTTGGAATTAAAAAAAAAAAATACGCCATTATTTTTATTGATACAAAAACCTTCTAAAAAGTGATAATATCCAAAAATCTATTTTTCAAAATTAACTCTAATATACATATGAAGCGCTTATTGTAAAAACTAAATAAGCCACATGTATTGTTTCGCTGTTTTCTAGCCATCCGTTGATTAATATTTAATAGAAGTCTTTCTTAAACACTTATTACAAGTACATAGAGTACAAAAGTCCTGCAATAGTCATATTTTCAGCATGTTTTTAACGTTTAAAAGGCAAAAAGAAACTAAAAATTAAATGTGGTTTATCAAGTTTTTACAATAAGCCCTTCATATATATATTTTTTTTTTTCTTAAACTTTATTTTATTATTGAATCTTTCCTAAGAAACTTGCAATAAATATTCAAATCTTTACCAAATTTTACAATTTATTGGGTATTGTCAGTGCAATAATCAATATTTTGTATTCAAATCTTAACCTAGGGATATTATTATTTTAATAATATTGTTTAAGGGACCAATCTGCCTGGCTCTGTCTAAAGTAATACTTCTTCTTAGTCGTCGATGTCCTTTAAATAGAAATAGTTCTCGAGCAAGCGAATTGGGATGTACGGTTAATTCCCTCATGTACTTAATTGAGTAATTTTCTATTTCATCTCGAACAGTGGCAGTGTTCAAGGCTTTGTGAATGTTGTCATTTCCGCAGTTTCATATTACAGTTTCTGAATATTTGAGGCCGTTTCCCATAGCTGAATGCCATATGACCATATTGGTTTGATTATAGACTTATACAGAATCACTATGCATTCCAATTCAGGAGGAGAATGTGCATATTTAAGCAAATGCAGCTGAGCATATTTCAATATAATCTGAGTTATTTTCGATTCTTTATATGTTTTGAACAAGTAAGATGGAGATCTATGTGAATCCACAGATATTGACGTGATTATGCTCCGGGATAGTTAGTTAGTTAGTTGGTATATCTGCTTTATAGATATTATATAGATAATATATCCCAGCAAAAATAGTGCTTACCCAGAAGCACTTCCGGAAGGCATCATTTGATAACCAAGCACTTCCAAAGCAAATAAAGAAGGCATGATTTTTATTTGCGATGTCCCACTTGGTATGTCTCTTTTAAAGCGCATTTTTCATGTGCTCTTAGAAGCAATAAATTCATGCGTTCTTAGGCACTAAGAAGCGCTTTTTTATGTTGACAATATTAGTGCTTCATGGTATGCATACTTTATTACTTTATTGTAAGCATTATTCACTGCTTCAAAGAAGGCATTCTATGAAGAACGACAGAATGCATTCCTTAATTGCTTTATAGTATTCAAGGCGGTAAAGCGCTATTTTGGAAGCATACAAATGTAGTTACTGCTTACCAAATGCAGGTTATTTTTTGCTGTCATACTTCCTTGGGGCACACCAGCAGAAATATTTCGCGAAGTAGAAAATACTTCTTTTGATCGAATGTTGAAAGTTCTGTCAGTCAGTCAGTCTTAGAAAAGAAGCTTATGTATGTTCTCAGGAATAATCCGTTGTTCAGGGAGATACTTCGAAGAATAGAAGGAACAGTTTTTCAAACAACTTTAACAGAATATAGAACAAACTTATAGACCGATATGACGTTACTTGGCTAATGTCTTGGCCCGGTATAGGAATCACTAGCATTTCGGAAACTTTCCATGAGGATGGATGAAAGCCTAAACGTCAAATGGCATTAAATAAGAACATTATGATCCTCATACCTGAAACAGGCCAGTTAGCTATCATAGTGGTGGTAATACGGTCAATTCCTGGTGACTTTATCGTTTCAAGCTCTTCAAAGAGCAGATTGATCGATGGGAATCGAAATTTTATAAGGCAAGTAATAGTGTCATTGACTATAGGTGAACTGATATAAGAGTTTGTATAATTTGGGGTGAAGACATTTTCCAAGTAATTAAGAAAGGCAATTACTTTCTCACTTGGACTTTTAACCCAAGTGCAATTTTCGAGCCCTTTTGGAGACATTGCATTTTACTCACAACTTTTCACAAACATCCATAAAACGTTACGTAGTGGTTTAAATATAAAGTTCTGTGCGTTAAATACGAGCAATAAATATGAACACAGGTCCTGATATTTAGTTCTATCAAAACAAAACCAAACTGATTGCTTTCGAAAAGTTTTAAGTGCAAAAACTAAATGCAAAACTATCATACTTTATAGACATTTTTCTCGAAATTTGTGCCATTGATACTTAATGAACACCATTGAAATCAGCATGCCCGAGATATACACAATTGATGGTCAGATCTTTGTTATTTAACAATAGAATTCGTCTTAATTAACAATAGAATTTGTTTAATTTTAATCTTTAACATATTTGATGTACCATAAATATTACATAGAAAACTTTAAAATTGAGTTTCAATTAAACTATATGTTGATTCAATTAAAAGTTTAATTAAAGTCGATTTTAATAAGGAAATTTTAAGATCAATTAAAATAATTTGTAACTATTTCATTAATTTTATTTTCAATTAAAATTTAAATCATATCTACTTAAAATTTAATTGAATAGTGTTCTTATTTCAAGCAATATTTAGTAGATACTATAAAAACTTTTATTAAGATTTAAAAAAAAAATTTCCGAAAATCAAAAAGAATAAAAAATAACACCAAAAGTTTAAGAAAACCAAAAATATTACTAAAACGCCAAAATTTTAAAAAAATTGTCTAAATTGAAAAAAATAGCTAAAAATAGGAACAAAAAAATTGCCAGTCATTAAAATTGAAAAAAATAGGCAAAATTAAAAAAAAAAAAATATAGCTAAAATTTAAAACATTACCTAAATAAAATTTAAAACTCTGATGTGAGCAAGATTATTCAAGTTTAAGATCATCTGTTTTTTTGTTAAACAAAAAACCGTGCAATGTTTATTTATGATTAAAAAATGTTTATTCATCCGCTAATTTAAAGCTGACACGTCCTTATATGTTTCATTTCGCATCACCGAAAATCTTCAGAAAACCTAAAGCCTCCTTTATATAAGCGGATGAAGAATTTTTTAATTAATAAATAAACATTGCACAGTTTTTTATTCAACAAAAGACAAATGATCTTGAACTTGAATAATCTTGCTCACATCATCAGATATAATTATTAGAGTTAATTTTGAAAAATAGATTTTGGGATATTATCACTTTTTAGAAGGCTTTTGTATCAATAAAAACAATGGCGTATTTTTTTTTTTTAATTCCAACACCTTCCCGTGCCTATAGGCGACTCAAATCCAATAAATTATTATATAAACCAATAAATTATTTTGTATTCACTAAAAAATTAAATTTTTAAACTTTAATAACTTCTGAACGGGTAACTACAAAATTAAAATTTTTGGACCATTTTTCTCAGATGTACGTACTTTTTCATTGTAAAGGGTCCGCCAAATAACTTTTTTTTTGAAAATGCTATAAAAAAAACTACTGAATATTTTCTAAAATTTCTTTTTTATTTGAAAGTACAATCCTTCCGGTTAATCATGGAAAATAATTTAATTCAAATGGCTGGCCATGCAGTAGCCTACACGATCGGTCCATTTTTTAACCACATTAGCACACAGCTGTATTTCCTCATCTTCAATTTTTGTGATCAAAAATTCTTTCAACATGGCTCGACAACGATCGCCATTGACTGTAACGGCCACTCCTTGCTCATTTTCGAAGAAAAATGGCCCAATTATGCCTCCGGGCCAAAATCCGCACCAAACAGTGACTCGTTTTGGGTGTATCGGTACACATTCTGCAACATTACCATGATTTTCAAAGTAATGTCGCAATATTTCCCAGCGTTGTTCAAGCGTATACACAACCATATTCGTTCAGCGGAAGGATAAAACTAATTATCTGTCAAATCAGACATGAGCTAAGTGTTACCATTCACGAAATAAGCACTAGTTGAAAAAAAAAAAACGTTAGATGGCGGACCCTTTATTTTAACAAAAAAAATATTTTAATTTTTTTTTTTAAAAATTATTTTTTTGGACCACTCTAATTATGCATTCTGGTGCATTCCAAAAACTAAAAAAAAGCTTATGGGCCTAAGTTTTCCCGTAGAATCGAATACTGAAGTCATATTTGACATATATTTAGCCGTTTTTGTTGTATGGGAAAAGGGACCCAAAATCCGCGATTTGAGTCGCCTATAGGCAAGGGAAGGAGTTGGAATTAAAAAAAAAAAAATACGCCATTATTTTTATTGATACAAAAACCTTCTAAAAAGTGATAATATCCAGAAATCAAAATAAAAAAAAAATTGAAAACGAACTCTAATAATTATATTTGATTCCATATTAAAATTTTAAAACGGGAAACTATTATTTTTTAAATATTTTCATAATATAAACTTTATTTAAAATTTTCATTTTATTTCTTTTTAGCTTGCCTTAAATCTACCCGATATTGGTTTTTATATTGGCATTGGTTTAATAAGTTTAGGTGGTCTGATGTTACTAATTGGAGCGTATGTCACCTTTACTAAGAAATGGTATAAACCAGCCGCCGTAGAAGAAAACTTAATACACGAAAGCCAAAGTACCTGAATCAATTGAACGTTCTTTCATATCTGAAAAGTTAAACAAAATAAAATATTGTACAGCTTTAAGTTAAGAATAGTATTAATATACATTTTTTTATACTCACATATGAATACAAAAGCCAAAAGAATAAAATAATAAATGAAAATAATTGAAATTTATTGAAGTTTCTTAAGTGTTGGAAAAAAATGATTTCTAAATAACTTTTAATTAAGTTTAGTCTACACACATTTCACCAAATGAGGTCAAAACTGAAATTAAACTGTTAAACCGAAAAAAGTCACCTGGATATGACTTAATAAGTGGGAATGTCGTGAAAAATCTTACGTGGAAAAGTATAATATATTTAACTCTTATTTACAACTCTATATTAAGGCTTAATCATTTTCCATCACAGTGGAAATGCGCCGAAATTGTAATGATTCCAAAACCAAGCAAACCTGAAAAGCAATTGTCATCATATAGGCCAATAAGTTTACTGGTAACATTTTCTAAAATATTTGAAAAAATATTTCTAAGAAGACTTCAACCAGTTCTAGAAAAACATAATATCATTCCAGACCACCAGTTTGGTTTAAGGCACTGCGGAACAGTGTCATCGGCTTGTTAATGTTATAACTGAATGTCTTGAGAAAAAACATTATTGTTCAGCAGTTTTTCTGTATGTACAGCAGGCACTTTATAGAGTATGGCACCAAGGTTTGCTATACAAAATCAAGAAAACCTTGCCTGCACCATACTTTCTATTTTTCAGAAATTATCTTTCCCTTCGGTGATTTTACGTCAAAAGTAAAGATGAAATGTCTAATATATTCAAAATCAATGCTGGCATTCCACTAGGTAGCGTACTCGGTCCAGTTTTATACACAATTTATACAGCTGATATGCCAACAACTGCAAATACCACGATTGCAACTTATGCGGACGATACGGCTATTGTTGCCACCAGTGAATCAAAAATGGAACATCTTCCTATGTTCAAAATGAACTCAGTTTGCTAGGAAAATTACCTTTAAAATGGAATATTAAAGTGAACTCTGAGAAATCAACCCATACTACATTTACATTAAGGCAGAATGATTGCCCTGCTGTTACCATTTTTCAAGATGAATTACCTAAAAGTGAAACTGTCAAATATTTGGAAATGACAATAGACAGACGTTTTACATGGAAACCGTACATCAAGACAAAGCATGAACATCTGAAACTGAAATGCAAGAAACTTGTTTGGCTATTAGGACCAAAATCCCAACTCAACTTAAACAATACATTACGTATCTACAAAGCTATACTTAAACCAGTTTGGATCTACGGTATACAAATTAGGGGTATTGCGAGCAAATCCAATACTGACATCTTTGAAAGGTTCCAATCAAAAATGGTTAGGTTAATTACTAATGCCCCCTGGTTAATAACTGATAAACATATCCGTCTCGATCTTAATATGCCAACGGTGAGACAAGAAATTCAAGCGTATAGTGAAAAATATCTGCAGAGGCTGAGTGATCACATTAATCCCTTCTTGATGACAGCAATGAAACAAGGCGATTAAAACGTACTCATATACTGGACTTGCCTTTAGAAACCAATTCAGAACTTGTAAATATTAAAAATGATTTAAATAATTATTGTACAAACATTTGGGTGGGGTATGGAAGGAAAAAAATCTTAATGGGCGCTTCGCGTTTCTGATTCTTGGGATTGTACTGAGCAAAAAAGTCCACTAGACCATACGTCTACGGTGAAAATCGAGCTTCCAGATGTTGTCTTTACGGCAAGAAAGCCCTATTTTGAAATTAAAAATTAACAACTTAAACCCCACACACAAATATGATTGATGCATTAATCTGCTAGAGAATCCAAAGAAGAGATTAATACCATAATCTTGAATAAGCTCCTCCTACTTCCTGAGATATGTCCATCCCACACATTGTTACTTTAACAAAATACGGCTAAAAAGTCAAGATCTGGAAGCTCGATTTTCACCGTAGACGCATGGTCTAGTGGACTTTTTTGCTCAGTACAATCCCAAGAATCAGAAACGCGAAGCGCCCATTAAGATGTTCAAATCGCCTCACCCTAACAAACATATATAACCTCTTAGATATTATTATTACCATTTTCTTATTACTTTTCGCACTTATTTAATTAAAATTCATAAATAAGTATTAATAAAAATTCATTAAACTATTTATTGTATAAAGTTATGTGGTTTAATGGAATCACATAACAGCTGTTAATTAATATCATGTTAACAAATTTGCTTATTGTCCTTGCACAGATTGTAAATAAAGAACAATTGAAAAAAAAAAAAAAGTTTAGTCTATAGGAAAAGCAAAGTGCTGAATACGGGAAGATCGACATTCTAAATTGTGTTAATCGCAATAGTACTGACAATTAATAATAATAATACTAATTTTAAGGTCTCATAATTCACGTGTTGCAACACAAAAAGTATATATGCCGTTATTTGTTTGTGACAATATTAGAAGTACTTCTTTTTTTTTTTTAATTGTAACTATTTTCAAATGGTTTAAAGAAATAATTATTTTAAATATGGAACTACTTCTTTTTTAAACATAAGTACTTCTAATTTTTTCTAGGGAACTATTTTTTATTTTTTGTGTAAGACTTCGTGGTTTTACCATTTAACTATTTATTTATTAAAAAATAAATGTAGTTCTTAAAAATATAAAATAAATAGTTCTTCGATAAAAAAAAAAACAATAAATTCTAAAGAATTGATTATTTTAGTCTCACGCCATGTTAAAAGAATCGAGTAGGTAATCTAGTAAGGAATGCGTTCTGCCCAAAATGCTTGATTACAAACCCCCTTACCTTTTTGGATTTTATTTGCTGGGAACATATTACTGTTAAAATTGTCATATATTCTGAAAAGATGTAAGTATAAATTAACTTGGGTAACGTCTCATGTGAAAAAATTTATTAAACTAAATTTTAATGAAGATTAAGAAACTGTAATGAAAATTAAAAAAAATAGTGGATTTTAAATTATTCGTGGTTCTTAAAGAATTAATAAAAAATCCATGTTTGCCGTGCGTGGTATGTTTCTAACCATACATGGGCACACTGCTGTATATTTTTACTGCACTACGATTAGCAGTAATCAGTAACATGTTACTGATTACTGAAAGAGACAATGCAGTAACCAGTAACGTTTTGCTGATTACTGAAAAAAATTGCAGTACCAGTAACGTTTTACTGATTACTGAAATAAAATTGCAGTAACTAGTAAATTTTTACGGATTATTGAAAAAAATGCAGTAATCAGTAAAATTTTAACAAAACAAATTTATTAAATTGCATCACAATTTTTTTGTTTTAATTAAAGCGTACCATTACTTTTTTGTTAAAAAGTCAAAAATCTAACCTTGGATTTTCAAAATTCAATCATATTTTTCTATTCCGAGTCTTTATGAACCCACTTAAAGATTAATGTTTTCAGTTTTTCAAAATATCAAAAAATTGGCCAACATACTATTTTGATTGATATTTTATTAGCTTTTCTCAACACAAGCATTTCAAAATTTACATCGCTGAGTTTTTGTCTTCTAGAACGATTTACAATACCAGCGAATGAAAACAATCGTTCTACAGGTGCACATGAGGGTAATGCAGTATTGTATTGGAGAAACACGTTTTTAATGACAATATGATTATTTAGGCAATTTGTTGTTGTGTCTTGTTCGACCAGGTATAAAATTGTATCCTGGAGATAATTTACCGAATCACTGGAGTCACACTGTACGCTAACATCTGTTTAAGAAAAGTAGATACAACACATATATTAATACAAATATTTAACGTAAAATTAAGGGTAACAAATTTACCATTACTTTCTTCCCCGAAGTCTAGAAATGAATTTTGGGTTGTTGCAGGTATGGAACAAGTTTCAGCTTCGGGTATTTTGCCATATTTAAGCACATAAGTGCTGAACATTTTCTTCACTTCATCTTGTGTTTGTGTTGTCGCTGTTTCTAATAGAGCTTTTAAAAATCTTAGTTTTATTCAAGGAACAGATATAGCAGCAATAATAGCATCCCAGGCTTCATTAGGAAATATTTCTCAAATCTTTTGAGTAAAGATTTTTGCTTTTTTTCGCTTACTTCAGGTAAACTCTTAAAGTTCGCACGCTCTAAACGACAAAGTTTTATTCTTAAAGACAGACACTATAGAAGGAACAAAGTAACCCAAATACATAGTCTTTTCGCCCTGAAGAAAATCGATCAGGTCCTTCTACAGGCTCTATAAGCTTTATGTATTCCACTAAGTACTCAACCTCATCACTTAGAATGGTGGGAATTCCCAGACGATAACACAATTCGGGTAAAATTTGTTTTGAATCTCAGCAACTTCTTAGCGGAATCATAAAGTGAGTTCCAAATTACTTACTTATCTAAGAAAATATAATTTTTTAATTTAGATATTGTATTTTACCTAATTACTTCGATAATAATACACTTTTTATTTTTTGAGTGTAGGCATATTTTTTTATAACATGCATTTTTGGTTGATATATTTAACTGCTATTAAGTGCCTAAATGATTTATTGGTACAAATTTACTGATTACTGCATTTTTTCAGTAATCAGTAAAAAAATACTGGTTACTGCTATTTTTTTCAGTAATCAGTAAAATGTTACTGGTTACTGTAATTTTCTTTCAATAATCAGTTACAGCCCTATGTTGAATGAGGGGTCAATTGACCTTAAAGTGACTGGTTAAAGAAGGACTTATCACAGGACTGGAATAATTTAATACTGAAGTGGGTTAAGCAGTGTCAATTGTCCTAAAATTACCAATCCTGTGACTGGTAAAGGGAGTACATATCACTTAACCAGAATGCTTATTAACAAGAAAAAGCCAGTTGGCCAGAATTTTACCCTTTGGAAGCTGTTTATTTTTTGTTTATTTTATACTACATGGCCCTTTTGCGACAGTGTTGTGGTATGCCTATCTTTGGTTAGTCCTGTGGCATGCCACTATGTGGTTTAAAGCAGGACAAATTACCCCCTCCTATGACAAGCCAATGTTAAAGTTGCCAGTTGTTTACATAGGGTAGGGTTTAGCAGTGGACCGGTCTCTGGCACGAAGGGACCGATCCTGTGGCACGCGCAGGACAGGTTTCATTCCCCATAGGGAGTTTACTGGTAATGAAAATTTCGTTGCAATAACCAGTAAATTTTTTTTTACTGAAATTTTACTGTTACTGCAGTGTGCAAATCTATGTTTCCAACTACCTTAAAATTATGTCATTGCAAAATTTAACTTGTTACAGTTCTGACTTATGAATTATATTGTATATGATTTTGCTTTGAATTTGAGAAAGGATAACATATATCCATGCAGTTGAACTTATATTTTGACTCTTTTTGGTTTTTTGCTTATATTTATCTTGTTAAAATTTATTTGTTAATACACAGATTATCGCACATAAGATGACATTTCACAAAAATATATATATTCAAAAAATAAATTTGCAGAGCGGAAAATATATGATCAAAGTTGAACACTTTTTTTATACCCATTTCTGATATCGCGAAATCCGCGCTTTTGATTTTAAATTCGATTTCACATTCTTAATGTACGCAAAAATATATTGGATTAGAAGGTACATTTTAAGGATTTTTTGTAGATTAATTTTAGTACACCAGAGAACTTTTTAGTTTGAGCATTTGATTTGATTTATGTAAAGGGTATAGAGGTAAAGACCCTACAAGAATGGATGACCGAAACTAACACATGCAAATCTTACATATTCCTCTAACTTATGAATTTATAAATTAGAGGAAGATGCAAAATCACACGTACACAATGTTTCCTTCACTTTTTTCACATTGCCCTTAAGAAAATGATAGAAACTTTGATCTACGCATTGATGGATATTTCCATCAGCAGTGTCGGTTATTTGACCGGTCATATGACCGTCACTGTTCTTGCTGGGGAGCTTTGAAATAGAATAAAACAAAGATATTTTTTTTTTTAAATTTGCATGAAATTTACTTTATTCGAAAGACAATCTTCTGGCATTATAATTTAAATATGACTTCAATATCGTGGCGAATGTTGTCCTCTAAGTGGTCAATCGTTTTGGTCTTATCGGCGTAGACTAGCGATTTCACATATATCCACCGAAAATAGTCCATCGGCGTTAAATCGCATGATCATGAAGGCCAATTCACGGGTCCTAAACGTGAAACTATGTCCTTCAAACGTGTCTTCCAATAACTAAATTGTGGTACAATCTGTGTAACATGTTCCGCCGTCTTGTTGAAATCACAGCTCCAGCACATCATGGTTGTTTAATTGATGAACGAAGAAGTTAGTAATCATGGCTTTTTAGCAGTGCACGATGCCGGATATACTGATTGGGGTCTTCTTCTACGCTACGCTCTACAGCAGCAATGACTTCTTCTGTACGCACTGTACGACGTCTCTGTCGATGTATATTATCATCATTTAGAGTAAACGTGGTGAGAAAACGTTCCATAGTTAATCGAATTAATTGCTCTGATGGAAGATTAGGAAGCGTTGTTCAGGCGTCACTCGATTCATGTTGAAATGCTGACAAAATGGTCGCCAGTTTAAAAAAGTGTTGCCAACTTAAAGTTATATACCTGTATAAAAAACACCCTTTACAAATTAAAAAATAAACATAAGCTTAGAAATTGTACTTGGTCTAAATTAAAAAAAACCATACGAACCAAAATTATTTTACAAAAAATTTAAAAATATTTTCCAGTAATAAGCCAAAAATTACGAAACTTTTGAGACCGCTGCTGCAGGTTGCAAATATTAAGACATTTTGATGAAATATAGCACGCTGACCTAGATATATTTGTCCAAACACGATTTTATTTTAATAAGAATCGATTCAAAAACTAAAAACAAAATTAAAAAGCTTACAACAATTTTACAATCCAATTAGTTACCAACGAATTCGTTTCTTACAATGAATGTATTTTTTCTCTGCAGATGTACTCGTAGTTGACTCTCTGATGCAGTTTTAAAATTTCTTAACTAGTGATTTATCTAAAAACATGTATTCGTTATTTAAATCTTAATTTGAGTTGACGTCATTTTAGTCGTTCTATTATAATAATCTTGACTTTAAAAAATTAATTGATTCACTCTAATTAGTCTAGCAGCTTTTTTGCGCTTTATCATCAGATCTTTTTATTTTGTTTAATCAACACTTACAATTACCCAAGAGCATATTACCCAGGCGATCATGACATACACAATTGAAAATGATTTGTCTCTAAAAGTACATTTTCCGAGAGATTTGAAATATTTGTTCAATTAAACGTTGTGATTAGTTTTCACTTGAATAACTCAAGAAACCATAATCTGTAGTTATTAAAGCAAAACTGCAATATATTAAAATGTCATGTATCAATCAATATTAATGATCAAAAAAAGCGGTATCTATCGATATATTATTAATACTGTGCAGTGGTGTACCCATGAGGGGGGTTATATACGAAATATATTTTGTATGAAAAGAGATAGTTTAAAATATCGAAACGTAACATTTTCTACATATTTGAAAATGGTTTGTTGGGCGATTCATAAAAATTTCTAAAAAAAAATATATTTTTAATAAATTTAGTTTTTTTCGAAAATTTATTTTTACACTCTTTATATTTGTCCTTACTTGTAGGCAGAGAGAATTTATCTTAAAGATTTGGTTTTGAGCCATGAATTACCCCTAATCATATATCCGCTTAGATACAAAATCTATTAAATCATTTTAAACTTAATTGAAACATATTAATCTGTCATTCATATAAATCAATTTAATAGATAACAAAAGAAGCGCGAGTGGGCAAATGTCTGTCAGTTGTCTTTTTTATAATTGTCAACAAAATTAAAGGCCTGATACTTCGGTAACAATACCCAGCCAGAAAAATACGAACGGCAAGGCATTGGCCCAGTGCATTCAACGGTGGTATGAGCGTTGGCACAGCGTTGGATTTCTCAAGATTTTAGTGCTTTGCCAACCCCAAAATGATAACACTGGGCAGGGCTTGGCCGTTCCTTTTTTAAAACGTTGGCAAAGCACTGGCAATGAGTGCTTCTCCAGTACCAAATCATAATTTAAAAACGATGGCTAAGCAGTGGTAGAACAACCAATAAAGTGCTTTTTTAATGATAACATAAGTGCTTTGCCAACCTCAAAATTATAACACCGAGCAGGGCTTGGCCGTTTCTTTTTTAAAACGTTGGCAAAGCACTGGCAATGAGTACTTCGCCAGTACAACAATCATAATTTTAAAACTTTGGCAAAGCATTGGTAAAACAACTAATAAAGTAAATAGTAAATTAAAAAAAAAATAGTGTACTTATTATAATTTTTTTTATAAACTTTTAGTTTTATTATTTAAAATAATAAAATTATGTAAAAAATAAACATACAAGTTAAATTTCTCCAATCTTAATTAAAATAAATTTCAATTACAAAAATCATTTGTATTCTGACTGTGAACTTAATTTTTTATAGAGAAAATTGAAATTTATAAAAACAAAGATTTTCTTCAAAAATTGGGTAAATTGAAAATTGTAAAGCTTTCGAAAAAAACTGATTTTTTATATATGAAATTAGAAAGTTTATAATGCAAATTGATTATCCGTTTGAAATTGAAATTATTAATTAAATTAAGAATATTATATATGAAAACGAGATTTATTTTTGAACTGTATAGTCCTACTTTGTACTTCACTGAAGTAAAGAATTGTACTATTTCTTATTGAATGATTTTGGTAGTTTAAACAGAAATAACAATAGGTTTCAGCTAAGTTAATTACAAAATAACTGAAAATTTTTGTTATCAAATTATTTTTGTGATAAGTTAGCACCAAGTACGACTTTTTTATTACACTTTTACTGGAGAAAGAAATTTGAAAATAAGTGTCTTAAGTAAAATTTTAGTACAAAACTATACTTTGTGCTGACTATAATAGGAGACCTTAATTTTCTTAACTTCAAATAAATTGCAATTTAGTTTTGAATTTTTCCAATCTTGTAACTTTAGATTTTAATGTATGAATTTGATTTGAATATCATATGTGTATGGTTAGTTGATTTTAAATTCATTTAAGATTTAAAAAAAAGAAAAAAAATAAATTTTAAAGTATGTAAAATAAATTTAAAAAATACTATTCATTTGTTATTTTTATTAAACGTACTTGTTTTAAAAATTTCGGTTGTAAATCGTTTTTATAAACGGTTGTAAATTTAGTAAATCGAACACTGGCAAAGTACTTTTGACCAGCGTTGGAAAAGCGTTGTGAACAAGCGCTGTGCCTCTGTTTTTATTATGTTAACGGTTGTAAATTTTGTAAATCAAGTACTGGCACAGCACTTTGTACAATCGTTGGTAGAACGTTCTAAGCTAGGGCTGTGCCAGTGCTTATATTATTTTTAATGTTGCAAATTTTGTTAATTAAGTACTGGCAAAACACTTTTTGCTAACTTTAGCAGAGCGTTGTAAATCAGTGCTTTGCCAGGACTTTATATGTTGGACCATTGGCAAAAAGTGCTCTGCCAGTGCTTGACTTTTCAGACCATTGGCAATTTCTGGCTGGGTAATTTTAGAAATCGAAATATATTATCATGTGATATGAATATATAAATTATAAATAAATTAGTTAATTCTTTTTAAATGGATGTTTAAGTGATTTCAAGTTTCACATTTCTTCCTATTCTCATGGTTTAGAAAACATTTTTTTTAGATTTTTTTTTTCATATTTTTTTAGCTTATATATTAAAAAATATTATTCTAAATTAATATTTCGAAATAGTATGTGAGATGCAGCCATGTTTCTGAAGCAATGTTTTTACGTACATGAGGCAAAAAATTTAACTTAAAATTTAAAATTGTCTTTCTCGAAAAACTGGTACGCTGGATTTCTCAAGTTATACTGAACCGATTTTGATCATTTAGAGCTTAGTCGAGGCAAAATGAATGTGGATATCGTCCCATGCCGAATCACCTGGAAAACATACTTTACTATTTGCTTTTTACTCTAGACTACGAAAAAATTTTTCAAATATCGATTTTTCCTTTTCAAACGGCCGCCGTTCTTATGAATATTTTTTTTTTTTAATTGAGCATGTCACGATAAAGACATGTATACTGACCGATTGTCCATATTCCGTTTTGCTTTCAAATACCTGTGAGTCCAGGAAACCTCTAAAGAAAGTAGCTTTGGCTACAAGGTCTTACCAAAGACTATAAAGATGCCTCCAAAGAGATCATCTGCTGTTAGGATCTAATCAGCATTTTTTGGTAGATCCTACTTGGAGGCCGAGAACTTTTTAAAACAGCCCATCTATTAACAGAGAAAATTCAGCTGGAATTTCTATATAAGAAGATTTCTTCTTTATACCCCATTTATACCAAGATTTTATAAAAACCCAAAAGATATATTCAATAAATTAATACATTTCTCAAAAAAAAAAATATTTAAAATTTCAGACTTTTTGTCTAATTTGTTTGGGCAGGACGTTAAGGGGAATACTTCCTTTATTTGTCTCGCCCAGTAAACATATTTAAATATACAGTTTTAGTGGACGCCTGCACCACATACTAACTTTACGGTTGTTTTTTTCGTCCTCTACAAAAACTCAAAACTCTGCAAATTAGGTTAGGTTAGGAAGGGTTATGTGCCCAAGGGCACAACTCCACTTGGAGACCAATACAGTGCATTGTGAATCCCTTCAGTGAAAAAATAGTAAGAAAGAATAGAAATAGACAGCAAGATAGATTGAAAGATAAATATAAAGAAAGATAGAAAGGATATATACTCCCCAGAACCAGCTTCTATCGTCCAATTGCTAGAAACAGCAGTCCTATCTCCCTGACAAATCTCAGCAAATCTACTGGATTGCATCCAGCGACACACCCAAGTTCGTCGTGAAATCTATTTCCTAGCCATTTCTGTCTGAGACCCTGCAACCTAGGACAGTGGCACATTATATGCTCAACTGTCTCCAGTTCCTCAACGTCCTCGCACAACCTGCAAAATTCCGGTATGTCCCTGTCCCATCTGCTTGTGAAAGCCCTGACAGAACAATGGCCGGTCAGGAACCCCGTAAGGGTCCTGAGACCCTCCCTGTCCAGTCCCAAAAGAACCTTGGTTGCCCCTGCGTCCAATGCGGGACATAACGCCCTAGACACCCTGCAATCCATTCTGTCCCTCCATGATTGGTTAACGGTTTCGCGGAATCCCTTCCGCATAACTTCAAAGTAGTAACTAAGTGGTGGCTTTACCCCCATCCCTTACCGCCAAGTCCAGATACGAACCCTCCCTCGCAAGTTCGTCCGCCAACTCATTGCCATCCACCTTGCAGTGTCCGGGTACCCAACACAGTCTCACTGTGAATGCATCCATGCCTGCGAATTACGCCAGACTTTTTGATAAACTTTTTTTAATATGATGTGCAATAATTTAAGTTTGTTTGCTGAACAATTAAAGCTTCTTTGATTTTCTTTTACAACCCATAGTGCGACACGTGACGTTACGTATTGTGATGTGACATTTTCTATTAGCTAAAAGCTAGCAATAATTAAAAAATTTTTTTTTTTTTTTTTATCAAATCAAAAAACATTAAAACTTTTATGTACTTAATTTATTTGTCAATGGATATTATGAAAATTATATTAAGTTAAGTTTTCTCTATACCGTCGTGCATTTTTCTTCCTCTTATTAGGCCATCTACGTAAAATAAATACAATTTTGAATATCAACATTTGATTACTTAAAAGTTAAATGTTTGCCAGGTGACGCGACAAAGTTTAAAATTTTATAAAAAAAATAACTCTGATTGAAGTGTCCCAGATTTTTTTATATTTAATTATTCACAATAAACTTGATTTAAATTAAAAATTTTATATACCAGCTATGATTAACGCAGAAGTAATGAGAATAAATGTTGTTTTGCGGTGACACTAGAATGTTAAAAAAAGCAAATCAATAATTTTCCGTTTACTGCTCTTCATTTACTTCGTTTCCATTTTCAAAGTTAGTAGTTTTCATCATCACTCTTAGAGAATTAAATATTGAATAGAAAATGCTACTGAAAATGAAAAAAAATTATTTGGACTTTTTAATTTAATAAAATGTAAGTCTTTTTCTTTAATAATACAAGAAAAACGGAATTATTTGTCCACTTTTAGTTTTTCGGTCACGGCTGACGATTCTATGGAAGTGCCCATATGTGACAACAATTTTTGTTATTATATTTAAAAAATTTTGGTGGTGTAATATATATATATATACAATGGTGTTCAAAACATTTGCAAATGAAATCATGGCTTAGGTAATTATAATTTTTTTGATCAAAAAGATTTGTGGTATAAGTTTTTGTTTTTTTTTATTAAATTCAGTTATAGCATATTATTATACAAATACAAACAAATTATTCATAACTTCTCAAAAATAAAAAAAAGTAATTTTAACAAAATAAGTCGATAGTGCAGTGTTCAAAATATTTGCAACTCTTAAAGTAATTAACAGGAAATACAAAAAAAAAAAATTAACGCTCAATATTTTGTAGCATAGCCATTACTTTTTATTACTTCCGAACACCTCTTAGGCATTGAGGCAATTAGCTTTTTAATATAATCGTCAGAAATATTATTCCACTGCTTCTCCAACTCGACGAAAACTTCATCACCATTTCGGAATAATTTATTGCCGATATTCCGTTTTACAATCATCCACATGTTCTCAATCGGGTTAAGATTGGGAGATTGCGCCGGCCACGACATGATATTAATTTCATTTAACTGCAGCCAAACTTTTACAACCCCCGCCGTGTGTTTTGGGTCGTTGTTGTGCTGGTAGGTCCATAAGAGGGGCATTTCCCATTCAGCATACGGAAGCATAACTGAACTGAAAAGATCTCTATAGATTGTGGCCGTCATTGTGCTAGTAATGCGGTGAATTGAGCCAATCCCATTTCCTGAAAAACACCCCTTCACCATAATGTTTCCACCTCCGACCTTCACTGTGGCGGTTTTGCATCTGGGATTAAACTTTTCGCCTTGTGGTCTTCGAACATTGGCTCTACCAACTGATCCCCGGAGGTTGAGTTAAGACTCAATACATTTTTCCATTGCTGTTGAGTCCAGTTCAAATGGGTGCGTGCAAAGTCAAGCCGAGTTTTCGGTTTTTTTCCAACACAAAAGATTTTTTTGTACATCTATAACTTCTAAGACCATATTCTCGCGCTCTTCTTTTAATGATGGGAAGACTGGCATCTATTAAAAGTTCAGTTTTAGCTTCTCTGGGAACTGCTTTGGGATATTTCGTAAAAAAATTCTTGATTTTCCGATTTTCTCTTACAGTTGTAATACGGGGTCTTCCACCTTTATGAGTTGTGTGGATGTTACCACTAAATCGTTGATTTTGGAACCGAGTACTTTATAGAAATTTCTCTTAGGGAGAGTCCATTTTGGAAAGCATTCCAAACTTTTGATTTTAAATCAGAATTGCATTTATTTCCTGCCATTTTTTACAAAAATTATTCTTACGATGTTTATGCTTCCAACATCTTATTACAACTATTAAAAAACAATTATTATAATAATATTGTTTAAAAAAATGTAACGGCTTGAATCTCATATTAAAAAGAAATGCGATTACCGTTATATCCTAGCATTTGTTAGTATAAATTGTTTCGTTAAGAGTAAGAATAATGAGAGTTGCAAATGTTTTGAACACCTGCATTTTGAATACATCTATTATTATTAATTTTTTTGTTGTATTAATTTAACGGAATTAACTTTTTTATTTGTTTAACATAAAACAATGTATGAAGAATATGTAAAAAATAAATTTTAGTAACTAAGTGTGATTTGAAGAAAATAAATCAATGAAAACAACAAATGCGATCTCAGTTCCATATGTTTTGACCACTACTGTATATATATATTTCGAAATGTGATAAATACAATGAAATCTATAAATTGATGCAGCTTTACTTAAGTCCAAACAAAAACTGTAATTTTAATATTTTTGATTTGCTTGAATTTTAAAACCGCTATAATTTTTGAACCGTCAGAGATAAATGATTAATGCGAATGGAGTAAACATAATTAAACACTGGCTTACATATACACAAAAGGTTATACATGTCAAAAAAAAAAAAAAAAAATTAAAAATAAGGGTCTAAAAATGTTTTCTTTAAGAAGTCAATGAGTCCCAATTTAAACTTTATTTTTTGTTTTGTTTTATTTTATTTTAATCAAATTACAAACAAATTACAAAAAAAACCGTAACTGCTTATCTTTTTAATTTTTAGTATTTTTATTATATTAGGAATTTTTATGCGTATAATTTGCATGCCCTAAAACCCAATTTTTAATGTACGAATTTCCTGTGCCTGGTTATAACTAATAAAATTCAACTTAGGCGTATGATCAATATTAATTGTTAATTAATAACGCTCATACGTTTGTTAAAAGTGTTTTCTTGGTTCGCGATATTTAAGTAGCATTTAAGTATGCATAAATCAGGGTACGTACACTCAAAAAAAGGTATTATACAAATTAGTAAAACAGCTTTAAATCTAACTTTACTATTATAATATAAATTTTTATTATACAATTATTTTTTAGAAATTTTTTTTGCACACAGAGAAAAATTTGGCTATTTGCCAACTAAAATTCGGTTAATATTCGGTTATTACGAATTTCAGTTGGTTGGTACAATTGAGCAATAGTTTTCTCAACAAAGTTCGGTTACTTCAACGGAATTTTAGTTGCAACACCCAAAATATTCAGAAATCTAAAGTAAATATCGTTGTACTAACTGAATTTATAAGTTGTTATCCTTGATATACACTTTTCATTTCGGTTGGCACTTTATTTCTCTGTGTGTGCTATTCTTATTTTATAAACTACTAAATAATTTACTAATTTTGGTTGCTAATTTAACTAATTTAATTTTACTAATTTTTGAAACTCGATTTGCTGAAATTAGCAAAACAAATATACTAATAACATAATTTTCTTTAAGCTGAAAATTATTTGATCTAGTGTAATAAAAGATATGTTATCAATCGTTTGCCCGAGTTCGGGTTTTTGTTGATTGGGTCATATTTAAATATAAAGTTTTCGGATTTTAATTGATGTTTTTTAACTTTAAAATTAATGTTTTTTTTAGTATAAAAGGGAAAATATTAACTTCAATTGGTGTTTTATAAATTTTAAACGAAAAATCCTGACTTTAATTTTTGTGTTCAGAACTGTGAATGGAAATTCTGAACATAAAAATGGTTTAACTTCACAGAGGGATTTTTATTTTTGTACATCAAAAACTTTTAATAGGAAAATTCCAAAGCAAAGTGTAAAAAATTCTTATATTTTGTCTGTTTTCCCGCTACAGAAAATTTAAAATTGTTTCTTATATCAAATGCTATATTTTCAATAGAAGATAACAAAAAGTCCGGCTTTTTGAAAATTATTTATGTAACATAAATATTCGGCATTGTTTGTGTTGCTGTTGCTGTTCATGTGTCTTACTGTTTTCCTCTTCTCCTCAAGGTTGTCAACTCTAAACACAAAAAAAAATGGCTCAATATCAAATTAAAAACCGCTAAAAATGCAAAACTCCCAATGAATTTAAAAATTTAGTATTTATTAAAAAAATTAAGCAATTTTAGTCCGAACATATATATTAATTTTTTGGTTTTGCAGTTGTGAATTTCATAAAATCAAAAAAACTATTTAAATTTTTTAAATAATTATTTAAATGATGTATTTGAAATTTTTAAAATTATTTTTTACGAAAAACGTTCCAAATCTAATCTTCATTTCCGCCTATTATAAAAGTGTTTAGATTTTGAACGTTTTTCGTAAAAAATAATTTTAGATTTTACAGAATAATATTATTGATGTTAATACTTGTCATTACAACATAAAAAATTAAAGATGATTTCACATGCAGCCACTGCTCCGGAACTGTATTGATTACCAAAAATTCATAAGGACAACATTCCGCTTAGGCCTATTCCTCGTCACAAAATGTCCCTTGCTACAATCTATCTAAATTTATTGGTGCAATATTAAAAAACTTGATTTCTACACAATACAAAGTGAAAAACTCATTTCAATTTAAGGAAAAAATTGACGACATAATTTTAGATGATAACGAGATACTAGTTTCTTTTGAAGTGGTTTCATTGTTTACAAACATACCCACACATCTGGCAATTAAAAATATAATAGACAAGTGGCAAATTATATCCAAATACACGACCATTACTAGAAAAGTGTTTCTACAAATTTTAAAATTTTGCCTGATAGAAAACAATTATTTTAAATTTAATCAGACAACTTACCATCAGACTTATTGTATGATTATGGGGAATCCTCTATCCCCAACAATAGCGGATATCGTACTTGACGCACTTTTAGACGACGTAATCGAGGAATTGAAATCGAAGAATGTGAAAATTAAATTTATATCCAAGTACGTGGACGATCTTTTTGCAATTATAAACAAGGATAACAAGGATATTATTATGAAAACATTAAACGCATATCACAACAAATTAGGTTTAACAATAGAGAAAGAGGAAAATGGCGAACTAGCTTATTTAGACATGAAAATTATAAGAGACAACTGGAAAATTATAACAAACTGGTACACGAAAAAACAGCATCGGGAAGAATAATAAACTTTAATTCAGCGCAGCCCACGAAAATGAAAATAAATACAGCGACATATTTAATTAGAAAAGTAGTCACAATTAGCGATAAAAGATTTAGGAGCGAAAATATCAACAAAATAAGAAAAATATTACAAATGAATAGCTATCCCATTTACATCACAAACAATTTGATAAATAAAATTTTAAGTGACAACCAAAGACAAAACGATAAACAAAAAACGGAAAATTTTTACAGTGTACCATATATACCCAAATTAACAGAAAGTAGAACTTTAAAAACTAGGATCAACGGAGAAAATATAACTATAGCACACACATCTAACTCAACGCTTAAACATTTGTTTACGAAAAACACATCCAAGCTAAACAAATTAAAAAATCATAATGTAGTGTATGAGCAGACATGTAAAGGCAACGAAATGAACAATGCAATCGTGTATACGTAGGGACAACGAAGAGAACTCTTGAAAAAAGACTATCGGAACATAAAGCAGATATTAAGAAGGGAAAGGAATCAACAGCTTTAGCGCAACATATAAAATAGACTAAACATGCAGTAGATTTTAGTAATGTGAAAATCTTAGATAGAGAAAAAAGAGAAATAAACGGTATACGATTGAGAGCTTAAGAATACAACAGAGAATTAATACATTAAACACCAAAGATGATATAGATAGCACCAAGTTTCATTATTCCCTTGAAATAAATTGACGTGTTAAGTTCTGCAATACTAGTGTTAAGATTAATTTTAGTTCTTTTTTTCTGTGATATTTACATTTTTTTGATTGTTTTTAAAATTATATGTGAGTTGTTGGTTAGTTCGGTTCAAGATCATGAAAAATTTTTCATATTAACAGAAAAATTATAATTTTATTTGTGATAATAGCTTTATAGAAAATAAGTTCGCAGTAAATTTCGTCATACTCAAAAACTAAGTTACGGCACATTTTTAACCTAACTAGTTGAGTTAAATAGATGATGTTTACAATTTAACACTTTAAGGCACGAAGAATGTTGATGAAGGCCGTTGCGGGCTAGAAAGTTAACTCCATTCATGCAGGTGTCAAATAACTTTTTTCTAATTGTTTTTTCTGTTAATTAAAGTAAATTATCACAAATAAAATTATAATTTTTCTGTTAATATGAAAAATTTTTCATGATCTTGAACCGAACTAACCAACAACTCACATACAATTTATATAGATCAACAATAAAAATTCACTATTTTTAAAATTATTAAAATTATTTGTGTTGTGAAGTCCGGTTTTTTATATATTTTTTAAATTTTCAAAACGATGTGAAAGGAAAATAAACGTGAGTTAACTGTGATACTAGGATTAAGAATAAAACACTAATTTATTTTGTAAATTATTTCTATTTGTCAGAATTTATTTAATAAATATTCTCCTATGGAAGTCGGAAACAAACCCGACGAAACGTTGAGAAAAATGATGAAATAGATTGTTTTATTACATCAAAAATACAACCTGACCATAAGTAGCCCGTAAACAAATACATAAATTAATTCAAACTTGGTCATAAATACAAATATTCTACATACATTTTTAAATTAATGATTTTGTTTCCATTGGGGACTATTTCATTTAATTTTTTCATAATTTCCTTTTCTTTAATTGTACAAAAAACAAATAAATTTGTTGCTCAATAAAGAGTAAACAAAAGCGATGTTCACTTTTTATTGAGCTTAGAATATTAAACATTGCACATTTTGTTTAAAAATTGGCAAAGCATAAACAAATCGCAAAATCTCTCATGGAAACTCAGTCTTAATATTTTTTTATGGTTTAATAAAACACAGTTATAACAATTCAGAAATAAAATAAAACACTTCCAGACTTGAAAAACGCATGCTCTAAAAAGTAGCTCAAAAAGCTAGAAAGAAAAAATGCCCAAAATAAATGACAAAATCTTGCGAATAAATACACTCTAGCCATTTCTTCATAGCTAGAGGAAAAAATCGCTTGATATAGCCAGAAACTAGATAAAATGGCAACCTTCTCTTATGTGTGCAATATATTCTTCTCACCAAGGTTGCCAACTCAAGTGAAAAAATGTAGATAAAGGGTGTCCCAAGAAGAACGCAATTTTTAAATTTTAAATAAAACACAGATATTTAAAAAAAAAAGTGAAACTTTATTATATCGTAAAGTAGACAGAATGAGGTTATGTATGGAACTGAAGCCAGCTGACCATGGACAGCGAATTGAGTTCGTTAATTGGGTATTGTAGAGACAACATGAAAATGCTGATTTTGCCGATAAAATCATCTTCAGTGACGAGGCCCATTTTCATCTTGATGGCTTCGTCAATAGGCAGAATTGTCGCATTTGGGGTGAGGAAAATCCTCGAGTGATTCACGAGAAGCAAATGCATCCTCAACGTGTCACTGTGTGGTGTGGTTTTTGGGGCTGGAGGAATCATTGGACCTTTTTTTATGAAAATGAGGCAGGTCAAGCGCAAACAGTCAATGGTGTTCGGTATCGTGAAATGATAACCAGTTTTTTCTTGCCTAGAATTGAAGAAATGAATGTGGAGGGCATGTGGTTCCAACAAGCCGGCGCCACATGTCATACAGCCAGAGAAACAGTTCAATTGCTGCATCAGTCATTTCCCGGTCGTGTTATTTCGCGTTTTGGAGATCAGAATTGGCCGCCTAGATCGTGGGATTTAACACCATTAGATTTTTTTCTTTGGGGTTTTTTGAAGTCGATGGTTTACGCGAATAAGCCGACGACGACTCAAGCCTTAAAAGAGGAAATTGGACGCTGCGTTAATGAAATACCGCCGCATTCATGCAAAACGGTCATTGAAAATTTCATTAAAAGATCGCGTGCATGTCAGCAAAGCCGCGGCGGCCATCTGCACGATATATTGTTCCATACATAACCTCATTCTGTCTACTTTACGATATAATAAAGTTTCACGATTTTTTTTAAATATCTGTGATTTATTTAAAATTTAAAAATTGCGCTCTTCTTGGGACACCCTTTATATGATATTAAATATTTACTTTGTATGCGAGCTGACACGCCCACTGGTCCGATCACGCCCATTTTTCCCATGACTATTCACATTAACAAATAATCAACGTGCACAAATTTCTAAGACTCTGGCTATTATAGAACTGTAGATATATGATATTAAATATTTACTTTGTATGGGAGCTGACAAACCCACTGGTCCGATCACGCCCATTTTTAGATGTTGGCCGATTCTCAGACCTACTTAATATGCTCACAAAATTTCATGAGAATCGGTCAAGCCGTTTCGGAGGAGTACGGGAACGAACATTGTGACACGAGAATTTTATATATAAAATGATAGAATGGATAGAAATGGCTAAATTCGGAAAATGACACTAAAACTCGATAATTTGAATGTAAATTATTAACAATAATAAGGTTTAGTACTATATTATATATATATTTAGTAAAATTTTTTGCTAATTTCAGGAGTTTTATTTTCATTTTTATTTTGCAAAAATTTTACTTATATTTAGTAATTTTTTATAATTTCTTCTACTAAACTAATTCTACTAATAGTTAGTACAAAATTTGGTCGATTTTAGCAAATCGATTTCCATTAAGAGTTTACTAAACTTTTACTAAATATAAGTAACTTTTACTAATTTGCTTACTACTTTTACTTTACTAAAATATTACAGTCTCGTTATGCTAAAATTAGCAATACTATCTACTGGTCTAATATCAGCAAATGTTCTGTAACATTTGTAGTTTTTTCTGTAACTTTTAGAGATTTTTTTATTTGAGTGTACATACGACCTTAATAACATATTTTTTTAAAGCCATTTTCTCGTGCAATCTTTTAAATTTGCAACATTTTTTTTAAATGTATTTCCCAGAAACATTTGTAGTTTGAAATTTGTTTTTAAATTTTTGAGATTTTTAATTTTCGTGCGCTTGTATACATTTTTATTAAAATTTTCTTAGTTGAAGATAATTATATTGTTAGCTTAGTTATATTTTAAGTGTTGTTTAACTATTAACAAATTAAAAATTTTTTGTTCAACTTTCTATCATTTAATTTAATTTTTCGATTGTTCGAATATGAACATGTAATTACAAATAAATTTTTGTATTGTCCAAAAACCTATTTTAAATCTCATTAGTGAGTTATATTTACTAAGGATCATTTTCTTTGTTATCTAAGGATGTTCATTGAATAAGAAAATTTTGAAAAATGTTAATGATAACATTTATTAGTTTATGACGCGTAATAATACAGATACACATAGAGATTGCAATGCGTATAACAATAATATAATCGTAGCAAACATATCATGACTCTAAATGACGATAAAAGCATCCCCGGATTATATTATGATTGCCAGGATCATATATATGATAATTAGGATCATAGTATGATAATTTTGTGTCCACAATCATGGGCAATCATGTTTTTTCTCTGTGTGTAACACAAAACAATATTTATTACTAGAGATGGCCACGTGAGCAAAATTGTGTGTGATTCACGCTTGAGTGTGTGTCAAAACTTCTTAGTGAGTGAGTGTGCGTGAGCCGAAATTTTGCGTGAGTAAGTGTGTGGGAGTAGAATTTTACAAAAAAATAAAAATGTTTTTCTTTAAGTAAATATTTTATTTAATTTTTTCGGCGATTTAATGTTTTTGCATTTTTAAAATACAAAATTACCCATTTAGCGCAATTTCGATTTAAATATTCTCAGTTTAACTTAATTTTTATTTATTTCATTTTATTAATTAATAATCATATTATTACAAATTATATAATATTACCCTACCCGAGCACTAGCTACTATGGCTTTCGGCGCGTTATAGCGAAAACAGATCTATGCCTCTGGTGAGAATCGAACCCACGACCCCCGCACTGTTAAGCCAGCACGCTACCAACTAGCCTGCAGGGGCAAACGAACTTAATTTTTACATTTGTCTTCGGTAAGATTTTGTTTCGTGAATTTGAGTTTATTACGCGTAATCATGCGTAAGTGCACACAGAGAAAAATTTAGCTGTTTGCCAACTGAAATTTAGTTACTTCGACTCAAATTCGGTTATAACGAATTTTAGTATTTTGGAGCAAATCAACATTAGCTTTCACAACAAAGTTTGGTTAATTCAAGTGAATTTAAATGCAACATCCAAATTATTCCGAAATCTAATGAAAATGTCATTGTACTAACTGAATTTATATGTTTTTACCATAACAATACACTTTTCAAGTCGGTTGGCACTTTATTTCTCTGTGTGTGTGAGTAAAGCCTGAGCGTGAGTAAGTGTAGGTATAAGAAAAATGCTTGTGAGTGATTGTGCGTTAGTTTAATTATTATCTCGTGAGTATAATTTTTATCGCATGAGTAAGTGAGTGTGAGTCAAAATTTACATGCCCATCTCACTTTTTTTCTAACAAAATTTCGGTAAAAAATTATCACTTCTGGCTTATATTTTAGGGGTTTAATCATTTATTGTATTCAAGAAAAGTAATTCGCTATGGGTACTACAAAAAGCCGATGTACAATTTCAAATTATTCAGCTCTTATTCTCTCTCTAAGACTTTCATTATTTCTATATTTAATTTTATCAAACTAAACACCTAGAAGTGCAGACATTTACTAATCAATACACATAATATCTGTCTGATTTGATATCAATTTTGGGACTATCGCCATTTTATGTTATTATCAATAAAGGTAACATAATCTATAAAATGTAAGTACAATCTAAAAGTTAGTATAAAAGACTGTTAAGTTGTTTGGTAGTTTTAGAAGTCAATAAAAACGACAATATTGAAAGAATTATACAAAAATAAATAAACGGTTTATACAAAAAATTCTTTTTGCGATAAAAAAAACACGGTACTAGATATTACTCTAAAAATAGTAATTTTTAATTCCCACTACCATGGCAACCATTTTATTACAGACCCTTTTTTTAAATTCAAAATCAAATGCCATCGTGGAGCTCTGGTACTCGTCTGAGAAAAACAATTTTTAATTTTTTCAATTCACGAATAAATTCTTTAGTCCCTTACATAGACGGAAAATTGATTTGCATTGGTGGTAAACTGAAAAGTTAAAAAAACACACAAAAAAATGGTTGGTTTTTACTTTTCAAAAAAACACTACACTCTAAAAAAATGCTTGTAAATTCACTACTATAAAGTATATAACTTTTTTTTAGTAAAATACACAAAAAATGTACTAATCAGACATGGGCGGCGTCAATTACATTTCACAATCATACACTTATGAAATTTGTCATACAATTAATAATTTCAGACCTACGCTCACCTTGTTGCCTTAAACGCTTGCTTGGAAAATTCTAAATTTTGTCAATACCAGATAAATTTAGAATTACCAATTTACTAATATTTGTGTATTTAATTACAGGCCAATTACATTTGTACATCTAATTACATGTAATTGGGTATAATTGAGTAATTGCCCTGTAATTAAATACCCAGATGTTGTTACTAATCCCTGTGTTTGGTATTAAAAAATTTACAAATTTTCTAAGGAAGCGTTTAAGCCTACAAGTGTGAGCGTAGGTCTGAAATTACTAATGATATTAAATAATTTCACTAGTGTATGATTGTGAAATGTAATTGACGCCGCCCATGTCTGGTACTAATAAGTACTTTAAATTTCTAATGACACATTTTGTGTGTACATTAGGGTGGTCCTTATATTGCACTTTTTCGATTTATGCTGCTCCCAACCACTAAAAACGTGAAACGATGTCTAAAAAGTAAATTCTGAAAAGTTGAGCAAAATCGATTAACCCTACGATGCTGCTCAAATTGGTCAATTGGGCCAAAATGGCCACAATTGGAAAAAAATTTAATGAATATATCAAAACCTAAATACTTTTTGATTTACATTTGCCCAGAGATACTCTGATAAAAAATATAAAGTTTTTGGGATATCGTTAACCCTTGTTATTCCGGTACCAAAGAAAGGTAAAAATAGCATATTTTTCAAACCACTAAATTGATTTTTTTTTAAAATTTTGTTAAACAAAATTTCGAAAAATGCTAATTTTCTTTATTAATTAGAGTAATTTTAGTTGGGTATTAAAAATAAAAAAAAAAAATTTGAAAATCTATCTTTTCAATTTTTGGTATAGCCATTTCAAAATGGCGGATTTCAAGAAAATCAAAATTGTATGCATATTTTCAAAAATTAATTTAAAAAAAACCATAAAATGACTAATAACCAATAAATATATTTTGTTCACTTATCTGGCTTATAAATAGCCATTAAAAAATAAGTACAATTGAAAAACATTGTTTACCTATGGTAGCCCGGTAGCGAAACTACACATTTTAGAAAATTTGGAGCTTTATTCTAAAGTTGATAAAAAAAATGAAAATGCTTGAAATTAATTACTAAAGTATGTTTTTTGTATTCTACTAAAATGGAACTAAACATATAAAAAATATGAAGTTATATGCACGTCGTTAACCCATGTTTACCAAAGGGCAAAGAAATGTTATTTTTAAAATCAATGTATTTGAATTAATTTTAGCAGGGCTAACATACGTTAACAATGTTTTCCAATTGCAATTATTTTTTAATGGCTATTTATAAGCCAAATAAGTAAACAAAATGTATTTATTGTTTATTAGTAACTATATGGATTTTTTTAAATTAATTTTTGAAAATTTGGCATAAAATTTTGATTTTCTTGAAATCCGCCATTTTGAAATGGGTATAGCCAAAAATTGAAAAGATAGATTTTTAAAATTTTTTTTTATTTTTAATACCCAACTAATATACTCTAAAATTAATTAAGAAAATTAACATTTTTCGAAATTTTGTTTAACAAAATTTAAAAAAAAAATCAATTTAGTGGTTTGAAAAATATGCTATTTGTTAACTTTTTTTGGTAACGGATATCCCAAAAACTTTATATATTTTATTAGAGTATCTCTGGGCGAATGTAAATCAAAAAGTATTTAGGTGCTGATATATTCGTAAAAATTTTAATAAACAACTTTTTGCCTAAAAAATATATTACGAATAATGTGTGTAAATTTACAAACATTTTAAAGTACAAATTCATTTGTCAAATTGATATTTTCAAACAAATAAAAAGATTTTTAAATAGTATAGAAAAAATTTTAAATATAAAATAAAGCTAAAAAGTGAGCTTAAAACACCAAAAACATCTTCCAACTAAACAACGTAATGGACTATCGATTACAGAGCCGCAGCTGTTAGAAATACAATAAAACCTGAAAATTTATGATATATTTTTACATTTATTGAAGGTGAAACAAATTTTCTTAATTAGCATTTTCTCTTTGTCACCAATTAGAATTATCTTATCGTCAAATTCAAATGCTTGTAATAGTTGTGATGGGGTCAGTGCAAAACAAATAAGAAATTCTTTAAATTATTGAACCGGCGCTACGAAATAACCCCCAATGAAATAACCCCCAACGGCCAAAAATGAAATAACCCCCAAAAAAATTGTGTAAAATTGTTTGGGGGTTTTTTCATTTTTTTTTTTGGGGATTATTTCATCTTACGGTTTGGAGATTATTTCATTATGAAGCAACCCCCAATGAAATAAAGCCCAAAATTTAAATTCTTTGGAGATTATTTCATATGCAATTATTTTGGGGGTTATTTCATATTTTTTGGGGGATATTTCATTTTGCTAAAAGTGAAATTTTTTTAATATTTGTTAGTTTTTCTGCGTGGCGGCCTGCGGCCGCTCTTAGGGGTTTTCTCCTCCATGAGACGCGGCAGGTGGCTTCGCTGAATAAAGTTTCCCTGCGCGCGTCACACTAGGGAAGATAATGAGACGCGCGCAGGAAAACTGTATTCAGCGAAGCCACCTGCCGCGTCCTATGGAGGAGAAAACCCCTAAGATCGGCCGCAGGCCGCCACGCAGAAAAACTGAACAGTGTAAAAAAAGAATCAAAAATATGAAAACAAAAAATAAAAAAAATTTGGGACATATTTCATTTTTTTGTTGGGACTTATTTCATTTTTTTTGGGATTTATTTCATTGGGGGTTATTTCATTTTGTCGTTTGGGTGTTATTTCATTGGGGGTTATTTCGTAGCGCCTATTGAACCACGTTAAATCTAAATATAACGGATCTGCCAAGATTTGATCCGATCTAATTAGATCTCAACTTTGACCCCATTTTGAGATATGCTATAAGATTTATTCATGTCTAGTGAAACAGATCTATTTAGATCTGATAACATATAATCTTGTTTGGACGGGTTATTATGAATGTCAGTCTTAACATTAGTTTTCACTACAAATTTCGGTTAATTCAACAGAATTTGAGTTGCAACACCCAATTTTTTTAGAAATCTTACACAGATAATTATCGTTGTACGCAAATAATTACCGTTGTACTAAATGATAATTATCGTTTTGCACTTTATGTCTATGTGTGTGTAAGTTTCGTAAGTTAGAATTATTTATATAGAGATTAAGAAAAATGTTCTACCACAAATATCAAATCTTAATCTCTAAAAATTTACTAAAATAAGCATTTTAAAATTGAATGCAATTAAAGAGAGAAAAGCTGATAATAAAAAACCCAAATAAAACATATCGATTGCATTTAATATAATATTGAACTACTTCAAATATATATTTGAAAGATATTCCAAAAGCAACTAATCGCAAACAAAGAAATAATAAATACACCCCATCAAAAAGAAGGTTAGATCTCATATACAAAATCAAATCTCATTTGATATTTGACCGATATTTATTCTTACCCAAGTTAATCTCAAAATTGGATTATCCCGTAACATTCGATTAGATCCCTCCCTTAGATCCCCCGAAATAAATTAGATCAAAATTAATGTCAAAATTGGGGGATCAAAAAATGTCTTATTTAGAATCCTAATGAATCCCAAAATATTTTGAGATTAAATTGGACTTACTTATATCCCATAATATATATTATTTTTAATAATAATATAAAAAAAATTAAAGAAAAATAATTTGGACATCTGTTTAAACATAATTATGTATGGAGTCATATATATAACAATATAAAATTATATCTTAGACCGATGGAAAATATTAATGATGTAGTTCCATATATAATCATATTTCAAACTAAATTGTCAATCTTAATGTCATATGTAGTTATGTCTTGAATTGCATTATGCATATTTCACCATATATAAGCATATCTTATATAACACGCAAAATTTTTTTATAAGACATCATATACTAGAATATCTTAAATTATATAGCGTATATGTTACCATTTTTGATTACATATTATGTTATATATGAGAATGTATGACAATAGATCTTTCATATCTTATTATATATAGCATATATGATAAATATCTTATTTTAAAAAGGGTTATTTTATCAATATAGTTATACATATATGTTACAACATAATACATGCATAATAATATATGAATAAGCATTATACCAGATATAATTACATATTATATTATATTTTAAGATGAATAAACAAAAACCACATATATTTTTTTTTTTACTCGGGCAAATATAATTATTAATTGATATAACATAAAAATAATACAAATCTTATCATTGATCGCATACTTAAAATAAATTTTGGGAGTGCTTTAAAAAACGTAAGTACCCAGTGTAGAAAAGCATTATCATAATACTGGTTAGATATATATAATTGGTAATGGCAAGTACTTACAATTGTCATTATAAATATCATTACTTGTATATGCGATGTATAATAATCAAAACATATGTGGTTACCTAGGATGACTAGTAAGGAGGACAAAAAATTGAGTTAAAAATTAATTTCAAAAGACTTAAATTTATTTTTAATGAAAATGAAAATTATTCAAGTTGGAGGCCATACTCTATATTTCTTCATTAGGATATTGTCCTAGCAAATAATCTATAGAGTTTTTTGTTTTCAAATTTATAATTTGACCCTTTCAGGAATGTGTTGATAGATATATTTCGGGAAAATTCTAGGTTCCCATCATCACAATTAAAGGTCGAAAAGGTCCTAGCAAATAATCTATAGAGTTTTTTGTTTTCAAATTTATAATTTGACCCTTTCAGGAATGTGTTGATAGATATATTTCGGGAAAATTCTAGGTTCCCACCATCACAATTAAATGTCGAAAAAAACATAATATTTATTTTTTATAAAAATTATAACAAACTTGAATATTATTTTTATTTAAATTTTTTTTTTTTGGAAAATGTGCTCACATTGTGATTGAACGTGGAACTCCAGGTTGTCAGACAACCGTTTTACCATCTGAGCTATATCGACATTTTATACTTGATGGATAAAAACAGAAATAACACGTTTGCCCAAAATTTTATTATTTTGCAGATAACACAAAATCAAATTTTACTAGGTATATATGAGCTACTTCAAAAATTTTCGACACCTGTTAAAACTGACTTTAGATGCATGTTATTTCTCAAGGTTTTATGAATTTTGAGAAACCATGCACCATGGGTTCGGCTGACTATACTAAGCTGTGACATGCAAAGTATCGCATTGAAAGCTCTTTATAAAAAGAATTGCTGGCCACTTAAATGCCGAAAAATGAAAGAAAATTTTATTTGATACTTACAAGAGTTTACTATTTTTTTTTTTTAATTTAGCTCATATTTATTAACTTTCAGATTCAACCTAATATAAAATAAACTGACTAGACTTGGGAGACTTCATTAAAAACTTTATTTACATATCACTGCCTGGTGAAAACTTGTATAGTGGTGTACAAGTGAAACTAAAATTTTCTGGTTTTTAAACTTTCGCAGTTTCTTCAATAGAGCTTTTGTGCGGTTTAATGGAAATAAGTTTTGAGAACAGTATTTAAAAAATGGTGTAATTTTATTAAGGGTGAGGTATACCAAGTTGGTGTTAGCGCGGGATAACGGGATACGAACAGTGGCGTAACCAGGGTGCCCGGGCCCACCGCGAAGTGATTTCGATTTTTGTTGTTTTTTTTATGAATATTTGTAGGCTAAAAATTTTAATTATATTAAATAAACTTATAAAAACACCAGGAAAAGCTACTAAAAATTAGGTAAAAATTATATTGCTAAAAATGATGATGAAATAAGCCAATTTTTTTGCTAATTTGTTATAGGATAAGAACAGCAAAAATAAAGCAGTTAAATATACAACATTTGAATTAGATTGGCGTTGAATTTTAGTTATTTGAAAATAGAAATTTACTCTTTAGCACCAAAAGCTGTGGCTAAATATTTGTAGAAAAAAAGCAAACAAAAAATAAATTGTTATATTAACCTTAAATTTTGTTGAATGTAAATAATTGTTTATTTAGCTAAAATCAACAGTAAGATATTCTAAGAAAATGGTTACTACTGATTTCAGAAGGGCTGACTTTTATTCGAGTAAGAAATTAATCGAAGAAAACACTGAAAATTTAAATTTTTTGGTGATTTTTTAATTAACTAAAATTTTGCTCAAAAACAACAAAATTTTTGTGAATTTAACAGATTTTTTGTTGCTATTATTTTTTAAACCATCCTTCACAAAAAAAAGCTGGCAATTTCTTTTGAACAAATTATTCGTAGTTTTAGCAAAAAATTTTACCAATTTTATTCTATTCTTTTTATCGCAAAAAAATTTTGATTGTGGCCGATTTTAGTACATTAGTTTTCAACTTTCATTTAACTAAAATTTATCTTATTAGTATTTAGCACAGAAGGTTTCTAATTTTAGCAGTTTTTCGTGTAACGTCACATTGAACTGATTTTTAGTGGTTTTAGTAAAAAATTCTGCTTTAATGTAAGCACTAAAAAAAGTACTAAAAAAGTTGTAAAATTCAATGAATTTACATTACAAATGTATATCTTCTTTTCAAGTTGCAACATAAAAAAATACAAATTTAAGTTGCCTTTTTTTCGAAGCACAAATTGAAATTATTTGCCAAATTTTCAAAAGACAATAAGGATTATTATGCATTCGCCTCTCTTTTTTTACGTTAGACCAACACTCATTGAATGCTCCTACTAATTTAGTGCATTGTGTTGATATTAGGAAAATAGATATTAGGTTGATATTAGTAGAATAGTAAAGGCGGAAATTGGTAGTAGTGTTTGTGAACATTTGTTTGGAATTTCTCAACAGTGACAGGAATTACCTCTGCGGGGGAGATTATTCCACATACGGCTAGTACGACTAGTGAACTAATTGTCTCTGTAATGCGCTGTGCTATTCACTGAGCTATCGATTACAAACGGATGTGCTGTACCAGATAAGCGAGTATTCTGAATGAAAACACGGGCCCTGGGGATAGTTTCACTTATCTCAGCAGAACACATCCCATGTTAATATCGATAGAACATAATTATACAACCACATTGCTCCAATGAGTCAATAGAGCTGGATACCCTACTATCATCGATGAGGGCCGACGCCCTCTTCTGCACACGGTCCAGAAGCTTCAAAATAGACTTCGAAACCACTGCCCATAAGTATATGGGAGTTGTATTCCATCTTCGGTCGGATATACACTGAGGAGCATAAGTGTACCACAAACCAACAACTATCTCTTTAACAACCTATAATTTCTATAAATTTTACTCATATGCAATCAACTTTTTCTTATTATGTTTGTACAAGTGTCTTCTCTCTTTCAAAAAGGTTTTATTAAGATCTGATCACAACAACAAATACAAGAAGGCATAAGTAAATAAATCAAAATGATACAGTTTTGCACTCACTATTTATTTTTATATTTTTAAAACAATAATATATTTTTAATAACTGGTCCAGTAACCCTTTGCTTCTTAAGCTTCTGGATGCTATTAGGTAGACTTTGTGTGTACCTCTGCATAAATTCTGGAAGAATGGCCTCCCACACTTCCTTCGTCCGCTCCAACAACTCGTTCACGCCTTTTGGAGCACTGGCATATTTTGTAAGCTGCGATTTGACGTGACTCCACAAATTCTCGATCGGATTCATATCCGAAGATTGTGGAGGCCAAGTCATTACACCAAATTTTTGCTTTTTGAGCCAGTCTTTCACTACATGTGCGGTATGTTTTGGGTCATTGTCTTGCTGAAAAATTACTTTTTGAGCAACAACACCCATTTTTTCCACTACATCAGGAGGAAATGGGTCTTGCTGCTCAAAAAGTAATTTTTGAGCAAGACAATGACCCCCAACATACCGCACATGTAGTGAAAGACTGGCTCAAAAAGCAAAAATTTGGTGTGATGACGTGGCCTCCACAATCTCCAGATATGAATCCGATCGAGAATTTGTGGAGTCACGTCAAATCGCAGGTTGCAAAATATGCCAGTCCTCGAAAAGGCGTGAACGAGTTGTGGGAATGGATGAAGGAAGTGTGGGAGGCGATTCCTCCAGAATTTGTGCAGAGGTAGACACAAAACCTACCTAACAGCTTCCAGGAGCTTAAGAAGGCAAAGGGTTACTGGACCAGTTATTAAAAATATATTATTGTTTTAAAAATATAAAAATAAATAGTGAGTGCAAAACTGTATCATTTAGATTTATTTGCATTGTGCCTTCTTGTATTTGTTGTTGTGATCAGATCTTAATAAAACCTTTTTGAAAGAGAGAAGACACTTGTACAAACATAATAAGAAAAATTTGATTGCATTTGAGTAAAATTTATAGAAATTATAGGTTGTTAAAGTGATAGTCGTTGGTTTGTGATACACTTATGCTCCTCAGTGTAGGTGGTATAAATAGTGTGTAAGTTGGATGAAGTGAAGTACTTCTTACACCTTAGAAAACCGAGACACTTGAATGCTTCTTTCGACACTTGCAAAACGTGTTTATTCCAAGAGTGCCTGCGTCCTCAATATCGATACCACCCAAATTAACAGATTACAATATCGTTCTCACTTACATATGGGTTAACGTACAAATTTGGGTCTTACACGCATTGAAGTCGATCATATTCGCATGACCACACTCCGAGATCGTAGAAAGGTCACGATTGACTGTTTCATTCATAATCTGACAAAATTAATAAGAATTTGCACCTTTTTTATTCACATTTAAGGGATTAAATTTGGGAAAAAATATAACCACATTTTAATGCCTTATTTGGTAGAAATAATTTACAAATATGGTATCAAATGATATATAAATGGAGTATTTTGATATAAAAAGTTCCGAGCAGCTTCGAAATCGATTTTTACCAATTTTTTATTACTTTTGTCATCTTGATATTACATTTGAATTTCAAAAAAATTTGCATGAATCGCCTAAAAATCAATTTTAAAATATGTACAAAATGTTATATTTCGATATTTTAAACTATATGAAATTTTTCATACAAAATATATGATTGGCAATAGGTCTGAAATTTTTAATGCTATAGAAAATTTTCACAAGTGGATGATTGCGAAGTGTAATTGAGTTTTTCAAAGCAAATTTCGCTTTGCGGTAACAAAAGTGCTGTATAAATTACACCAAAACGTACATCAAATACAGACTTCTAATGAGCATAATACTAAAATTGAAAAGGTACCAACAAATCGTCATATCCTCAAAATGGATCATTATAAAAAAAATTTTATTTATGCGAATTTAAAAGTATTTAATATGATTTTTTGCAAATAAGTAACCCTTACCCTTACCCCTAAACCTAAACAAAAAATATTAAATATCAATAAACCAGTAAAAAAAGCGTGTTTTCTAAAATAAATGCTGCATTATTTCAAGTTCTAATATATGAAAAAAAAAAAACTTTTGAGTGTATTTTTACATTTGTTGGTGGTGTAATATATATTTCGAAATGTGATAAATACAATGAGATCTATAAATTGATGTAGCTTTAATTAAATCCAAGCTAAAATTGTATTTTTTATTTGTTTCAAAAATAAAAACCGATATATTTTTTGATCCGGTAAATATGTATGATAAACGCGAATGGTTTAGGAATGCTTAAACATCGGTTAACATATATACAAATGGCTATTATGTCATACATATGAGTATTATTTTACCTCAGTGTCGAGTATTTTTGAAATTCGTCATATGTAATTCCTTGAATAAAAAAAAATAATGAATCCAAAAATAGATTATATTAAATTTAAAATAATTATAAAAATAAGTAACGTATTATCTTTTTTGTATTGAAATAATGCAAAAATTAACTACTTTTTTGCAATTCCTTATTTTCTTGTATTAAAGTAATTTAGATAGTAAGGTTGTGTCATTACTGGTAGTCAAAAAATAATTATATGTCATTACCATTTCTGCACTGGGTACTTATGAAAAATATGCTAACAATTTTAGCCCATATTTTGGCTAATTATCACTAACAGAAGCCCGTTCTGAGTACAATCTAATTTAACCCTTTCACTACACTTCACACGTCGATTTAAATAAAATCGATTTAAATAAAATTTGCGTTTCACTCCAATCTGAAAGCGGATTCTGTTTCTAGATGGCCTAAAAACTATTATCCAATGAACACGCAAACAATGTAGGTGGCGCTTTTTTTAGCGGCCACTCAAAATTTTCATAATTTGAACTGTCTTTTTTAGGGGCACCTCACCGATTATAATAAAAAAAAATTATAAGCAATTCAGATACCACAGCTGCGTTGAGAATTTTATTTTTTGTCAGATACGCCTCATTTGGCGGCGGGAAGGGGTAAAAGTTAAAGTTTTGAATTTAGATTTTCTCAAAAACTATATCCGTTCGGAACAATTTATATGTTATGGAAAGCTTTACGCAAACTTCTTTCATATGATATAATAACACTTTATTTCCAGGGCTCGGAGCGTGTTATTTCACTTTAATAGTAAAAAATACCGAATTATTTTAACTGGAAGTTCTGAAATCATAGTTTTTTATCATTAACGAACAACTGATAATAAGTTCGCCTTAAAAGTAAATTTTATTACGCCAAATAAAAATAAATTAAATGCAAAATAAAAAGTGAAAATAATTGTTCAAAAAGACAAAATACTGTTTCCTTTTCGTTTTTCGTTAATTTTTAACTTTAAAGTGAAATAACACTCTCCCATACCTGGAAAATACAAATGTATAGATATTATATGAAATCAGATTTTATAAGCTTTTCAATGACATATAATTTGTCCCGAACTGATAAGTAATTTTTTGGGAAAATTAAAATTAAAAAAAAAAAATTAACTTTTAAGCCTTACCAACAAGATTTGCTAGCTTTAAAATAGAAAAAAAAATATAATGTCAAACAAAAATAAATTTACAGTTATATTAGTTTTTTGTTTTTATATACATCGAGATTATTTTTATGTTATTTTCAATTTATAACGAGCTTTCAACCTCCGTATATTTACAAAAATAAAGCAAATCAAACATATTAGCTAGGTTGATACTAGTATTTCGATCTGGCTAAAGATCTCATCAGAACCCGAAGTTTTAGAAAAGTTAGAGCCTCCATAATAGGCAGAACTTTAACAAAAACCCTATTAATAATCAATTTTGCTGCATTCTTGTCTTCTTAGTAATCAAGCACGTGGTTAGGTCTTTTCCTAACAAGCATCATGACGTTACTAAACTTTGAAGACCAAAAATGTTCTATTTATATAAAAAAATTTTAGTTTGTACTCTGGCTCAAGTAATATTTTTTACAGTTATATTAGTTTTTTGTTTTTATATACATCGAGATTATTTTTATGGTATTTTCAATTTATAACGAGCTTTCAACCTCCGTATATTTACAAAAATAAAGCAAATCAAACATATTAGCTAGGTTGATACAAGAATGCAGCAAAATTGATTATTAATAGGTTTTTTGTTAAGGTTCTGCCTATTATGGAGGCTCTAACTTTTCTAAAACTTCGGGTTCTGATGAGATCTTTAGCCAGATCGAAATACTAGTATCAACCTAGCTAATATGTTTGATTTGCTTTATTGTTGTAAATATACGGAGGTTGAAAGCTCGTTATAAATTGAAAATAAAATAAATTTAATGTAAAATAAAAAGTCCAAATTGACAAAATACAGAGTTCTTTATTTTGTTTTTCAGTAATTTTTAACTTTAAAGGTAAATAACACGATACCATCCCTGGAAAATGAAAATATATATACTTCATAGGAAAGGAGATTTTATAAGCTTTCTAATGCCACATAATTTGTCCCGAACAGGTAAGTAATTATTAAGAAAATTGAGGATTACAAAAATAACTTCTAAGTCTTTCAGCCTTCAAAAGAGAGTGTCTGAATCGTTCCTTAATTTTTTTATCAAATTCGAAGAGGAGCTCCCAAATTAAAGGCAAGCCAAAATTGTCCGCAAAAAAAATGTCACCTAGATTTCTTCCGTTTGCCTTGGAAATAGTTTTTACACCATCATCAAATTGGAGTAACAGGCAAATTTTATTTAAATTGGCTCACGCTCACACATTTTTAATTCAATATAAAAAATTTGATAATGCAATAAAGCTTCACATTTCTATTTAAATATGTTCATTGGGATATTGGTACTTAAAAAACAAAATCATCAGGGCAATATAGTCGAAACATTTGTTAAAAAAAAGTGCGATTTTTTTAATGAACATTTATCTCCGAAAGGCTGCACCTAATGGCAAGAATAAAGTTTTTGGATATACGAATGTTTTAGTGATAAAAATATGTTGAGAAGTTTCAAAAATTTGATTTTTGGGCTTATTTTTTGTTGGATAGGAGGGGGAGAGGGCATACATTAAACCTTTTTCTTTCTAATTTAAGAACCCCTAACGAGAATCTGAAGTCAAAATAGAAAATAAGAACCCCTAACGAGAATCTGAAGTCAAAATAGAAAATAAGTCACAAACAAAAAGTCGGTAGTGAAACGGTTAAAGAGAATTTGGTTATTATAAACGCGTGAACGCTTTAGCCAAATGAAGTAGTTGGCTAAAAACGAGTTAGCCAAAAACATCTGTAGGCCAAAAAAAAATTAAAACGAAATAACAAAAGCTGATGTTGTTAAATATTTCGGGAATATCAGTAAAAGTGAAACAAAGGATTAATAATAATTTTTTTTTAATTAATTAAATTCATTTTATTGTAATTTTAAAGCCCATGGGGCCAATTAAGCAAAATTACAAAGACAACTTACTGCTAATGTGCATAATAATAATAATAATAATATATTAAAAATACATAAAAAAAATAATTTAAGGATTATTTGATTTGACAAAATGTGTTGTCGCTGTTGTAGTGTTAAGCAACAAAAAATATGGGTATTTACTATAGGCAGCATATTATTGGTTTTGGGCATAGTCTTAATAACAGCCTGGCCAACATTATCGGACAAACTCATAAATTCGGTAAAAAAAAAAAATTCCAATACTGTTTTAATCAAAATAACTCTAAGTTGTTTTAATCTATATTTTCAGATGTTACCTTTATCACCCGATTCCTCTATTTACCCAAAATGGGTGGTTACTCCCATGCCTGTGTATCTAACATTTTACTTATACAATTGGACTAATCCAGAACAAGCAAGTAATCCAAATGTTAAGCCCCATTTTGAAGAATTGGGACCTTATGCATTTCGTGATATTAAAGTTAAAGAGGATATGGAATGGGATGACGTTAATAATTTGGTAACATTTTTTGGTCGCCGTACTTGGTGGTTTGATGAATCAAAATCAAATGGCAGTTTAGATGATATGATAACAACGCCACATTTCCCGTCGGTGGTAAGTTTGTGAAAAGATTTATTTTTTATTTTAGGGAAAACTGTTTTGTTTTACCTACCTACCTCATTTATAGAAATAAACCTGTAAAAATTGCAAACAAAAGCTAGTAAAAATTAGTTAAAAGTGATATTTCTGTTATCCTAACAAAATATTTAAAGTCAAATTTTGTGAGGGTTTGTGTTGTTATGGATAGAGCGGCAGGCAATTACTCCGAGTAATCCCGGAAAAGACAAACGCAAAAAGTGTTTTTTTTTAACTAAAATAAAATACTAGAGTGTTTAAACAGCCAATAATTTAAAAACTAAATGCTATTTTGGTGCAATGAGTAGGACAGTGGATTGACTATTAATCTGAATTCAACGGTTCAATACTTGAAAAATCAAAAAAGTTTTTTAATTTCAATAAAATTTTGTGGAACGTAATAACATTGAAGTGTAATATAATATAATATTGAATGAAACAACTGAATATTAGTTTTCACGACCAAAAATATAATTTAAAAATAATATAGTTGTCATAACCGCCAGAATTCGATTGGCAACAAATTTGGTGTCCACAACTAAGACTGTTTTCTGGGTGTGTGGGGTTAAAAATAAAATTGCAAATTTTGTTTTAAAATTAATCCCAAATTTCTAACCAATATTTTTGTCTAACTTAACCAATCAATCACAAAACATAAACTTTTTATCTTTTCAGGCCGCTTCAAAAATAAGCCGTAATATGCATCCAATTTTACGTAAAATTGCCAATTTTGCTTTAAATCGAGAAGGTGGTGGCTTTGTAATGAAACATACAGCCATTGAATGGTTATTTGATGGTTTCTATGATGATATCTTTGATTTTGTAGAACGTTTTCATTCACCCATTTTGCCTTTATATCAAAATCATTTTGCTTATTTCTATGAACGTAATAATTCAAAAGATGCTGAGGGTAATTTTACCATACATACCGGTAAAGGAGATTTATCGCAAATGGGTGATTTAAAATTCTGGAATGGCTCTAATCACACCAATTACTGGGAGGGTGAATGTGGTCGTGTTAATGGTAGTACGGGCGAATTATGGGCTCCCGGTAAGGGATGGGATGATCCGGTTTCCATATTTATATCTGATGCTGCTAGATATATAAATATTTTTCCACAAACAAATGAAACTTTCCGCGGGGTGGCTGCTCGTAAATATAGTTCAACAAATCAAACATTCGATAGTGGTTATGTGGCATCCGATACTAAATGTTTTTGTGTTAAGGGAAGTGAATGTCCTAAAAATGGTGTCATCGATTATTCGCCAGTTGCCTTCGGATCTCCTGTATATCTATCACATCCTCATTTCTATATGACAGATCCAATGTATAGAGAAAATACCACTGGTTTAAATCCAGATCCTGAAAAACATGGTATTCATGTGTTATTGGAACCAAAACTTGGTATACCCTTAGAAATTAATGGTCAAGTTTTAATTAGTATTCTGATGGAGAAGGATGAACACATTGAGTAAGTTGAAAGAAATATTTATATTTTGTAAAGATAAACGTTTGATATACACACAGAGAAACAAAGTGCCAACCGAATTGAAAAGTGTATTTTAATGGTAACAACTTATAAATTCAGTTAGTACAACGATATTTACATCAGATATTTGATTATTTTGGGTATTGCAACTAAAATTTAGTTGAGTTAAAAGAACTTTGTAGTACGAACTGATGTTCAATTGTACCAACCGACTGAAATTCGTAATAACCAAGTTTAAGTCGTAGTAACCAAATTTTAGTTGGCAAATAGCTAAAGTTTTCTCTGTGTGTAATTTTTATTAAAAATAAAAATTATGTTTTTTCGACCTTCGAGGCCATACTCTATATTTCTTTGTTATGATATTGTATACAACAATCAAGTTTTCAACTTATTTTTGATCAATGGTGATAATCTTTAACTTCGAGCTCATACATTAGTTCTCATTTAGTGGGAAAACTAGATTATATGAATGTTTGATGTTTTGCATGTGATTGTCACTTCTTTCAAAACGTGTTCTGATGATGGGAACACAGAAAATTCGCGAAATAGATATATCAACACATTCCTGAAAGTGGTCAATTAATAAATTTTAAAACAAAGACTCTATAGATTATTTGTCAGGACAATATCCTAATAAAGAAATATAGAGTATGGCCTCGAACTTGAATAATTTTCATTTTCATTTTGTAAAAATGTAGTTATTTAAATGTTATCTTTTCAGTTTTTTCAAAGATTTAGCTTGGAATTTTTATGCTCCTCTTTTTGTTATACAAACTAAGGCCGATATAAGTGAAGATCTCTTTAGTTTAGTTAAGGTTAGTTATTAGACAAAATTTATTTAATTTTGTGTATAATATTTTGCGTGTATTTTATATTGGATTTTTTTTTTTATTTTTGCTTTCAGTTTGTTTTAAATATTTCCAGTATTGGTCAATATGTTGGTATAGCTTTAACGGTCATTGGCGTTATTATGATTGCTGTTGGTATTTTTGTAACCAAAAAACATAAATGGCATGGTGAAGTATATCCACCAAAACTGTAACACAACAAACTTCATTATTAAATAATTTTAATTTTAAAGAAATTAGGTTCAAATCTAAGTAGAGTTCGTAAATTTTCTAATTCGTATTTGATACAAACCACAATCTTTATCAAAAAAAGCTCTTTTCAAAGAAGGCTGCTCACAAATTTAAAGAACACAGCCAGCAAAATTTGGATACGATTTTAAGGGTTCCTATTCTATGAGTCGAAAATTAATCAAATAAAACACATATTTTTGAAAGTTCACAATTTTAGTGTCAAAAATTACAAATTTTGTGCACGAAAATTTAAGCTACGAGTATTTAAAGAGAATCGTAAAACACACAAAAACTTAAGGAAATTTATTTTTTCCAAAAAAAGGTTCAGAACTAAACAAAACTGTTATACTAATTGAATATTTGTGAACAATTCAGAAAAGGCACCAAAAATTTTTTTAACCCTTGTGTGACATCCTTGGTACAGCTGTACCAATTTGAACTTTGAAAACAAAATTTTGATATTATTTATGCATCTAAAGAGCTGAAACTTAATGAATGCCTCAAATATACATTTATGAATGTAATGATCACATTTGTTTTGTCTGTTCATGTCTCGTTAATCGGTGGGAGTGGCAAACGTACATCTATGCCTTCATTGTCATCCTTGGTACAATTGTACCACAAACAAATTTGTATGGAAAATTTATTTATTTAAATCCAACTATCAGCACACCGTTGAGCTATGGAAAACAGATTGGTTTCCGATATTTGGAGCTACTATGACGCGTCAGAGATTTCACACTATAAGTCGTTGTATTCGATTTGATAACAGTGATACACGCATTCGAAGAGCAGAAACGGATAAAGTTGCTGCGATAAGTGATATGTTCAATATGCTCAATTCTAATTTGAATCGGCTTTATAAAGCCAACGATGTTGTGACTGTTGATGAGCAATTGCATCCATACAGAGGTCAAACACGTTTCACGCAGTACATTCCGAGTAAACCAGCAAAGTACGTGATAAATTTATTTTGGGTCTGCGATGCGATAACTAAATTTCCATTGCAATTAGAACTTTATACCGGCAAACCACCAAGAGCTCAGCAACAAACAAATGTTGGAGAGAATGTTGTGAAACGTTTAGTTCAGAGGTATTACAACACGGGTCGAACAGTTGTGGGAGATAATTTTTTTAGATCACTTCCGCTGTGCAAAAATCTTATGTCCAATAGCTTAGCATATGTGGGAACTTTACGAAAAAATAAGACTTGCGTTCCAGAAGAGTTTCGATCAAACAGACGCCGTGAAGTACACTCATCATTATTTTGTTTCCACAATTCTGACAGCAACGATGCAAAGCATATATAAACTTAAAATTTCTTTTGTTTTCAATGTAATAGACCATTTTTTCAATATAAGTTATATAGTGGTACAGCTGTACCAAGGATGTCAGTGGAAGGGTTGTAAGGAAGGATGTCACACAAGGGTTAATACATATTCTGAATAATATTTGAATTAAAAAAATGCTCTTTTGGATGACAAACGTTCAGACAAAAATTTGACTCATTTTCGAGCATCTTTGTTGACAGACATATATTTAATTTTATGTTAATAATATTTATAATGCTATAATGTTTATAATGTTAATTTTCATATTTTTTGAAAATCTTGCCTTAAAAATCTTGAATTGAAATTTATTTTTGCCTATTGTGATATATATAATTTAAGGTAATTTGTATCGATGATATACTTTAATTTTAAGCAAATTAATAGTTTTTATAAAACTACACAGTGACAAGAAGCAAATATTTAGAAAAAATTTAAAAACGACAAAATAATGCTCATTCGATTAGTTATTAATAATCAAATTTGTGAAATTCAATTGAAGGGCATATTGTAAAAACTTGATAAGCCACATTTTATTTTTAGTTTGTTTTTGCCTTTTAAAGGTTAAAAAGGTGCAAAAAATATGACTTTTGCGGGACGTTTATACTTTAGGTACTTGCAATAAGTGTTTAAGCAAAACTTCTATTAAATATTAATCAACGGATGTCTAGTAAACAGCGAAAATCCAGAAAACAACAAATGTGGCTTATCAAGTTTTTAGAATAAGTCTCTTATTTGTATAATTTTTAATGTTTTAGCTATTTGAATGAAAAAATTTGTATTTCTAGTCATTTAATTTCAACATTACCTAGTGATAGATTTTGGACAAATAAAATATATATATATTTTTTTTTAATATTGATACAATATTGATGTCAAGTTAATGATAATACTCCAACTAGTACGAAATGAAGTTTTTTTTTTTCTTGCAAGTGTTTTTTTTTACAAGTTATACTGCTGCAAAGTTTGAAAATATTTGTTATTAATTTTTAGGTTGAAAAATGTAGTTTTCTTAATTTGCCTGCATCAATCGAATATCTATAATACTATTTTTCCGTAATTTTAAAATTGTGAATACTGGTGATGATAGGGCTTGGAAAGTTAAACTAAAATTGTGTAATGAAAATGAAAATTATTCAAGTTCGAGGCCATACTCTATATTTCTTTATTGGGCTATTGTCCTAACAAATAACACAGGCCAACACTCAATTTGCTTCTTTGAATTTATCATCTGATTCTAGTTAATTTGGGTGCGCTGAATTCAAATCTGTAATCAGTTTGTCTCTATCAGCTCTAGTTTTCATGATATATGTATATTAGAGTTCGTTTTCATATTTTTTTTTGATTTTGATTTCTGGATATTATCACTTTTTAGAAGGTTTTTGTATCAATAAAAATAATGGCGTATTTTTATTTTTTTAATTCCAACCCCTTCCCGTGCCTATAGGCGACTCAAATCGCGGATTTTGGGTCCCTTTTCCCATACAAAAAAAACGGTTAAATATATGTCAAATCTGACTTCAGTATTCGATTATACGGGAAAACTTACACCCATAATCTTTTTTTGAGTTTTTGAATGCACCAGAATGCATAATTAGAGTTGTCCAAAAAAATAATTAAAAATAAAATTAAAATATTTTTTTTTGTTAATTTTTTTTTTTACAATGAAAAAATACTTACATCTGAGAAAAATGGTCCAAAAATTTTGATTCAAAAGTTCAAAAGTTATTAAACAATGTAAAAATAATAGACAAGGAGAGCATAGAAAAGAAGAGATATACTATCGAAAGCTTACGCATACAGAAACAAATACACAAAACGATGAACTTAAAGCAGGACACCGATAATATAAATGCTAGATATAGGGTTGCATTATACTAGACTGTGATACTAAGCTAAGATGTGTTTAAATGTAAAATCTGTGTTTTTGTTTTCATGTTTTATGTTAAATGTTAAATGTAAATGCAGGTTCAAGCCACGGTCAGGATTGCATTTAATAAATAAACATTTCATATAGATGCAATCAAACAATAAAAACCATAACAAATAATTACAGTATTGTCAAAAAAGGATTACTGATGAAGGTTGTGTTACCAGAAACTGCGCAGTCTAATTCAATAAAAAATTTACAATGTAGTTATGATTTTTAGAAAAGTATGCTTAATCTTCTCTACCACGCCTATCTCAAACAATTGAAAAATATGTGCATATTAATTATAGTATTAATTGCACACTGTCTCAAAAGACGATGAATAAAATTCAAAAATCCCCAATAAAATATATCAAAAATTTGCTCCCTGGCAACTCTTCTCTAACTACGTGAATAGCCAAACTACCGTATGTACAAAAAATACATCATAGTTGCGCCAACTCACAAAATGTGGGAAATAGTGGAAATTAGATTACATATGATTTTCTAACAATTGTGAATTGTGAATTGTTGTGGTGTTTGTCTTAGCTATCTTCAGCAATTACAATTAAATGTAAAATCGACCCCGTGTAATTGAAACTGGTTTTAAGCCACAGAAAAAATCGACCTTACTTAGATCAATTGGTTAGAGCCTCTGTCTAAGTGTAGTGCGAAGTGCATGTGGCAATAAAAAAAAAAAAAAAAAAAAAAAAAAAGCAGGTTCAAGCCGCGGTCAGGATTGCATTTAATAAATAAACATTTCATATAGATGCAATCAAACAATAGCAACCATAACAAATAATTACAGTATTGTCAAAAAAGGATTACTGATGAAGGTTGTGTTTTTTTTTTTTTTTTTTTTTTTTTTATAATTTAACCAATACTCAGGGGATGCCCCCTACTCATGCAGTGCATTGTATTGATCAGGAAAATAAGGTATGGGAAGGAGGAAAGAGGGAGTAGTGTTTGTGGATATTTGATTTAAATTTTTCTAAATTGTAAGTAACAGGGAAGACTTCTGCGGGAAGTTTGTTCCACATACGAATCGTTCGACTAAATGTAGTTATAATTTTTAGAAAAGTATGCTTAATCTTCTCTACCACGCCTATCTCAAACAATTGAAAAATATGTGCATGTTAATTATAGTATTAATTGCACACTGTCTCAAAAGACGATGAATAAAATTCAAAAATCCCCAGTAAAAATATTTTAGTTTAATGTGAAAAACGTAAACATTGTAAGTTAAAAATTGTTTTTGATGTAGGAATATTGTAATAATTAATGTTTTATTTTATTAAATAGACAACTCCTTGGAAAAGTAGACAAAAAATCTACGAAACGTCGGAGAAAATTGTAATTTAAATGCATTTTTAATTACACTAAAAGAAGATAGGTCTAATTAGCTTAATTAAAGACAAAACGTTTAAAAATTTAATTTTTTAGTGAATAAAAATAATTTATTGATTTATATAATAATTTATTGGATTTGAGTCGCCTATAGGCACGGGAGGGAGTTGGAATTAAAAAAAAAACAGTACGCCATTATTTTTATTGATACAAAAACCTTCTAAAAAGTGATGATATCCAAAAATCTATTTTTCAAAACTAACTCTAATATATATACACTGAGGAGCATAAGTGTATCACAAACCAACAACTATCAATTTAACAACCTATAATTTCTATAAATTTTACTCAAATGCAATCAATTTTTTTATGTTATGTTTGTACAAGTGTCTTCTCGGTTTCAGAAAGGTTTTATTAAGATCTGATCACAACAACAAATACGCGAAGGCATAATGTAAATAAATCAAAATGATACAGTTTTACACTCACTATTTATTTTTATATTTTTAAAACAATAATATATTTTTAATAACTGGTCCAGTAACCCTTTGCCTTCTTAAGCACCTGGATGCTATTAGGTAGACTTTGTGTGTACCTCTGCACAAATTCTGAACGTATCGCCTCCCACACTTCCTGCGTCTGCTCAAACAACTCGTTCACGCCTTTTGGAGGACTGGCATATTTTGCCAGCTGCGATTTGACGTGACTTCACAAATTCTCGATCGGATTCATATCCGGAGATTGTGAAGGCCACGTCATCACACCAAATTTTTGCTTTTTGAACCAGTCTTTCACTACATGTGCGGTATGTTTGGGGTCATTGTGTTGCTGAAAAATTACTTTTTGAGCAGCAAGACCCATTTTTTCCACTACATCAGGAAGATTTTGTTGCAGGATGGACAAATATTGTTCCTTGAGCATAATTCTTACGCACCGACAGCGATTTCTAAAATGCCTTTAATATATTTTTTTTAAATGTTTTTTAATAACAATTTTTTTAAAATATGGTTTATACATATGTAAGTAAGCAAATTTGGAAGAAAACTATTCCATGGACTCGAAAACGGAATTTACTATTGAAAGCAGCATGCCTTAATTACATAGATGTGATGGTCAGACGTTGAGGCATCAAAAAAAGTTTTTTTTTAACTTTGTTTCATTCAAAACTTTAACGCGTTTGGTGTGTAACCTTTTTTAACGATAGCGAAAAACTAAAAACGCAGTTTTTAATATCTGTCCATGCCCTACACGATTTTGTCTGGGGAGATTTGATATTTGCAAAAAATGCAAAAAGTTATTTCCCTAATGTCCATCCCACACATTGTTACTTTTACAAAAAAACGGCAAAAATAGCACTATTTTGAAATTAAAAATTAACCCCTTAAACCCCACCCACAAATATGATTGATACATTAATCTGCTATAGAATATTCCAAAGAAGAGATTGATACCATAATCTTGGATAAGCTCCTTCTACTTTTTGAGATATGTCCATCGCACACATTGTTACTTTTACAAAATACGGCCAAAAAGCCCGCGGAGGCTTTTATAAACTGATTACAGATTTGAATTCAGCGCACCCAAATTAACTAGAATCAGTTGAAGTTGAATCCAAAGAAGCAAAAATCTTTTTTAATTTTGTCGGGCTGTGTAATCTATAGAGTTTTTGTATTCAAATTTATTAATTGACCACTTTCAGGAATGTTTTGACAGATCTATTTCGGGAATTTTCTAGGTTCCCATCATCAGAACAGATTTTGATAGAAGTATCAATCCCAATATAATTTTTATATTTAATAAAAATTTTATCAAACTTGTAAAAAAGACAAAATACGGTCTTGTTTACTCTCCTTTTAAATCTTGTTTTTAAACAAGTGTGAAAATAAAAGGAGAATATAAAAAAAGCTTGTATTGTATATTTACCAAATTTACATAACGAGCAAGTTTTCAATTTATTTTTGATCAATGGTGATAATCGTTAACTTCGAGCTCATATATTAGTTCTCAATTAGTGATAAAACTAGTTTGTAAGAATGTTTAATGTTTTGCAGGGTATTGTCACTTGTTTCAAAACGTGTTCTGACGATGGGAACCTAGAAAATTCCCGAAATAGATCTATCAATACATTCCTGAAAGTAGTCAATTAATAAATTTGAAAACAAAAACTCTATGGATTATTTGTTATGACAAGATCCTAACAAAGAAATATAGATTATAGCCTCGGACTTGAATAATTTTCATTTTCGTGCAAATAAAGGTCGTAAAAATAATAAAAAATAAAAATTATATTAAACTTGAAAAATTGTGTATGTATATTTCGTGCTTAAAAAATGACTTTTGAAATGGCAAAAAATAATTTAATTAAAATTTTAAAAATCTAACAAACAATGTGTATAAAGGCAGAACACCTAAAGGTCGTTAGTAAGTTCTATATAATTTCAGCTGCTACTACTTGCAACTCTGTAAACTGTAGCAATTTGAAGTGAGTTAAATCATTTTTAATACAGACATCAAAATTTATGTCAAAGCGACATGTGGAATGATTCATTGAATCTAATTTTTAAATAATTCAATTCGTATTAATAGAATTTGTTTGGAACCAAAAAGGTTTTTCGTGTATAGAAATTTAACAATATAAAATACTTTGTTTAATTGCCACATAAATTAACCACTGACGAGTCCTTGGAGGGGACGAAACTGCTGCAGTCCATTGCGCGCGTTAAATTTTTCAATAAAAATGTTTTCTTCTTCTTCTTCCTGTAAAAATCTAACTAAAAAATCAAAGAAATTCATTCTAATCGGACTACTAGTAATGTGTAAAATGAGAAAATTTCAGGTATTTTCATTACCTTTCATAAATTTCTTAAGTTCGCTTTTCGTGTTTGTTATCAATTTCAAAGACTGTACAAAAGGAGACTTTTCGGAAAAGGTATTGAGTGGTGTATCCGAAAATGTAACAAAAATTTTATTAAAAAAATATAGCAAATCCACCACATTTTTGGTCACTTTTTTGAAAAGTTATTTTTGTATATTTCCCAATAATGCTTAGCGAACTTTGTCTTTTTTTTTCCGCGAATAAAGGAATGTGTGTAAAAATTTTAAATATCTTGGGAACTCTATGTCCCATTTTAATGTATTTTTTACTAAGCAAAAAGTAGTATTGCCTTAACCTGTAAAAATAGCAGAAAGAGATACTACAAATTAGTTAAAAATTGACATTGCAGAAAAAAACTACTAAAATTAACAGATTTTTTTTTTGCTAAATATTAATCAAATAAGAACAGCAAAACTGAAACTGTTAGCTTTACAAAATTTTAGTTATATTCGAAATGAATTTTAGTTGATTGAAAATAAGTATTTAATCTGCTACTATTAGCAAAAAGATTTAATAAATATTTGTAGACTAAAAACAACAAACAGAAGCTGTAACATCAACAACATTTTTGCTATATTTACCTTAAGTCCGGTAGAGTCAAAATAACGGTATATTTTGCTACAATGAATAGAAATGTATGCTAAAAAATTGTAAATTGCTGCTTTCAGAAGATCAGATTTTTATTAGCATCAAAAAAAATCTAAAAAAAAAACTTTTAAAATTTCCCCTTTTTGTATTATTTTTTTTTTTTTTTGGCTACTAAAACTTGATTTTTTAAGAGCTTTTGGATTTGATTAAAAAAACATATATATAATTTAGAGAAATGTATGAAATCTTTATTTGAGTCGATATAATGATCTATATTATTCAATGATTAAAGATGATTTCATGCGGCTCAAGATGATTCCATACCCCTCAAATGGTTCATAAGCTTTGTCCAGTTTTGACATACTCTCTCCAACATATCGGTCGGTATCTCCCGAGAAGTTCTTCAATATTGGCTTCCAGTGCGTAAACCGTTGCATACTTGACATGAGCCTTAACATAGCCATACATAAAATAGTCTAAAGGCATTAAATCTTACGATCTAGGCGGCCAATTGACCGGCCCAAAACGTGAAATAAACTATTCACCGAACTTGTCAGGATGCATGGGCAGTTCTTGCAACGCTTCTGGCTGTTATTCACACTAAATACGGCAATTTTGCTTATTCACGTATCCATTCAACCAGAAACGAGCTTCGTCGCTGAATAAAATTTTCCGATAAAAAAGCGGATCTTCATCCAACTTTGCCAGCGCCCATTTACCAAAAGTTAGCCGTTTTGGTAGGTCGTGTGGATTTATTTCTTGCATTCATCCATTCCGCCCAATTGCTGCGAACGGCGCCGAGTCGATAATTTACGGTCATCAACAACTTCAATAATCTCCAAGCGTTGTTCGTTTGTAAGTCGATTCACGGTAAAATGATAGACCAAACTGAACATGTTTAACAGTAACATGTTACACGAAAACAGCTGAGCTGCCAAAAACATTGTTGCCAAAAATAAAGTTGCTAAAAAATCACCCTTTATTAACATTTCTGGCTGATTTTTATGTATATGTACATAAAAATCAGCCAGAAATGTTAATAAAGACTTTTAAAAGGTCTTAAAATATCATACTAAAAGTTGAACTCAGGGTTCATCTCGGTAACTTATGCTGATATATGAAATTCTTTTTTACCTTATAGGAGACCAGACCTCTGGACCGATTTAACTGGGACTGTGGCATGACTAATAGGCTACTTTTTTTCGATCACGCTCACTTTTACGTCCACTTTTTTGGAATTATGTAATTACATTTATTTACTTTAAATTGTAGACACATTATATACTCCAGCCAAGATAGATTTAAACGTTTCTTTAAAAGTTTTAATCTTTTTGTCCTCTGTACAAATTTATTCATTTTTTTTCTTCAAATAATGTAAACTGTTTTCCAAAAGGTAATTGACAACTTTGAATTTAAATTGTGAACGCACTATTTCACTGATCATCTAACTGTTAGTTTCCTTTTTTCAATGAACTCAACATTTTTATCATGGTAAAGTACACGAACGAACAACGTATGCAAATTATAAAAATGTACTACCGAAATTCGGAGTCGGTGACCGCAACTTTAAGAGCGTTAACTCCTATTCAGTGACGAAGCTCTTTTTTGGCTTAATGGGTTCGCCAATAAGCAAAATATTCGTTATTGGTTTGGTGAAAATCCATATGTGCTTCATGAATTACCACTTCATATACAAAAAAACTGTTTGGTGCGGTTTGCATGCCGGCGGCGTCATTGGGCCATATTTGTGAGTCGACAATAACGATCGTTACGTTACTGTGAATGGCGATCGTTATCGCGCATTGATTACCGATTATTTTTGGCCCGAATTGGAAAACATGGACTTGGACGACATGTGGTTTCAACAGGACGGTGCCACAATCCACAAGCACACGTTACAATAGATTTATTGAAGTCAATTGGCTGCCTCGTTCGTGCGATTTAACGCCTCTACACTTTTTTATTTGGGGCTACGTCAAATCATTGGTTTATGCCAACAAACCGACGGCGTTGGAAGAACTCAGAGAAAACATTGGACGCGAAATAGTGGATGTTATGGCCGAAATGTGTGACCGAGCATCGAAAATTTGGTCCAACGAATCGACCGCTGCCGACGTGCCCGCGGTCTGCATATGAACGAAGTCGAGTTCCATTCATAAATGTTTTGATTCTATTTCAAGTCGATAATAAAGTTTTGGAAATATCTCAAATGGTTTGCGTTTTATTTAAATTTTTTTTAAAAATTTCTGAAAACACAATCGGAGTATGAAATATTTTATAATATGTATTTACATATTATTTTTGTTAAATATTTATGAAATCTTATCCAAATGACCTTTTTATGTATGTAATTTAATATTTACACAATATTTTTCAGCTACCAGAAAACTATAACGATAATTTTTTTCTTTTCTATTTTTTTAAATTTAAATTTTGTTAAACAAAAATATGTGAAGCCATTATAACAAGCCACTAAATTATAAATTTATTATAAATAAACATGCAAAGTTACGTTCTATTAAGGTAAAAATAATGAAAACGCTATGCTGTTGAAAATATTTGCACAAAAAAAAAGTAAATTACAAACTGAAAAATTAAAAGGTTAATAATATTTTCATATAATGAAAACTAACTGATGACATTTTTTAATAAAATTTTTAAACATGAAATTCTATAAAAAAAAATTAAATGTAATATATTTAATAAATTACAAAGTTTATGCAATAATTCTAACTTTAAATATTTAAAAAAAAATTAAGCTTTAAGGTTTCAAATATTTACTAAATTTAAGTAAAGAAAATGATTATTAAGAATTAAATACATAAATTTGTATAGAGTAGAATTAAAAGTGTTATTTCGTACAGAGTTTTGTTGAAGGACTTACAAGTGTTTAAACATTTATAAATATTACTTAAATTATTAAACATCTTGTTGATTTTGTAAACATTTACTAAACAATATTCATTAATATTATTGTTCTATCTATAGGTAGTACAATAATTTACTGTAATATCGCACACCTAGTTCAAAAGTGACTCAACTCAAAATTTTTAATTTTTCAGAAATCGAAAAAAAAATATTTGCAACTTTATGCCAATTGAAACATAAAGAAAGACATAACTGTTTTTAGCAACATTTAACAACAACAAAATACACTGATGTTTTTTTTATAGATAAACAAGTATATTGTGTATAGTTTAAGCATATAAAACCGAAAAATTAAAATTTTGAGTTGAGTTGAGTCACTTTTGAACTGGGTGTACGATATGGTATTTATTTAGGAATTTTAAACTAAACCAAATTGAAGATTATAAGTTCTTCAGTATAAAAGAATTGAATTCTATAGAATAAAGTCTAAAATATGTCGTTTAAATTTCCCAATGGATGTATTTTTAATATATTTGTAATATATATGTTGCTTTCCAAACCAACTGCCCCACTACATGAACAAGTATATCGCAACAATGCCAAACTAACAGTATTTGTTCTTCTATAAGAGATAAAAGAATAATGGAATCACTTTTTACATTTTTATAGGAAATGGGTGAATAAAGCTTGGTTTAACATTTTTCACTCATATTAATGCGTGTTTTTTCTAGAGTGTCACAACTTTGAGTTGGCATCAATGCTGGTACCGTGAAATAACTCCCAAATGAAATAAGTCCCAATGAAATAACTCCCAATGAAATAAGGCCCCAAAAAAATTAAATGAGTCCCAATTTTAATAAATGAAATAACCTCCAAAGAAAAAATGAAATAAGCCCCAAAATTTGGGAGTTATTTCATAGTAATAAAATAACTCACAACAAAGAATGAAACAACTCCCAATGAAAAAAGTCTCAAAAAAAATTAAATAAGTCCCAGTTCAAAAATATCGAATTCTATTTATTTCATAAATACATGTAAAAATGTACATAATATTAAACATATTATAAAGATAGAATTTAATGTTTACATAAATATACAAAACTAATCCACAAAATTAATAGAAAAATACATATTAAAAATATATTTATAGAAAAACCTGCAGTAATCTTTGTTTTAAAAGTTAAAATAAATTAGTTTACATAGCATGGAGAAGTGAAACAGAGCGTTGGTGGGGTGGGGGGGGGGAGGTGGATGCACTTATAGGACGCAAAACACAGTGGCGCCGCATTTCGCGAAAAGTGGCCGCGCCGTAGTACGCGAATCGTACGCACCGCTTTCCAGAGGTGGCGTGTCCATGGACTTTAGGACAATTTGTCCATGGACATTACGACATTATTTTTTTGGATATTATGTCACTTTCAAATGTGGCATAGCGTTCAGACTTTTTAAAATAAAAAGATTAATAATATTTAGTATATCAATACAATTTTTTTAAATATTCTTTAGTAGGATATCACAAAATAAAACTAAATTTATAAATCGTATAATAGCACGCAGAAAAAACTTTATTTCGCGAAGCCGCCTGCCGCGTTCTACGGAGGAAAAAAACCCCTAAGAGCGAAAAATTTGTTTTTACAAATTACTTGATGTCTAAAAAATATAAGATTTCAACGGATTCCTAACGCATTGGGAGTTATTTTATAGTGAAATAAATCCCAATTTATATGGAAAATTTTTGGGAGTTATTTCATTTTTTTTTTTTGAGAGTTATTTCATTTAGGAGTTATTTCACGGTACCATCAATGATTTATTTGATGTTTAGTTTGCTTTTAAATTTAATTATAATCGACTTACACCAGAGCAACGCGTGCAAATTGTTGAACTTTTTAGTCAAAATAATTGTTCTATTCGTCAAACTTATCGTGCATTTTTGCATTTTATGTAGTACATAATCGTCCTACAGAGCTCAGATTAATTGACCATCAAGATCGTGTGATTTAACCCCATTGGATTATTTTCTTTGGGGTTATGTTAAGTCACTTGTCAACGTCGATAAACCACAAGCAATTGTTTGTTAGGACAATAGCCTTATTAATTATATTATTATTTGTTAGGACAATAGCCTAATAAAGAAGTATAGAGTATGGCCTAGAACGTGAATAATTTTTATTTTCATTGCACAATTAAAGGTCAAAAAAAAACATAATTTTTATTTTTAAAAAAATTATATCAGACTTTTATAAAAGACAAAGTGTGGCCTTGTTTACTACTTCCCCTGTACATTTTGTTTATTTAAAACAAATTTACAAATTAAACGTAAATGAAAAGGAAAATAAACAAAACGTGTATTATATATTTACCAAAGGTAAAAACACAAAAAAAAAAAAATTTCAATTTATTTTTTGATCTATGGTGATAATCTTTACCTTCGAGCTCATATATATATGTATATTAGATCTCATGTAGTGATTAAACTAGTTTATATGTATGTTTGATGTTCGGGATGGGATTGTTACCTCTTTCAAAACTTGTCCTGATGATGGGAACCTAGAAATTTACCGAAATAGATATATTAACACATTTCTGAAAACGTGAAATAATAAATTTGAAAACAAAAACTCTATAGATTATTTGTTAGGACAATATCCTAGTAAAGAAATATAGAGTATGGCCTCGAACTTGAATAATAATATATTTTAATTTAATAATAATTTTCATTTAATTTAATAATAATTTTCATTTTTATTGCCCTATTTAAGCTCGAAAAAAACAAAATTTTTATTTTTAGTAAAAATTCTATCAAATATGTAAATCTAAATGATTGTTCATTGAGAATAGAACAATTTATATTGAGAATTTCAAGATGAAATTGAGAAAAACACAAATAAATTTGGTATTTGTCTGTTTAAACTGAAAAACGAAAAAATTATATTGAGATTTTCCAATTCAAATTGAGTAAAGGACGAATAACATTGAGATTTACTATTTGATAAAAGAGCAGATATACGAGAATTTCTGAATTAAAGCGATTTAATTTTTTCTTTAAATTAAAGCATAAAAAGTTTATTAATATAAAAACACAATATCTAACGCAGAATTTATAATTGACGTACCGCGGTAGAGAACTATCGTCTCTGATATCTGCAAACTGTCTCATTTAAAATACTTTGATAGAATAACAAATAAAGTACATGAAACAAGGAATACGAAACAAGGAATACAAGGAATACAAGGAACATGAAACAAGGAATGCAGTCAAATTGTTTCCTAACTTTAACCAGGGGTCGAGATTATAAAAATACTAAAATATAAATAAAACTCCCATAACATAAAGTGTGTTCGATAACACAAAAATTTGTAAAAGTTTTTACTGGAACTTGTTCGTTTACACAAATACTCAGTAAAAAATAGTAAGAAGAGAGAGTAAAGTGACAGGTTGTTGACAAAAAACTTACAAGTTTTTACTGGATAAATTTTTGCCAGTACGAATTTGTAAGAAGAAAAAAACATATGATTGAAAAAATATGCTTGTATTTTTAGTAAACAAAAAATATTAAATTAAATTCTAATTGTCTATGGATTCAAAGTGCAAAATATTAAATAATTAACTATGGAAGAAATTAAAAAAATATTCTAAATTATTTCTGGTCGACAATTTCAATTAACTTTATCTTTTCCATAATGACCAGTTAATTTTTTTTTTAATATTTGGTATTTAAAATCAGCTGTTTTATATATTTTACAAATTCTTTTTTGTAAATTTGTCTTACTCTCTGTAATTTTGTTACTGAATAATTTTTACTGGACTTTACTGGGAAAGTAATCGAACACACTTATAGTGAGCACACCAGATATTAAGTTTAATATTTTTCTGTCAGCTAACTTCAAATTCAATCGCAGAGAGAATTATATAATTACATTACTGTTACTGTTGGTATCATATCGGATATAAAATAGTGTTGTTATGATAAATCAAAAATAAATAAAAGTTAAACTCCAAAAATTAAAAAATACAAGAAGAAAAAGTGTATTAAAAATTATTTAACTGTTATAAATCAATTTAAAGTTATTTTTAATCACATAGTTGAAAATTGAATGAATAAACAGACATGTTCACTCAACTAAAACCAAAAAATTATGAGAAGACATGATATAAATATGAATACGTGTTCTCCACCCCAAACATTAATATGAACATAGACAATTAAATTCCGTTATTCTATTGGCGTTCTCGCATATATTATATCCAATTTAATATCTAATGTGCACTGCATTTGCAACCGATGTAATTGAAATTTTTTTAACTGAAATTGAGAAAATATTAAATGAAATTGAGAAATCTAACTTTGCTTCCCTAACTACGTAAGCGCCATCTATCGAATATACTAAGAATATATCATAGATGTGGCATCACTTACATATGGGAAAACAGTGGACACATATGGGAAAACAGTGGACATTAGAAGGAGGTAAGTTTCTAAAAATAGAACTGTTGTGTTGTTGGAGTTGGAGTTGTACTTCTGAGATTTTTGTATGCAAGAACAAAAACACAGTGTATTGAATAAAACTAGTTTTAATCACAACAAAACTCGACTTGACGATAGATCAGAGCGCTAAAGCGCTCTCTCTAACGTGTAGTGCGAGTGCATGTGGAATTAGAAATCAGTTTATCTATGTATGTCACGGTCAGTGATTGCACAGAAAATTTCATATAGACGCAATCGAACAAATAAACACATAACAAATATTACATTATTAAAAAAAAAAAAAAAAACAGTGTCACTGACGAAGGTTCAATACCAGAAACTGCGCAGTCTGATATAGAAAATTGAAAATTTACAATGTAGTTATGATTGTTAGAAAATACACTCATTCTTCTCTACCACGCCTTTCACAATTGAGATTTGCCAACTGAAATTGAGAAAACAATAAATGATATTGAGATTCTGTATTTGAAATTTATAAACAAATAAATGAAACTGGGAAAAGTACAAATGAAATTGAGAAAGGATAATTGCGAAATTATAATTTTGGGAAAATTTGCTAATGGAATATGCTTAAATAATGTGTAGCTTTGTCTGGCATGGGCTCTAACTGATTAATTAATACAATTATATATTTGTTTCGAAATTTTCGACCCGTAAAAATAACCGGAGGGAATGGAGAATAATATTTATCATATTTGTTTGCCTTATCCACCAATATGTTTAATTGTATAGTTCCCGCTCTATAAATTAAAAGACGCGTTTAACTAATAAAATTCGAACATTTTATCTCTGCTCCCCCATATTGGTTTTGCTTTATCAATAATCTTATCGTACATGCAATCAATTAAAAATGTGCATTTTTTAATACGATTAACAAAATTCTCAATTTTAAATTACAAAATCCAATTTTAATTTGGTTTATTCTCAATTTCAAATGTAATATCTCAATATGAATTTCATATGGAAAATTTCAACTTCATTTTTATTTTTTGAATTTAATTTGGCAAATCTAATTTCATTTTCTCTTTTCTCAATATCAAATCAAAAATCTCAATTTTATTTGTTCTTTTCTCAATTCAATATGGAAAGCTATTCAATTTCAATTGGAAATACTGTTCTTCTGATTTTTTTCGAAACTTTAGTTTTTTTCAATTCTACGTTAAAATATATATTTTCAGACTCAAAGTTCTATCATTTCCTAAATTCATTTAAATAACAAATAATACACGAAAAATAAGTGCAATACATGTTAATATTTAACAAAAACTACACTCAAAAAAAAATGTTAGTAACGTCAGCAAAAATTTAGCTGAGTTACAAAATTTAGGAGGGTGCATGCAAAAAAATTGCTAATGTCAGCAAAATCTTTTGCTGAAAATCACCGAGCTAATTTTTAGCAACAAAATCAGTAGTTTCATTAAACGTGTTGTTATCACTTAATTTTTAAGAATTAAAAAACCGTTGCTAAAATTTAATACATTTTTTTCTGAATGTTAGTAGACTGAAAAAACTGAAAAATTTTGTAGAAAACTTATATTTTAGTTAAGTTATTTGTTGAAAATCTGAATTATTTGTTTGTGATGCTTTTTAAAATATTTTACAATACGTTACAAAATATTAAGTGTTTATACTCCACATTGACGAAATGAGTTAATTTAATATCTGAAAATAAAAAATATCTGAAATTTAAAAAACAAACTACATCAAATAACTGTTTTATGATTTTACATTCATTTTTTACAGTTGTTTTTTGGTATTCTAAATAATAAAAAACCTTAATGTTTGTTTATTTTTTGCTAATGTGTGGTTAATTTTTTTAATATTAAAAAACAAATGACAATGTTAGTTAAATTTACTATAATGAAAGTCGTCCTTTCTTTAAGTGAAGTTTCATTTTTTTTATCTAAATCTGTGGTCTTTATTCTAAGTGTAAAAATAATTACAAACAATATTATTTTCAACTACTTACATCAATGGTTGTCTAAATATACACCTTTTTTTTACAATAAGATAAAGGAAACAAACAATTACCTAAGATGCGTGTCCTTGTCTTTCGCTATAGTCTGTCAACCTGGAGGCATATTTGTTTGCAATTTAACCACAATACATTAATAATGATTATAGAAATTTAGTTTAAAAATACATATTTAATGTTTATTAAATTTAAGTTTTTTATTTTGTCTTTAATTTAATTATTAAACAATTACTTTGACATGCTGTTGACAACGCAAATTTTAGATTTTTTAATCCACATATGTATTTACATTGTTACCGTCCTTTTTCGGGACACCCTAGTATATAGTGTCTTTCATCATAATTTTGATAAGATCTGCAATATTATACCGTAAAGGGTTGAAAAAACTTACAAAAACCAATGTATTTATAATATTAACTAAACTGCCTTGTCTGAAATGCCTCATATATATTAAGGCTGCTTCTTAAAAAAACCTATTACCGAATTTTTGACTTGACAACCCTGGATTAGAGTAAGATTCATAAAAAAAATTGTAAAATTTTTTAAAAATTTAGGAAAAATTAAGTGGTCGCTACCAGACTTTGAAAACTTTCTCGATTTTCAAAATTTACATATTTTCATAAAAATAGGTTTTTGAAAAAACTGCAAAAAAATTAATATGTAATTTTTTGTATTATATTATCCCCAAATATCCAGGAAAAAAATATTTAGTTTTTATAAGATACTCACCAAAAATTACTTTTAAATTATTTTTTATCCAAAGCACTCACTTTCCTCCAAATCCGACAAATCAAATTGGTCAACAGGCCTAATGTATTGATGGATCCCTTCAATACTATTTTTTGTAAAGTCCTATGATATATTTACTAAAAAGCGTCTAAAATTATTCTAATTCTTGCAGTTTTTCAATTTTATTTTTTATTCATAACTAGGGCTGTGAAAAAAAAAACTTTATACATTTTTTGTCATTGTTAAAAAGTGAAAAAGGGTTAAAAATCTTATAAAAACTAATCATTTTTTCCTGGCTACTTGAGGTTAAATATAATACAAAAATGTTAATATATTTTGAAAATTTTTTAAATAAACTATTTTTATTATAAAATTTCCTTTTTGGAAATCGGGAAAAAGTCTGGTAGCGTCGCCTAAATTTGTTTTAAAAAATTTGAGAATTTTTTTTCATGAATCTTAATCTAAACCAGGGTTGTCCCGTCAAAAATTTGAAGTTTTTAAATATTAGAAGCAGCCTAAAATCGATTTTTTATTACATTCCCAGTTTTATTCCAAATGGTTACAAATGGAAGAAATCGACTTTTATTTGTTTGTGAAACGTGAACCCTTGCCGAATTTTGGCGTTTTTGGGAAAAATTGTGTTTTTATTTTTTGTTTGCGACTTTCAATTTTTGGATTCCAATTTTAATCCTAAAACAGTTGAGAGATAAATTCAAGGTATTTTCAAGTTAAGACGATGTCCTTTAGATATATCCTATTGAAATCCTGTTTGGACTAAAATAAGAGATTGTTTTAATGTGCTTTCTATTAACGGTTTCTAGTCAACATAAATATATTTTTAAGATTTTTGAAAATGATATTCATTTCACAAAATTTATTTTTTTTGTAATATTACGAAATTTTAAAATTTAACACTATCTCACTTTTAAACCATGCACGGCACGTAAAACATTTCTTTACAAACGATTTAGTAAATTTAGTTTTCTACCGACATAGCTTAATTTCGTATTATAAAACACTCATTTGTCGCATTTATGTCCAATTTGAAATACCCCGCCTGGAGGCGGTCTTGCCGGTTGGAAGGTGAATTTTTTTTTAATTGAAGTTAAGATAATTATGCTCTTATTAAACGTAAGTCATATTTTTCCAAAAATACGCAAACTTTGAATAAACAATTAAAATTTTGTTCAACTTTTAGCAATATAATTAATTTTATTTTGAATTGTCAGGTTTAAGATCATAATTAAAAATGTTACTATTACAAATAGAAAACACTTATTGTTAATAAATGTAAGAGAAGATGAAAAAAAGGTTGTTAGATTGAGTGCCGCACTTTCGACTAATTCACCACCCACAACAAACTCAAGGTTTTGATCAGGTATATATTTCAACTAACTACATAAAATCGATGATGTTAATTGATTACCCCGAACAACACAAGTTATTTTCGTCTTTTCTTACAAGTTTAGCCAACAACTTTAAATCTTAAAGCTTTTTATTTGGCAGGGTAGCCAGTCCAACTGCTATTGTAACCACTACTGGGGAAGAATTGGGAATCCAGCATGTATATTAATATTTAAACACAATATATTCAAGTTGATTGTTTTTTATTAGATTTTTCATTGCATGGTACCTGTATGTTGGACTGGCAATCCTGCCAAATAAAAAGCTTTAAGATTTAAAGCTGTTGTCTAAACTTGTAAGAAAAGAGAAAAATAACTCATGTTGTTCGGGTAATCAATTAACATCACCGATTTTCTGTGGTTGTTTAATATATATATAACTGATCAAACCTTGAGTTTATTGTGGATGGTAGATTAGAATGAGGCTGAAGAGGATCTGGTCGCTGAGGTCGAAAGGACGGCACTCCCACTAGCACTGACTCCCACAACACTTTTTTCATCTTATCTTACATTTATTAATAATTAATATTTTCTATTTGTAATAGTAACGTTTAACATTTGATCTCAAACGTTTAACATTTGATCTCAAACCTGACAATTCAAAATGAAATGCAATTTTAAAAGATCAACAAAACATACAAAATTCTCAATATAATTAATTTCCATTTCAAAAAAAGCAAAATAGGAATCAACATCACCATATTAGAAATTTTAAAAAGTATTTCAGTTAATTTAAAAAGTCACGCTTTTTAACTAGGTCATTTTGGATTCCAGGTTAATGTTAATTATTATATCCAATAAAGTAAGCATTCCATTTCGAAATAATTTCTTGTAAATTAAATGAATAAATTAAATGATGAAAAATTATATTTTTCAACATTTTAAATTTTGGGAATTTTTAATACAAAAAATTCGGCACGGGTTAACACTTCCGAAACAAAAAATGATAAGAATAACTATTGGAGGTGTAGTGAACGAAAATCGACCATTCGTTTTTAAGGGACATTGTAGTACACATGCAAAATAAAATATAAATAAATAAATATAAATAATAAATTAGAAAAATAACAGGGTTGGCATTCAATATCCCTTCATAATAAGAGATTTGGCAACCACAGTTAGATCAAGACCATAATGAATATTAAAAAAAAAAACGATTTCATTGAATACATAGGTGTTTTTTAATTAACCGGGTTTCTTCAATATTTGGTTTAATTTTTAAATATCTTGAATTGTCTTAGAACATCTTTAAATAACACTTAAATACTGAGACGGTAATTTGTAGGCTTAACAAAATTTAATGAGGAGAAGGTTTAAATAAACCATAGAAGACAGATTCCACTATTGGTAATGTAGTTTTAAAATTTTCATATCGGCATTGAAGTGGGCGTGGTAGACATCGAGCCAAAACTTAACTTCCTCAAAAAAATTAAATATGACCCCCCCCCCCCCCCCCCTGGAATTAGAAAAGAAAATTTTTTCTATGCGCAGAAGCATATAAGTGTGGGTAATCAAATGATGGAATATATCCTCAAGATTTCAAAAATTATATTATTTTTATGATCCATGATACGTAGCGTTTTTTTTTTTTTAGTTCAAACAATGAGTTTTACAATAACTGTGACTTTTTAGTTGCTATCGTTGGTATTATCCAACGATAACTGCGTGGATGATAATACACCATTTGTTGTGTTAAGGTTTTTCTTCTCCAGGCCATCCAAAGCCCGGCTTCTCCTATGTGATAGACAGTTTAGTGGATTTGCTGACTAAAGTTTTGTTAGCTTAGGGGTTTTCTCCTATGTGATAGGAGTGTATCAAAGCCGCTACGCTGTATAAAGTTTTTCCAATTTTGCGATTTTATGAAAAAAAAAATATTTTGTTGTAATTTCAATGTATTTGTAAGTGTTTTTGAAAACAGCACTTCAGGCGGTATAGAGAGCGCTGTGTACTATAGATCCCAAAAAAAATATCAATTATGAAATCTTGAGGAAATTTAATTTCATTAGAGTACCCACACTTGTATGTCACTACGCGTACCGGTTTTAGGGCCCTATAGGGCCCGGCCCCTTTAAACGAAAAAAGAAAAAAAAATCTTTTATTTTTGAGAATAGAGTGCAGTTTAGCCGGCATCGAGCGTTATGAAGAAAAGTTTATGTTAGCCAACCATGAAAAATAACTATGAAGCATCAACATCTAGATAACAACTGTAAGATGATCATTATGAAAATTAGAGAATTAATAGGGTTCTATTATCAAACAATAAGTGTGAACATTTGCATAGTCAAGTTTTTAATATTCTGCAAAAGACAAGAAAGATATTTACAAATAGTTTGTTTTTATTTGATTTAATTTAACAAAACAATAGTTAGTTAGTAATAAACATATACATCTATCGCTCGGTTTATAGGATACATTTTTTACGCGAGTTTTTTTTTTTTATTTATCGTGTAAATCGGGGTATACATATTGAAATTACCTTGATTTAAAAGATTTTTTTTTTTAAATATTTTTGTTCGTAAAAGTAAAAAACGAAGATATACTTTCTGGTCAGCAGTAAATCTGCAGTTTTTCTCAACTATTAGAGGAGATCGTTTAATTTATAACGGGCTTCCAACCACCGTATATTTACAACAATAAATCAAATTAAACATATTAGCTAGGTTGCTACTACACTCAAAAAATAAGTTAGTAGAAAAGTTAGTAAAAAGTCTTGTAAATCAGGTATACTATTTTTTAGCAAAATTTTTTGCAAAATCGTGTTTTCAGCTAAAATTTTTGTTATACTTATTCAGCACTTAACTGTTTTATACTAATGTTTTACTAATATACTAATGTTTTACTAATTAATTTTGCTAAAAAAAATTGTGCTGATAAGCACATTAATAGTGTGGACGACAACCAGATTGAAAGATATACGCAGAATGAAGTAGATGTCGCGGCATATCAAGATGTAGTAGAGAAGAGGAAAATGATACTAAAAAGTACAACTCTAATAAGACATATAAAAAAATCAACCATGGAAGTTTTTGTATCTCTTTTTCATACATAAAACAAAATTGAGGATTAAAATAACTTAAATTTTGCGTTGTCACCGGCTTGTGAAAATAATTGTCTATTAATTAAATAAAAGACAAAATAAAATATTTATTTATTTAAACTAAATGTTTATAGTGTGGTCAAATTGCAAACAAACATATACAGAACTGTAGACAGAGTAAAGCGAAAGACAAAGACACACATCTTAGGTAGATTTTTATGGTTCCTTTTTCTTATTGCAAAAAAGGGTTGTTTTTTCGTTTCGTTTGTTTTTGTTTATTTTTTCGTTTCGTTTCTATGATTATCTTCGGCAGTTGCATCATTTAGACAACCATTGATGTAAGTAATTGAAAGAAAATTTTGTTATGTTATATATATTTATTTCTATATATTTTCAGATATTAAATTAATTCATGTCGTCAATGTGGGAAAATGAAAATTTTTATATTTCGTTATTATAGTAAATTATTTTTAAAAGAATCACAAAAATATGTTTTATGATTTTCAGCAAATAAATTAACTAAATTACAATTTTTCTACAAATTTTTTGCTTTTTTTTCAGTCTACTAAAATTCAGCAAAAATTTATTAATTTTTAGCAAGGCTTTTTTATTTCTAATCTACTAAGTGTTAGCAAAACTTTTGCTGAATCTACAAATTTTGTTGCTAAAAATCAGCTCGCTGATTTTCAGCAAAAGATTTTGCTGACATTAGCAACTTTTTTGCAAACATCCTCCTGACTAAAATTTTGCTGACTCAGCAAAATTTTTTGCTGATTTTACAAACTTTTTTTTTTTTGAGTGTAGTATTTCGATCTGACTTAAGATCACATCAGAACCCGAAGTTTTAGATAAGCTAGAGCCTCCAGAATAAGCAGAACTTTAAAAAAATCTATTAATTTTCAATTTTGCTCCATTCTTGTCTTCTTAGTAATTAAACACGTGTCTAGTTACTTTTCCTAACAAGCATCATTACGTTACTAAACTTTTAAGACCAAAAATTTTCTATTTATATAAAAAAAATTTTGTTTTTACTCTGGATGAAGTAATATTTTTTACAGTTTTATAAGTTTTGTGTTTTTATATACATCGAGAATATTTTTATGTTATTTTTATTTTTATAAAGCTTTCAACATCCATATATTTCCAATTATTGTTTTAGGTGGATGCAGTAAGTATGTATCTTTAACTTAGCAGTCGGAAAAAAACACTGTCGAACTTCAATTACCAAGGAATACTCTCATTGAATTTTTTTTAAATAAGCGGTTTTAAGTTTTTCCATAATAGTGTATTAATATGTATTTTCAATATAAGTCTATTTATAGTAGACTGATTCTATATTTATATATATATAAATATATAGAACATAAGAAATAATATTAAATATTAAATTTTTGAAGGTGAAATGCATTTTTTCAAAATCAGTGGTTTATAACCGCAGTATTGAAAATAAAATGGTTTTTTAAATTTTCAAAAAAAAAATTTCTAAATTATAATTTATTCCATTATAATGTGAAGCTCTTACGGGATTAAAAGTAATGGATAAAACTCAAAAAAAAATATAATAAAAAGTAGCAAAAAATATTTACATAAAAAAAGTTATTGAAAAAAAAAAAATAAAAAAAAAAGTTTTGCAAAAGTAGTCGCACATAATTACCCATATCTCTATAACGGTTTAAGCTACAAGAGTCATTGACACCTCATTGTAAAGGTACTTAAATAGTCGTTTTAGTCGGTAAAAACTAATGGACGGTGAAACCGTGTCTCAAAACCACTACTAAGTTTTTACTTGTTTTCTTCTTAATAATTTTATAATTTATGTGAAAAAACTTTATTAGTTGAAATTCTCCTAGTTACTTGGAAATGATTTTTTGTGTGAATGTGGTACTCCTGCATGTTTCTGAGTTATCGGCTTTTCAGTTAAATTTTTTCACTTTTTATTCATAACTCAGGATACAGTAAGAGCACCACATAGAGATTTGGACACGTCATAGAGAAGTAATTTATATTTAACATATGGTTTTTAAAAATATTTAAAACCCAATTTCTTGAATTGCATCTTTTTCAACTGCGGTTTATAAAAACAATGCATTTTGCCGTGGAGAAGTGAATAATTTTTTTT
>CM037854.1:60327414-60343036 GCA_021234595.1 Delia radicum | reverse complement strand
CACAGTGACACGTTGAGGATGCATTTGCTTCTCGTGAATCACTCGAGGAATTTCCTCACCCCAAATGCGACAAGTCTGCCTATTGACGAAGCCATCAAGATGAAAATGGGGCTCGTCACTGAAGATGATTTTATCGGCAAAATCAGCATTTTCATGTTGTCATGTTGGTAAAACAATTTCACAATGAGAATGCGTTGTTCATTCGTGTAGCGCTCCATTTTTACTAACCTCGTACCTTCTACTATCAAACAATAACAATTGTTCAAATGTCAAACAATGACACTTCGAATGTTGCCAGATTTAAAAATTGTGTTCTTCTTGGGACACCCTTTATAAATAGACTCATATTGAAAATACAAATTAATACACTATTATGGAAAAACCTAAACCGCTTATTTGAAAAAAATTCAATGAGAGTATTCCTTGGTAATTGAAGTTCGACAGTGTTTTTTTCCGACTGTTAAGTTAAAGATACATTCTTACTGCATCCACCTAAAACAATAATTGGAAATATGTGGATGTTGAAAGCTATATATAAAATAAAAATAACATAAAAATATTCTCGATGTATATAAAAACACAAAACTTATAAAACTGTAAAAAATATTACTTCATCCAGAGTAAAAACAAAATTTTTTTTATATAAATAGAAAATTTTTGGTCTTAAAAGTTTAGTAACGTAATGATGCTTGTTAGGAAAAGTAACTAGACACGTGTTTAATTACTAAGAAGACAAGAATGGAGCAAAATTGAAAATTAATAGATTTTTTTAAAGTCCTGAATATTCTGGAGGCTCTAGCTTATCTAAAACTTCGGGTTCTGATGAAACCTTTAGTCAGATCGAAATACTAGTATCAACCTAGCTAATATGTGTAATTTGTTTTATTGTTGTAAATAACGGTGGTTGGAAGGCCGTTATAAATTAAAAAAAATTATGAATTCACTTAAATATTTTTATTATATTGAACGCAGATATTTCCCTAAAAAATGATCCCCTCTAATAGTTGCGAAAAAAAACTGCAGATTTCCTGCTGACCAGAAAGTAAATCTTAGTTTTTTACTTTTACGAACAAGTATATTTAAAAAAAAAAATCTTTTAATCTTTTTTACACGATAAATAAAAAAAAAAAAATCGCGTAAAAATGTATCCTATAAACCGAGCGATAGGTGTATATGTTCATTACTAACTAACTATTATTTTGTTAAATTAAATCAAATAAAAACAAACTATTTGTAAATATCTTTCTTGTCTTTTGCAGAATATTAAAAACTTGACTATGCAAATGTTCACACTTATTGTTTGATAATAGAACCCTATTAAATTCTCTAATTTTCATAATGATCATCTTACAGTTGTTATCTAGATGTTGATGCTTCATAGTTATTTTTCATGGTTGGCTAACATAAACTTTTCGTTATAGCGCACGATGCCGGCTAAACTGCACTCTATTCTAAAAAATAAAGATTTTTTTTTCTTTTTTTCGTTTAAAGGGGCCGGGCCCTATAGGGCCCAAAAACCGGTACGCGTAGTGACATAATAGTGTGGGTACTCTAATGAAATTAAATTTCCTCAAGATTTTATAAATGATATTTTTTTTGGGATCTATAATACACAGCGCTCTCTATACCGCCTGCAGTGCTGTTTTCAAAAACACTTACAAACCCAGCAAAAATAATGCGAAGTAGTTCAAAAGAAACAACATTTTTATTACACACAAAGTAGCTACTACTACCGATTTTTTCTGATCTATTGCTGGCCTTTTAGATCAAATACTAACTTAGCATATAAATTCATCATATGCAAGTCTAACTAGTGGAAATGTCACGAATGTTCAGTTACAATTCGGTATTTGACATACTCGAATGGAACCGGGCGTTTGTGTCTTTTAACAACTATTTTTTAATCTAGATGTCGCTTTGAATTAGTGTTTTCTGACCTTTAAATTTGAAAAACAATGATTACAAAATATCTTTGTTTTTAAAGCTGGAAAGCAGTTTAAAAAGTTTTTTTAATTATAACCGTTTAAGCACTCCTACAAATCCATACTATCACTCGGTAAATAAGATGTGACTTGGCATCACACCTTAACCACTAATTAAAAATAACAAATTAAGTTCTATGAACAAGGACACCCAAAAATACAATCTTTCATAACCTTACACATAGTACTTTTAATATAGTGAAGTTTGGGGAATTTGCATTACCTCCGTCCTATGACAACCCCATGTTAATATGTTGGTTCATATTTAATTTTTTTGAGGAAATTAAGTTTTGGCTCGATGTCTACCACGCCCACTTCAATGCCGATATGAAAATTTTAAAACTACATTACCAATAGTGGAATCTGTCTTCTATGATTTATTTAAACCTTCTCCACATTAAATTTTGTTAAGCCTACAAATTACCGTCTCAGTATTTAAGTGTTATTTAAAGATGTTCTAAGACAATTCAAGATATTTAAAAATTAAACCAAATATTGAAGAAACCCGGTTAATTAAAAAACACCTATGTATTCAATGAAATCGTTTTTTTTTAATATTCATTATGGTCTTGATCTAACTGTGGTTGCCATAGCCCTTATTATGAAAGGATATTGAATGCCAACCCTGTTATTTTTCTAATTTATTATTTATATTTATTTATTTATATTTTATTTTGCATGTGTACTACAATGTCCCTTAAAAACAATTGGTCGATTTTCGTTCACTACACCTCCAATTTATGTTGTAGTTATTCTTATCATTTTTTGTTTCGAAAATGTTAAGCCGTGCCGAACTTTTTGTATTAAAATTCTCAAAATTTAAAATGTTGAAAAATATAAGTTTTCATCATTTAATTTATTCATTTAATTTACAAGAAATTATTTCGAAATGGAATGCTTACTTTATTGGATATAATACTTAACTTTAACCTGTAATTCAAAATGACCCAGTTAAAAAGCGTGACTTTTAAATTAACTGAAATACTTTTTAAAATTTCTAATATGGAGCAATTCCATATGAAAACGATCAAAATTGGCAAATTTTTGGACGACCCCTCTCCGATTTTAAAATAAAAAATGACAAAATTGAAGAATTCTTCATAAGGGACCTCATTGAAAGCGATCGCAACGAGTGATAGCTCGTTGGAAAGGTATTGAATCAGGCTTTAATTGAAAAATAAAATTTTCCTAATTTTTCTTGTTAAATAATTAAAAATAATTCAATTATAAAAAATATAAAAACAATGAGAACAAGGTGGTCTCTTAAATGCTCTTCTCCTGTCCAAACAAGAAGTCGGGGCCCATTTTTTTATTGCTGATTCTTAAAGCAAAAATTATGAGGAATCCAAAAAAAATAAAATTAGCCGGAAAATTTAGGAGCTTCTGTGGAAATCGGAAATTTTATTTTCATGGGAAAATTTAATTTTCATGGGAAAAAAAGGTAAATTTCTTAGAAAAATAAGGAAAATTTTATTTTCGATTAAAGCCTGATTCAATACCTTTCCAACGAGCTATCACTCGTTGCGATCGCTTTAGTAGTTTTTTTTAAAACAACTTTCAATGAGGTCCCTTATGAAGAATTCTTCAATTTTGTCACACGACAGTGGTGCACACCACCACTAAACCAGTCACTATAAAAAAAAAAAATATGTAGGTACATTATTTTTTGCTGGGCAATCGATTGAGACTATTTATTTTAAAATCGGAGAGGGGTCGTCCAAAAGGTGATAGCTTTCATATGGAATTGCTCTATGGTGATGTTGATTCCTATTTTGCTTTTTTTGAAATGGAAATTAATTATATTGAGAATTTTGTATGTTTTGTTGATCTTTTAAAATTGCATTTCATTTTGAATTGTCAGGTTTGAGATCAAATGTTAAACGTTACTATTACAAATAGAAAATATTAATTATTAATAAATGTAAGATAGATGAAAAAAGTGTTGTGGGAGTCAGTGCTAGTGGGAGTGCCGTCCTTTCGACCTCAGCGACCAGATCCTCTTCAGCCTCATTCTAATCTACCATCCACAATAAACTCAAGGTTTGATCAGTTATATATATATTAACCAACCACAGAAAATCGGTGATGTTAATTGATTACCCGAACAACATGAGTTATTTTTCTCTTTTCTTACAAGCTTAGACAACAGCTTTAAATCTTAAAGCTTTTTATTTGGCAGGATTGCCAGTCCAACATACAGGTACCATGCAATGAAAATCTAATAAAAAACAATCAACTTGAATATATTGTGTTTAAATATTAATATACATGCTGGATTCCCAATTCTTCCCCAGTAGTGGTTACAATAGCAGTTGGACTGGCTACCCTGCCAAATAAAAAGCTTTAAGATTTAAAGTTGTTGGCTAAACTTGTAAGAAAAGACGAAAATAACTTGTGTTGTTCGGTTAATCAATTAACATCATCGATTTTATGTAGTTAGTTGAAATATATACCTGATCAAAACCTTGAGTTTGTTGTGGGTGGTGAATTAGTCGAAAGTGCGGCACTCAATCTAACAACCTTTTTTTCATCTTCTCTTACATTTATTAACAATAAGTGTTTTCTATTTGTAATAGTAACATTTTTAATTATGATCTTAAACCTGAAAATTCAAAATAAAATTAATTATATTGCTAAAAGTTGAACAAAATTTTAATTGTTTATTCAAAGTTTGCGTATTTTTGGAAAAATATGACTTACGTTTAATAAGAGCATAATTATCTTAACTTCAATTAAAAAAAATTCACCTTCCAACCGGCAAGACCGCCTCCAGGCGGGGTATTTCAAATTGGACATAAATGCGACAAATGAGTGTTTTATAATACGAAATTAAGCTATGTCGGTAGAAAACTAAATTTACTAAATCGTTTGTAAAGAAATGTTTTAAGTGCCGTGCATGGTTTAAAAGTGAGATAGTGTTAAATTTTAAAATTTCGTAATATTACAAAAAAAATAAATTTTGTGAAATGAATATCATTTTCAAAAATCTTAAAAATATATTTATGTTGACTAGAACCCGTTAATAGAAAGCACATTAAAACAATCTCTTATTTTGGTCCAAACAGGATTTCAATAGGATACATCTGAAGGGCATCGTCTTAACTTGAAAATACCTTGAATTTATCTCTCAACTGTTTTAGGATTAAAATTGGAATCCAAAAATTGAAAGTCGTAAACAAAAAATAAAAACACAATTTTTCTCAAAAAAAGGCCAAAATTCGGCAAGGGTTCACGTTTCACAAACAAATAAAAAGTCGATTTCTTCCATTTGTAACCATTTGGAATAAAACTGGGGAATGTAATAAAAAATCGATTTTATGGGACACCCTAAAGTAGATATTATTCTATATTAGGCTGCTTCTAATATTTAAAAACTTCAAATTTTTGACGGGACAACCCTGGTTTAGATTAAGATTCATGAAAAAAAATTCTCAAATTTTTTTAAAACAAATTTAGGCGACGCTACCACACTTTTTCCCGATTTCCAAAAAGGAAATTTTATAATAAAAATAGTTTATTAAAAAAATTTTCAAAATATATTAACATTTTGTATTATATTTAACCTCAAGTAGCCAGGAAAAAATGATTAGTTTTTTATAAGATTTTTAACCCTTTTTCACTTTTTAACAATGACAAAAATGTATAAAGTTTTTTTTTCACAGCCCTAGTTATGAATAAAAAATAAAATTGAAAAATTTCAAGAATTATAATAATTTTAGACGCTTTTTAGTAAATATATCATAGGAATTTACAAAAAGTAGTACTGAAGGGAATCTTACTCTAATCCAGGGTTGTCAAGTCAAAAATTCGGTAATAGGTTTTTTTAAGAAGCAGCCTTAATATATATGAGGCATTTCAGACAAGGCAGTTTAGTTAATATTATAAATACATTTATTTTTGTAAGTTTTTTCAACCCTTTACGGTATAATATTGCAGATCTTATCAAAATTATGATGAAAGACACTATATACTAGGGGTGTCCCGAAAAAGGACGGTAACAATGTAAATACATATGTGGATTAAAAAATCTAAAATTTGCGTTGTCAACAGCATGTCAAAGTAATTGTTTAATAATTAAATTAAAGACAAAATAAAAAACTTAAATTTAATAAACATTAAATATGTATTTTTAAACTAAATTTCTATAATCATTATTCATGTATTGTGGTTAAATTGCAAACAAATATGCCTCCAGGTTGACAGACTATAGCGAAAGACAAGGACACGCATCTTAGGTAATTTTTTGTTTCCTTTATCTTATTGTAAAAAAAAGGTGTATATTTAGACAACCATTGATGTAAGTAGTTGAAAATAATATTGTTTGTAATTATTTTTACACTTAGAATAAAGACCACAGATTTAGTTAAAACAAATGAAACTTCACTTAAAGAAAGGACGACTTTCATTATAGTAAATTTAACTAACATTGTCATTTGTTTTTTAATATTAAAAAAATTAACCACACATTAGCAAAAAATAAACAAACATTAAGGTTTTTTATTATTTAGAATATCAAAAAACAACTGTAAAAAATGAATGTAAAATCATAAAACAGTTATTTGATGTAGTTTGTTTTTTAAATTTCAGATATTTTTTATTTTCAGATATTAAATTAACTCATTTCGTCAATGTGGAGTATAAACACTTTAATATTTTGTAACGTATTGTAAAATATTTTAAAAAGCATCACAAACAAATAATTCAGATTTTCAACAAATAACTTAACTAAAATATAAGTTTTCTACAAAATTTTTCAGTTTTTTCAGTCTACTAACATTCAGAAAAAAATGTATTAAATTTTAGCAACGGTTTTTTAATTCTTAAAATTAAGTGATAACAACACGTTTGCTGAAACTACTGATTTTGTTGCTAAAAATTAGCTCGGTGATTTTCAGCAAAAGATTTTGCTGACATTAGCAATTTTTTTGCATGCACCCTCCTAAATTTTGTAACTCAGCTAAATTTTTTGCTGACGTTACTAACATTTTTTTTTGAGTGTAGTTTTTGTTAAATATTAACATGTATTGCACTTATTTTTCGTGTATTATTTGTTATTTAAATGAATTTAGAAAATGCTAGAACTTTGAGTCTAAAAATATATATTTTAACGTAGAATTGAAAAAAACTAAAGTTTCGAAAAAAATCAGAAGAACAGTATTTCCAATTGAAATTGAATAGCTTTCCATATTGAATTGAGAAAAGAACAAATAAAATTGAGATTTTTGATTTGATATTGAGAAAAGAGAAATGAAATTAGATTTGCCAAATTAAATTCAAAAAATAAAAATGAAGTTGAAATTTTCCATATGAAATTCATATTGAGATATTACATTTGAAATTGAGAATAAACCAAATTAAAATTTGATTTTGTAATTTGAAATTGAGAATTTTGTTAATCGTATTAAAAAATGCACATTTTTAATTGATTGCATGTACGATAAGATTATTGATAAAGCAAAACCAATATGGGGGAGCAGAGATAAAATGTTCGAATTTTATTAGTTAAACGCGTCTTTTAATTTATAGAGCGGGAACTATACAATTAAACATATTGGTGGATCAGGCAAAGCTTATTCCTGGCAAAAAAATATGATAAATATTATTCTCCATTCCCTCCGGTTATTTTTACTGGTCGAAAATTTCGAAACAAATATATAATTGTATTAATTAATCAGTTAGAGCCCATGCCAGACAAAGCTACACATTATTTAAGCATATTCCATTAGCAAATTTTCCCAAAATTATAATTTCGCAATTATCTTTTCTCAATTTCATTTGTACTTTTCCCAGTTTCATTTATTTGTTTATAAATTTCAAATACAGAATCTTAATATCATTTATTGTTTTCTCAATTTCAGTTGGCAAATCTCAATTGTGAAAGGCGTGGTAGAGAAGAATGAGTGTATTTTCTAACAATCATAACTACATTGTAAATTTTCAATTTTCTAAATCAGACCGCGCAGTTTCTGGTATTGAACCTTCGTCAGTGACACTGTTTTTTTTTTTTTTTTTTTTTTAATAATGTAATATTTGTTATGTGTTTATTTCTTCGATTGCGTCTATATGAAATTTTCTGTGCAATCACTGACCGTGATATACATAGATAAACAGATTTCTAATTCCACATGCACTCGCACTACACGTCAGGTCGAGTTTTGTTGTGATTAAAACTAGTTTTATTCAATACACTGTGTTTTTGTTCTTGCATACAAAAATCTCAGAAGTACAACTCCAACTCCAACAACACAACAGTTCTATTTTTAGAAACTTACCTCATTCTAATGTCCACTGTTTTCCCATATGTGTCCACTGTTTTCCCATATGTAAGTGATGCCACATCTATGATATATTCTTAGTATATTCGATAGATGGCGCTTACGTAGTTAGGGAAGAATTGCCAGAGAGCAAAGTTAGATTTCTCAATTTCATTTAATATTTTCTCAATTTCAGTTAAAAAAATTTCAATTACATCTGTTGGAGCGCAATGGAGTTTTTTGGCCTGATGGTTTTCTCCATTTGGTTTTTTTTATAAACTATATTTTTTTACCTTTTTTTTCTTTACTTTTTTGATCCTTTTTTTAATAATAACACAGTTATTAATTGTTTTTTTTTTAAGTTAATATTTATTAAAGTTAGACTAAAAATTGAAACTTATGTCATAACATGAAATTTTACATAATGTTAAAATATAATTAATTACTTTTATAGTAATTAAATGTGCTAAAGTCCCAAAACTTATTTAACAAATTGTGAAAAGCAATCTGATGTAGGCGTGTCCCTATCCGGATTTCATTCCTGCCTAAGGAAATCTTCAGGGGACTTTGTTATTAGAATTTCTAGAGATATTTGTTATGTTAAATCACAAACTCAATGAGAATTTCTTGTCCTCGTCTAGGAGCGAGGACAAGAAATTCTCATTGAGTTTGTGATTTAACATAACAAATATCTCTAGAATTCTAATAACAAAGTCCCCTGAAGATTTCCTTAGGCAGGAATGAAATCCGGATAGGGACACGCCTACATCAGATTGCTTTTCACAATTTGTTAAATAAGTTTTGGGACTTTAGCACATTTAATTACTATAAATGCAATTAATGTTTATCCCGATAAAAATAAATTTAAATAATTAATTACCTTTGGCAACCCTTGTGAAATTGAAATAGCTTAAAATGTTAAAAATAACGGTTGTGCTGAAAATAAGAAAAGAATATAATAAGAAAAAATACAAATAAATAGACACAGTTGAATTTATATACACAACCAACAAGACGCGTTTTTCTTACTTTTTTTTTGTTGTGAATTTTTAAATACCCCACCATTTTTAAATTTAATAAAATTTATAAATTATTTAAATTTTATTTTAAAATCCTTAAAAACTATTAAGGAATTACATTTTGGCGCCCGAGCAGGGACTTATTTAAAAATTCTAAAATTATTTGATAAATTATTTCAAATAATTATTAAATTTTGTTAAATTATTACAAAATTATTATTTTTGCTAATTTGTTGCAAATTTACATTACAACACATCTTGTTGGTAGTAAACGTTAACCACATAGTGCGCGATTTATTCGTTAAAAAATAAAATAAACAATCTAAGTTTTCGGTAGTGTACTAACCTGTTGCGTTGTGGAAGACATACTTGCTGCTCCTATGCCTCGTCGCTGCCGTTGCCGCAATTGCCGCTCTCATCATAACCAGGGGAGTACCAACAGCGATTCGGGATTATCCGAAACCGAGGTAAAAGTGTAAAAAATATTTGTGTTTGTTTACCTAAAATCTGCAAATTAATCAGATTTTAGTGATTTCTGTAATTTATTCAGAATTTCTTTATTTCCGCTCAATTGCGAGTACAAACACAAAAAATATTAATTACACTTCATTTTTTGAATTTAAAATAAATTATTTAATTTGTGAACATAATAATCGCCTTGTAAAGTGAACAAATTTAATCGCGAGTGTTATAATTATAAAAAGAACCACACATACACACACATACATATTTCAATTAATTTTTAACCGAATAATTAATTAACCGCTCAAACGTCGTTTTTAATTCACACGAACCGTCGGCATTTTAATAATTTTTTAATTTTATTTCCACTAAATTCGCGAGTGTTAATTTTATTAATTTTACATGAAAATTAATTTATAATTATCTTCAGTGTTTTTGTTGTTTTTTCTCTTTACATTTCACATAAAAAATTTTGTTTTGTTGTCGATCAGCTGTTGTTTGAATTCCGTTCGTACCGTGCCATACTAGTTCATTTTTTTAGTTCATTTAGTTCATAACGATCTTTTAGTGTGGCCACTGTAAACAAACCAAATAGTGCTACCACATCAACCACATAAAGGCTTTCACACTATAGTGCATATTGCACGGCAAATTAATATATTTTTAGGAATTGTAAAAGCTTACTAATTGTGAGTGAAAATTATTATAATTTTTATATTTTTTACATTTAAACATTTTTTAATAAATAATTTTCATAAGTAACTTGGTAAAACTTTCTGTTTTTTTAATTAAAACGTTACCAAAGGCTGGTTAAGTGGTTTGTTTAATTTTAAACGAGGTTTATAAATTTTTGGTTCGATAATTTGTGAAAAACTGAAACAAAGTGATAACTTAGCATAATTTTTTGTGAAATTGAATAACAAACTATTGCTGAATTTGAACTTATTGCGAAATTATAAATAGTTTTGATTAAAAATCTTTAACAATAAAGTATTTTTAATTGTAATATTTGCCGGTGAGATAAATTTTCTATAATTTATTGTGAAATAATTGAGCGCGGTGTTGAATATTGTAAATTGATATCAAACTTTTATTTCGGAATTTGAATTTAGCTATTTTTAATATTGGAAATTAAATTGTGTGTTGAGAATATTACCAAAAACTATTTTTTAATTTTCTCCCTTACAGATTTTTAGAATATTGCGTTTTGGATAATTTCTTTTTCTAATTTATTGAAAAGAAATTGATTTTAAAATCCAATTCCAAAAATAAATTGTTGAATTTTCGGAGGATTGTTACATTTTTGATTTCGTTCCATAATATTTGGAAATTAAAGCAATCTTCATTTTGGACATTTGGATTTGTCCTATACGAACATTATTTTTGAGCGCTGTGTATTTCATCAATTTTTATTGATTTTATACACATATTTCGTGGTTAAGGCCTTATTTTTATTTGCAAATCATTTGGGAATTTAGTTTTTGCGAAATTTCGGAAACTTTTTCCGTTTTTTAATAATATTTGTTTAATTTAATTGAAATTTTTGTGGTTTTTTTCGATATGGCTGGTGGCAAAAAGCACCAAGAAACTCCTGTATCCGCGGATTTGTCTAAATTGATACAGAGGAAAGCTAAGGTGATTGAAAGTATTGCAAGAATTCGTAAATCTATTATAGAAAAAACGATTTCATTCAATCCCTTTGAAATCGAATGTCGTTTAGAAATATTAAAAGACCATATCGCCTCAGGCAATGGAGTATCAGTTGCAATTGGATGATTTAGATCCTACAAACAGCGACAGAAATGAACTTGAAGATCTTTGTGTGGGTACGAAGTCTCTATTATTGAGTCTTCAGGCCAAGAATAGGAAACGAGTTTGCCTGAAAATTCGTTTATGATGCAATCGCACCATTCTGGGCTTCCAAATATAAAACTTCCCAAGTTTGGCGGAAAATATTATGAATTTAAAAACTTCATAAGCCTTTTTGAAGAATTGGTCCACAATGATCCAGGGTTATCTGACATTCAAAAGTTTAATCATTTAATCTCATGCTTGTCTAACGAAGCCTTGGGCACTGTCCAGGCTTATAGAGTTTCTGAGGAAAATTATCCCAAAGCGTTAGCTAGTTTAAAAAAGGTTTACGATAATGAATGTTTGATTTTTTCCGATAATATATCGAGACTTTTTAATCTTCCTGCGATCACTAAACCTTCTGCTAGTGCTTTGAGAAGCATGATTGATACTGTCACTGCTATTTATGAGTCATTGCTTTCAATTGGTGATGATAAAAAGATTTCTAACGCCATTTTAATTCATTTAGTGATGTCAAAAGTCGATCCGGTCACTAAATCCAAATGGGATGAAACAGCTTGACTTCGAAAAGCTCCCATTATGGTCTGACTGTGAGGCCCGTTTTAAACAGACGCTATCAGCATATTGCGGCTGATGAATCGTCAAGTTCAAAATCAAACCCTTCGCGGGATAAACCCGACAACGCGCCCTAAGAAGAATTCTAGGACATCACTATCTTTATCAGTTTCAAAACAGTCTGCTAATAAACAGCCTAATAACAAACAGTCCTCTAATAAATGTATATTCTGTGGGACTGAACAGCATAATATTTATAAGTTGCCCTTCTTTTTGCCGCAGTGCCAGTGCTTCAAGATTTGACTTTATAAAAGGAGTGCCTGCGGTGTATAAATTGTCTTAAAAAAGGTCATACCGTAGCTAGTGTAATGCTCAAAAGTGCAGAATTTGCAATGGAGCACACCATAAACTTTTACATCGCTACAGTTATCTGAGATCTCAAAGTGCAAATACTGTTCAAAATTCGACTGTAAATTATTTGCAAGAGCAGCCTTCGTGTTCTCACGCTTCGGTGCATCCACGCATCAGTGAATAAAAATGTTATTCTTGCCACAGCTGTGGTCAAAGTGAGAACCAGATCTGGGAACTATATCCCGGCTAGAGCTCTTTTGGACTCCGGTTCTCAAGTTAATATGATTACCGAGGAACTTGCACAGAAACTTAGAATGAAACGAGAAGGAGGCAGATTGGTTTTAAACGGCGTTGAAGATATGAGTGCTTCTTCTAAATCTAATGTTGAAATATCTGTCATGTCAAGGGTTAATTCTACTCAATTCTATTCAGAATTTTGGGTAATGAGGCAAATTTCTGGATGCCACCCTAATCAGAAAATTCCGCGAACGGAATTAATATTCCGGGAAAATATTGAACTGGCAGATCCATACTTTGATGTACCACAATGGGGTTGATTTATTAATTGGTGGTGAAGTTTTCTTCGACCTATTGTGCGTTGGGCAAATAAGGTCTGATCCCAGCCTTCCAGTTCTTCAAAAACTTCGCTTGGCTGGATTGTGGTTGGAAAACATAATCAGTCAAAGGGCTCAATTTCACATGGTTTACCACCTCAGCAATACAATTGAAAACGAGGAAATTGTTGATTCAATTGTTCGAAAGTTCTGGGAATTAGAGGAATGTTCTAACGAATCAACAGTTATTTATACCGAGGAGCAACAAAAGTGTGAGGAACATTTTAAAAATTCGGTACGACGTTTATCGTCAGGACGTTTTGAGGTCTCACTTCCTTTCAAATCAGATCCTAATCTTTTAGGATCTTCTTATGATACTGCTAAGCGGCGATTTCTTGCGCTTGAGCGTAGACTCTCACATGACCACAGTATGAGAGAAATGTATCATGATTTTATGAAAGAGTATGTCGACTTAGGTCATATGTCTAGTACGGACAATCAAATACCGAATATCCCTCATTATTTTATTCCGCATCAGTGCGTTTTGCGTCCTCCAGAGCACAACTACAAAACTTCGTGTAGTTTTTGATGCTTCGAGTCGAACTTCTTCACGAACTTCGCTTAACAATTTGTTAATGGTTGGGCCTACTGTGCAAGAAGAATTATATTCGGCTTTGATCCGTTTTTCGATTTCATAAATATGTTATCACTGCTGATATTGAAAAAATGTATCGCCAAGTTTTGGTTGGCGATCATGATCGAAATTTTCAGCTAATCCTTTGGAGACAAATCCTTCTGATCGCTAACAGGTGTTTCGTCTAATACTGTGACTTATGGCACATCTTCTGCACCGTTTTTAGCGATCAGATGTCTTACTTATTTAAGCGATTTTGTACAAGGAGACTTTACCAATAGGGGCAAATATTATTCGCAGTGATTTTTATGTTGACGATTTGCTAACTGGAGCAGATAGTTTTCAAGAACTTGTAACTATTCGAGATCAGGTGCTCAAATATTGAGTTCAGGTGGATTTACCTAAACTAAATGGTTTTCAAATCACCCCGATTTAAATTTTTCCGATTGCAAGGAAAAATTATTGCATACTATTCCGATTCGGCTAACGCTTTGGGCATTCATTGGGTTCCGAAGAATGATTCATTTAAGTTTCATTTGGAAGATAATTTTCATGATCTTAAGGCAACAAAAAGAAACATTTTGTCAGTTTCTGCTCGGTTTGTTTGATCCTCTCGGACTTGTATGCCCAATTATAACAAAATCCAAAATGTTGCTTCAGGAACTTTGGATTCAAAACTTGACTGGGATGAATCAATACCCATGCGACTAGATACTGCATGGGATAACCTAAAGTCTAATTTATTGACAATTGATTCAATTAAAATCCCAAGATTCGTCCACACAACTTCTTCAGCAAAAATCCAAATTCATGGATTCGCTGATGCCTCTATTCGGGCTTATGGGTGCTGCATTTACATAAGGAGCAGTGACTCAAACGGAGTCTTTTGTCGGCTACTTACTGCCAAATCTAAAGTCGCTCCACTCAAGACGAAATCTCTTCCGAGACTTGAGTTGTGTGGCAGCCACACCTTTTGGCAAAATTGTGGACTCGAATTAAACTATGATTAGCTTTGAATCGAGAGTGTAAACTTTCTGGACTGATTCAGAATCACTTTATATTGGATAAAAACTCATCCATCCACTCTAGCAACTTTTGTTTCTAACAGAGTTGCTGAAAGTACAAGAATGGTCGAACCGCGCTACCTGGCGACATGTACCTACAAGCAAAATCCTGCTGACATCGTTTCAAGGGGATGTGATGTAGAAGACCTTAAAGATTCAATTTGGTTTGAAGGTCCATCGTTTTTAATCGACGATATTTCAAATGGCCTGTTAATCATCATTTCGAGTTAACAGAGAACCATGAATCTTTAGAATTACGCAGGTCTAATGTATTGCTTGCAGTAGAGAATTCTTCGGAATTAGAAAACTCTTCGGTTGTAGAAATTTCTACAAATGAAAATTGTCCAGAAGATGTTGTGAAAAATATTTTCATAAAAACTGATAGAAGATCATTCTTCATATAAGAAGATTATAAGAATCATGTGCTTTGTACTTAGATTCATTGATTTTGGACGGAAATGCGAAATTTCAAAGTCAAAATATCCTACTGCAAGGGAAATGAATTGGGCCTTTATAGGCTAGTGGAAATAATCCAGAGAGAATCGTTCTCTGAGGAGATTGCAAAACTGCAAAAATCTGGTGTTACCGTCAAATATACAAAGTTAACACCATTTAATCCACAATTTTACGGAAGAGAAAGCGAAATTTTTCACTATCAGGGTAGGTGGGAGGTTGCTTAAATGCACCATTACCGTATGATACGAAATTCCCACTTTTATTACCAAGGAAAACACTCTTTGTGACCCGATATTTACGCAATTTGCAACCTCGATAATTGTCATGCTGGAACGAAAGCATTGATAGCCTTTCACGGGAGAATATATGGATAATAAATGCCAGAGAGGAGTGTAGCTGAAAATTGTGGCGTAAATGTGTTCACTGTAACCGCTAATAAACCAAAATTGATGACGCCAAATAATGGGAAATTTACCCAC
>CM037854.1:60279792-60327314 GCA_021234595.1 Delia radicum | reverse complement strand
TCTTTAGAATATTTGTATTTTTTTTTTTTTCGTTTGAATAAAGTAATTTTTTTTGACTTAAAAATTTATTGCTAAAAATTTTATGAATTTCTTTTAAAAATAAATATTTTAAGCAAAACAAATAAGATGAAAATAATGAAAGGTGTATTTAAAAATGACTGTAGGAAACAAAAAATATTTGGTCATACACACAGAAAAATGATTTAAAGTGCAACCGAATTTTTCAGACTGCAAATGTAGTTAAAAACAAATGAAATTTCCCTTGAAAAAACTGCAACTTAAATATCAGTAAATTCAACTAACATTGTCATTTGTTTTTTCTTGTTCAATAAATGTGTAAATAATTGTAGTAAAAATGAACCACATAAGCAGATTTTAAGTTGCAACATAATTTTTCGTGGTTTCAGACTTCAAATGCAGTTAAAAACAAATGAAATTTCACTTGAAAAAATTGCGACTTAAATATCAGCAAATTCGACTAACATTGTCATTTGTTTTTTATTGTTCAATAAATAAACCATAATTGTAGTAAAAATGGACCACATATGCAGAAAAAAATAAACAAACATTATTTAAACTGAATGTAAAATCATAATACAGTACTTTTATTTGGTTTGTTTTTTAAATGACCTACAATTGTAGTAAAAACTGAAATGTTTTCTTAAAAATAAAGATACTGTATTAAAACTCAAACAACTACAAATATTTATTATTAAATTTTAATGCTATTGTAACAACCAACATTTATTTATACATTTCGAATTTTTTTGTAACAATTGAATATTTTATATTTATGTATTGTAGTATTCTGTAAACATTATAGTATTCTGCTTTTCTCAAAATTTATTTTATTAATAAAAAGTTCTTATGCCGCAAACTGGGCTCGAAACCGGCGACCTTTTGTGTTTGACGGGAAATTATTTTACTTCGAGCCTAAACCCAATATAAATACGTTTTTTCAAGTTTCGACCATAAATATTTTTTAGTTTCAAATTTAATTATTTGACTAGGGTATACAGACCATAAGGTAAATTTTTAAGGAGACAAGAAAAACTTGAAATTTTAAAATATTTTTTTTTTAGCTTATCTACACACAGAGAAATAAAGTGCGAAACGAATTGAAAAGTATATATTAATGGTAAGAACTTATAAATTTAGTTAGTACAACTGTGGTTACATTCTATTTCTGAATATTTTTAGTGTTACAACTAATATTCAGTTGAATTAACCGAACTTTGTTGTGAAAACTAATGTTAATTTGTGACAACCGTCTGAAATATGCAATAAATGAATTTGAGTCGTAGTAACCAAATATCAGTTGACAAATAGCTAAATTATTTCTCTGTGTGTAGACTACATTTATCAAAATCCAAAATTCTGTGCGGAGTTGTGTTATAATGGACTGTTACGCAGATGGTCCCGGGTTCGATTCCAGGTGTCAAGAGCACCAATTTAGAATAATATTATTTATAAGTTTTCTATATCATATACGAGTATGTATCGCAGCATCTACCTTCTTAAACCTACCGAAGTTAAATAATGAATTAGGGCTATGAAAAGGACCAAAAATCTTCAATTTAAGGTTGCCAAGTCTCCATTAGGTGGCTCGCAACAACTTTTCTAATACATATCGTCTGGCATAATTACAGCGTTGCCATGTGAGAAGCCATTCCTCTTTCCCCCCATTTGATCTCTCCGCCAACCCATTTCCAAAGAAAGCAACATATTTATAAATAGGAAGAATTTCCTATTTATTAATGAGTGCTGCTCTTATTAAAAAAAAAAAAAACAAGATTTTTTTGATAAATGATGACGAATTATCCGTATTATCAGAACAACATTATTTATAATTAAGAAAGACTTCAAGGCTTTTTACAAATGGAAGGATATATTTTATCCTTCAATGTATCAGTATTTAGTAGATTTTATTAGACAGTAATGTAATTTTAACAATTAAATTTAATACGATGAAATAATAATAAGCTTTTATGATCACAGGCAAGTATAGTGCCCCAAAGCTGGTGTAATACATTTTCAAAGTTGTTTTTATTTTGGATATATACCGTTTTTGATGTTCCTTCTTTAAATACAAATAGCGCTCACAATAACGGAATTTTGGCAAATTTAAAAAGAAACCTACAACATCCTTAATGTTATATTTGTACCTTGTCGACCAAATCTTTGCTTAAATTTTGTATTTTCAAAGTTGGTGTTTTAAACGTTTTTCGACGACATTCAAAAAGAAAAGGAAATTTCAAAGTTTATATAGTGACCCTAAAATAAATTAAAAATGGTCGGATGAATGGCCTAGGCAACTTTTAAAAATGTAATATTTAGTAATTATATTTGATGGAGTATTTATTAAATTTTATGTTTTACATAATAAACAAATTTGAATGTATGTTTTTTTTTATTATATTGAATAATTATATTTTGAATAATTATTATTGGCAATATATTAAAAAATACGAATAATGAAAGGTTAATTCAAAGAGCTTAGTAAATCAATTAAAAATCAAGGAAGAAAATTTACGATTTTTTCGTTTTAAACAGCCTTAAAATCTTAAAAAAGTCACATGTTATTTCTCAAGGTATAACCTTGGAATTGAGATAAAAAACAATAAAAATAACTAACGCTTTCAGTGAGTTGTGATGAAAAAGTTTACCCTGGGTATTTTCGGCCTGGTTATCATTATGAAAAAAAGTATGTATTAAAACAAAATTGCTAACACTCTGGCGAATACGTATTAAATACATTTTATATATTAATCATACGCTACGTATACTAATATGAATTTTTTTTTGTATAAACGGTCTTCTATACATTGCAAATTCAAATCGAAAAAAAATTAACTCTTGAATCTAATATCAGTTCAATAAAGCAGGATAATGATGTCCTTGGAAATCTTTAGAAACTTTTTGTTGACATTTTTTTAAATACTTCCACCACAATTTTCTCCCGTATACTTTATTAAATTAATTTAAAAAATGTTATGGACATTTTTTAAATAAACAAAGAATTTTTTCACGATTTGTATTAAGTACAACTGCTTGAATTAAATTAACATGCTAAAATATTTTAATTCAACACACATCGAAATACACCACCCACTCAAATAAAAAAGTGTGTAAGAATTACAGAAAAAATGTAACTTTACAAAAAAACTATTTTTATGCCAAATTTTTAGCAAAACGTGTCAAAAATTATTATTAAATTACAATAAATTATAAGTAGTAGAAGCATTAGGAAAAATTAGCAGACGTTACTGAAATCTAATAAAATATTAGTGTAAAAAGGCTTAACTGGGTTTGTATAAATATTTAGGTATCGGGTAAATAAGAGAGTGTGTGAACTGTATCGGTTAGGAATACCTAAATTGGGGACAACTGGTTAGGCCTTTTTCAAATATTTTACAATTTTTTAAGATCGAGACAATTATAAAAGTTAGAGATATGAAACGAGAAAAACAGTTAGAAATAAAAGAATTAGCTTATGTAGTTGAATTATAATGTGTGGGTTTATTTTGCTCACCGTTTGCTTCAATAGGTAGAAAGTAAGTGAACGAGTTTAATAACTTTGAGAAACAAAAAACTTCGTTTTCTTTTCTTTTTTAAGTTAAAGATAAATTCAGATAAATTCTATGTTTTACTTTCTTGTCAATATAATTCACAATAAATAATAATGTTAATCGCTTATAGATATGGGCTATTTCAAATTTTTTGAGCACCTGCTGAAACCGACATACTATGGCTCTTATTTCGTTAAGCTTTATGAATTGAAAAAAACGTTGTACAGGGTTTCGATGACTATGCTTGAAGGATATGACGTGCAAAATTTTACATTGAAAGGTCTTCACCTTAAGAATTGGTGGTCATCTAAAATTCGAAAAATTAAAAAAACGACTTGAAACTTGCAAGAGTTTTTTCATTCATTCCGTTTTCTCTGTAATAGCTTTTAGCTTTCAGATCCAAACCAATACAAAATATAGTCACTAGACTTGGAGGATATATCCACAAAAAAAAATTTTTGATATCGCTGCTGGGTGAAAAGTTGTATGGTGGTTTACAAGTGAAACCAAAATTTTCCGAATTTTGAACTTTTTGAAGATTTTAAACAGGGTTTTTGCGCCGTTTAATAGAAATGAGTTTTAAGCGCAGAATTATAAAAACGGCGTAATTTTATAAAGTTAGAGGTATATCAAGTTGGTGTCAGCGCACCAATAACGTATCACGGACATCACAAACTTAAAAGAAATTAGCGTAAATTTTTTGAAAATGTAACTTTTTTGCGTCTGACAATCTGAATTGTCTTTTAAGTTGGCTAGTGTATTGCGTGATGTGAATAACTTCGTAAAGAATCCCAACAAGTATTTTATAATCGGTCCAATATTAATATTTCTAAAAAAAAACGCGTTTTTTTGAACCCCTAGAAAGTGAGACTATATTTTTAAACAATATTCACGAGGGCCACCATAACAAATTTCAACAAAACAATTAAAACATACTACCGCGAAAACCACCAAATTACCGCTGATGCAATGACATCTTATAGAACTTGCTTTATTATAAAAACTCTATGATCATAATAGACTTTGATGAATGCTTCTAAGAATAAATATTTGAGTTTCAATTCAGTTTATTTTATTTATGTGCGTGAACAGTCGTGAATAAAAATTAGTAAAATGGTTTCAGATTATACATTAAAAAACGTGAAATTCGTAAAAATTGAGAAGCAAAACAAATTAACTGATAAAAGACGCGAATATCGCCAATCTGAAAAAATAAAAAGCAAAAAAAAAAACAAACAAATCGCAAATTGGTGTAAGAAAGTCAGTTAGGTGTTCGGTTTTAAATAACAATAATAATAATAAGAAAAACAATGCCATCAAAACAAAAAATTGCGGATTAAAAAAAATTGACGGCTTAGAATTTATCACTGGAACCCAAGATTTAACTACGAAACGTTAGTTACAGCTTCCAATTTGCAGAAAAATTTTACAAATTTTCAAAGGTAACAAATCAAAATAGCAAAATATCATGAGTGGTAAAGTTCAAATGGTTACATCTCTTAAACCATTAGCGATAGGCAAATAGTTTTTTCCCAAAATATTACAAATTATGTCTTATACTAGCCGTAATTTTGTAAAATGTTTAACAATTTTAAATAAATTTTTATATGCATACACGATCAAACATGTATTTTAAAAAGTATTAAAGCTTTTACAAATATTTTAGTGTGCTAAGAAAGCCCTTAAGGGGTTTTATCCATACGCGTTATCCTTTTTCAATTTAACAAAAATTGTAATTTTAATATTTTTTTTTTAATTTTTAACTTAAAACCGCCGTAAAATTTGAGTCGCTTAATAAAAATGATTAACGCGAACGGATTTCACACGCTAAAATATCGGCTTATACACACACAAATCGACATTGATGTCAGACAAAAAAAAAAAAATGTCTAGGTGCTGTAAATTTTTGAAGTTGGCCATATACAATTCAGTTTTTATTTTAATTCATTTCATTCGGATATTTTACCCTATTGGGTGAAATATAAATTAAAAAATTTTTTTGTCTAAATTTAGAACTCAGACAGTTAGTAAACCCTTAATGGAAATAAATTTGCCAACTTTTTTACTCACATTTTTCAAATATTTTATTTTTATTTTCCTTCAGCGATGAAAATTAGTAACCGATTTTTTATTATCCGAGCAAAACCAAATTTTGTTGTTGTAAAAACAATGTTTTTTGAAGGTTTCACAAGACATTCATGTACGTCTTTGTTACATACACACAGAACGTAAATTAGTTGAGAATCGGTTGAAAGAATAAATAATACTTTGCTGAAGAAGAAATTTTATACCGATTACTAAATTTTCTTAATTAATACAATTTAAGTATTCTTACCACCAATGATATTGCAATACAACCAAATGTATTCTGCAATTCTCCAATAATTTGTAAGTGAAGCCGATACTGGATTAACAAAATAATTGTGGTAATGATCGTAGACTGAATCGTATCAAAATAAAAAATTAGTACTGGAAACTAACAATGTGTAGTATTAATAGATTTTCAATATTAAATATAAATTTTAAAAATTTTCAATTGATTATTATTATTATCGACCTTTTTAGTAAATATTTGTTAAGATTTTTTTAAATATCTAAAGCAGGATTCTAAGGTCATTTGTTTTCAAAATAAATAAAAGACTATTTATTCATTTTTCAACTGACGTGTCATTGGATATTCCCAACCTCCATAGGTATAATTTTATTAATATATATTATTTTGGCAAATTTTAAACATTTAATTCACAATATATTTAGCATTTACACAACATAAAATTAATTTTTAACAAATGATGAATTTCATATCAAAACCGATTGAAGGGTGAATGCAATAACCCCCACTGAAATAACCACCACTGCCGAAATGAAATAAGCCCCACCAAATTTATAAAAAAATTAAAGTGGGGCTTATATCATTTTCGGTGGGCAAAGTTTCATTTTAATACGTGGGTATTATTTCATTTTATTACCCACCACATTTGGTGGTGGTTAATTCATTTTCATTGGTGGGGATTAATTCATTTGGTGGGGTTTATTTCATTTTAATTCTAATATCAATTCTTGGTTTTTGAATTAATTCCTACATTTACAGTACTAGTTTTATTTTGTAAAGGTGATATTAGAAAGTATGAAAAAAGAATACATTATTTCAATCAAAAAAACACATTTCTTCTTATTAAAAATCCATTCGTGCCCATATCACCAGGTTCCTTAGTTGGTAAAAAACTAATAATTTGCCCTTTTACAGAATGTTGACATAAAATGGAAATGAAGTCAAATTCACAGGTTGACTTTATTTCCAACAAAAATGGAAATAAAACCAAGTTGGCTATATTTCCTTTTAAAGAATATCGTGTTATCCAATTTAAATCAATATTCCATTTATTTAATCTCAACGTGGAAAAAAAAAATTAAAAAAAAAATGTTTATTGTTTTGTGTCGCGGGCAGGAAAACTTTATTGAGCGAAGCCACTGGAGGAAAAAAACCCCTAAGAACGGTCGCAGGCCGCCACACAGAAAAACTTATTTATTTTTATTATTATCAATTACATGAAGTTTTTGTAAAAGTTTTATTTATAAAATAAAAATATAAATAATGTAAAGTGGGGCTTATCTCATTTTCGGTGGGCAAAGTTTCATTTTAATACGTGGGTATTATTTCATTTTAATGCCCACCAAATTTGGGTGGGGGCTAATTCATTTTCATTGGTGGGGAATAATTCATTTTGGTAGGGATTAATTCATTTTGGTGGGCACAAATTCGGTGGGGCTTATTTCATTTTCGGTGGGCACAAATTCAGTGGGGCTTATTTCATTTCGACGGTGGGGGTTATTTCATGCACCCTGCATTGAACCGGACCCTCTCAAATTTTGAGGAAATTTTGCATACAGCTACATTTTACCTATACAAATACAAGCTCGTTTTTAGAAATTGCATTTTTGAAAATATGTGGGCGTGGCAGGGTATCGAAATTTTTGAAAAATGACGATAATATATACTTTCAAGCTGTGATTACTGCAGAATGGCTGAACCGATTTCAAAGATATTGGTACCATTAGAAAGGTACTTAAATCAGCTTTCGAAAACGTATACTGTAAAAATTTATCCTGGCAGCAATATCATTTTTTTTTTCACTTACGAATCGGGACTTGCGCTTAGCTTTGAAATGATGTGGCAACAGCTGATTGATGTGTTTTACAAAATCGTCAACAAATGTGTCTGTAGTAGAGGAAATGGTGCTCGGAATTATAGCATTATTACAGGAACTCAAAGCTTATATTCTTTTTTACCTTTAGATGAAACTTCACTAAAAGGTAGCAAATATTCCGAAAGTCAACAGTATGAGTTGCGCAAAATTATATATTAAATCTAAAAAAATAAAAATAAAAAAAACAATTTCAAGGGTTAGTCCATATTTTGGGGGTGTCTGAAAAATTTGGTAATACGATTCTTGTTCTAATCTATTAGAACTACAAAAAATCTGTATAACTTTCAAAGTATAGCTACTTCATTCTTTTTTGTCACACAATGATATCAAAATATAAGGAAGTTAACAAGAGATGCATTCACTTAAAAAAAATTAAAAAAAAGAACACAAAACGCAATTAAATAGACCTATCTAAAAAATTTTTTTTTTGGAAAAAAAACACTTGGCCTTTGAAGTGTTTTCCCAGTTTAAAGTTTTATTTTTGCCAAAAAAAAATTTTTCAGTGTAATAGAAAATTTTTACAGTATAAGTTTTCGGAAGCTGACTTATATACCTTTCTAATGGCACCAAGATCTTAGAAATCGGTTGAGCCATTCCGTAGTAATCGCTTCTTAAAAGTACCTATTACCGTCATTTTTCAAATACTTCGATACCTTGCCACGCCCACAATTTTCCGAAAATGCAATTTTTAAAAATGAGGTCGTGTTTGCATAGATAAAATGTAGCTGTATGCAAAATTTCATCAAAATTTGAGAGGGTCGGGTTCAAAATGTGCCTTTTTATAGGTTTTGATATGAAATTCATCCAATGTAGAAAATAAATAAAAGTAAATATCACAGTAAAATCCTCTAAAAACTAGTATCACAATTGAAGTTAGAAACTAATATAAAGCTATTGTATAATTTGCGTTTGTTTTATCTTTCATTAAAATATATTGAATTTTTTTTTATAAAAAAAAAATAAAATACAACAATCTTAAACATCAAAAACAAAAGCTAAAAAAAAAACATGAGCTTGAAAGTAAAGTATAGTTCAAGTTAGTATTATTATGAAAATAAATATAATTTAAATATTCTAAGAAAAATATTTGTCTTCTTTATTTAGTATCTAAATATCGCTGCAAGTGGAATCTGAATTCAGAGCTCTAACATATTTCAAAGATTCCATGACGATGTCATTAATGCACTCATTTAATATCAGAAGGAAGATTATTTGAGATTAAGATATGAGAAAACTTGCAGTTTTTAAAGATTGGAAGATTTAAAAATTAAACGCTGGATTATCACGGTAATTTATATTTTTGAATCCTTTTTTTAATAACTTTTAACAATATTCATTATATAATAACTCTTAATTTTTATATAAAAAACTTTAATAAAACAAAACAATATTGTAAACAGTGTTTTATTTAACTCGAATGTAATAATATAAAAAAAAATCGGTACTTACTATGCTTTAATAGTATGGTTGACACCACTACAAATGTCTAAAGATGTGATTTATAGTACGTGTAACCTTAGGGTGGTCCTTATTTTTCAACTTGCGATTTTTGGGGCTGCCCCCTATTAAAATATTTGTTTGGGTACAAAAATTCACCATGCAAAAAATTAGAGTTCTAGCATAACGGGAAGATGTCCCGCATCGCCCTTGAAAATCGGGCCCCTTGGAAAAATTGTCATAATTTAAAAAAAAAAATTCAAATTTTTTTTCTTCAAAATTAAAAAATATAAAATAATTTTTGTTTTGGGTTTAATCATAACTACTCAGATAAAAAATATTACTTTCCCAGAAAATCGCTAACTTACCCTAACTTTGTGTCAAAAAAATTAATAAATATTTTGGGGGTACCTCAAAGTGACTTTTTTGCATTTTTGAAAATTTTATTCACCAAAAATCAAAAACCTGGTGTTTGCTGTCAAGCATTTTATTAAACACATCTCAAGCATTAAATAAGCCAAGTATTACGGATATCCGTTGGCAAAAATTTTTGTTAGAGCATTTTGATTCTAGCGGATTTCAACGTTTTTTTAAATTTGTATAGACTTTTTTTTAATAAGATTTTTGTAATATTTCATCAATGTTATTGTGTATGCTATTTTATATAATTGTAATAACTTTATTATAAAGTATAATTTTTCGTGTTCATAGTTAACCTGTGTTTTCATGGGGTCACAATTGACCCTCGTATTTTAAAGAGTCAAAAATCACAAAGATGACAAAATAAATTTTTGTTTATGTTTCTAATTGTAATTTATTTACATTTTAAAATTAATTAAAATTAATTATTTAATATAAATTCAGATATTTGTATTCATATTAAAATTGATTTTTTGTACATATTCAGGAGTATTTTCGAAAAATGTATTTTTAATTTAATAGTGTAATTATTTTTCCCTCAAAATTATTATTATGGAAAAGTTTTAAGTTCTAATTTTTACTTAATTGACCTACTCGAAGACTAGAAACGGTTAACGAAATTTTTTTAGAATAAATATAAATTGAATTATTCCTTTCTTTATTTTATTTATAAATTTTGCCACAAAGCTGCATTTTTCTTACTTGGGTCATATTTGACCCCAGGTTAACATGGGTTCACTATCAGCTGAAAATATAGTATTTTAAAATAAAGTTATTACAATCATATAAAAAGCATATATAAAAATATTGATGAAATATTATTAAAACCTTGTTTTAAAGTAAAAATGTATAAAAATAAAAAAATACCTTGAAATCTCCGAGAATCAAAATGCCCTAAAAAAAAAAATTTGCCAACGGATATCCGTAATACCTGGCTTAGTTAATACTTGAAATGCGCTTAATGAAATACTTGACAGCAAACACTAGGTTTTTGATTTTTGTTGAATAAAATTTTCGAAAATGAAAAAAAGTCACTTTGAGGTACCCCCAAAATATTTATTAATTTTTTTGATACAAAGTTAGGGTAAGTTAGCGATTTTCTGGGAAAGTAATAATTTTTATCTGAGTATTTATGATTAAACCCAACACAAAAATTATTTTATATTTTTTTAATTTTGAAGAAAAAAAATTTCTAATTTTTTTTTAAATTATGCCCATTTTTCCAAGGGGCCCGATTTTCAAGAGCGATGCGGGACATCTTCCCGTTACGCTAGAACTCTATTTTTTTGAATGGTGAATTTTTGTACCCAAACAAATATTTTAAGAGGGGGGTACAGTCAAAATCTCGTTTTTATTTTTCGCCCATACAACGAAAGACAACCCTAGTGTAACCTACCTAAATTATGGTGGCTACCAATTCGGTTCTCACAAGGAATCTGTTCTCTGTGTGTACATATAAAAAAAGTATATATATATTTGAATATGTCATTTAGGTTTTTATATGGGCAAATCTATGGAACCGTAGGATTTCATTTAATTTAGGACGTAAACTATTTTAAGAACAATATACAGTCAAGGAAAAAAGTCTACATACACCCTTTGGTTTAGGGATTTTATAGAGTTTGTGAAGAAAATTAAAAAATATATTTATTAATAAATCAGTTTATTTATAAAACAAAAAAGTAATTATTTTACATAATAAAAACAATAATAACAAAAACATTAAAAATTCATTGGAAAAAAGTCTACATACAACTACAAAAATTAAACATTGTTTCAAAATGTTATAAAGGGTCCGCCATCTAACGTTTTTTTTTTTCTAGTGCTTATTTCGTGAATGGTAACACTTAGCTCATGTCTGATTTGACAGATAGTTAGTTTTGTCCTTCCGCTGAACGAATATGGTTGTGTATGTTCGTTATCTTGTACGCTTGAACAACGCTGGGAAATATTGCGACATTACTTTGAAAATCATGGTATTGTTGCAGAATGTGTGCGAAAATTGCGTACGGATTTTGGAAGAAGAGAAGCACCGTCAGCTCCGTATGTGCGTTATCTTGTGAATAAAGTGAAAGAAACTGGCATCCTTATCGATAAACCAAAGCGTGAAAAGCCAAAAAAAGTGCGTACACTCGAGAATATTGCTGCTGTGGCAGAAAGTTTGCGTGAAGCGCCATCAACATCAATTCACCGTCGTTTTCAACAATTGAACATTTCGGAGACATCATTGAGACGAATTTTGCATAAAGACCTTGGTATGACGCCATACAAAGTCCAATTGGTTCAGGAGTTGAAGCCAACTGACCATCCAATGCGTTTTCGCTTCGCTAAGTGGGCCTGCGATCGACTTACAGAAGATGCCGATTTTGCCAAAAAAAAATCATCTTTTGTGTGGACCGATCGTGTAGGCTAGTGCATGGCCAGTCGCGGCAGCCATTTGAATGAAATTATTTTCCATTATTAACCGGAAGGATTGTACTTTCAAATAAAAAAAGAAATTTGAGAAAATATTCAGTAGTTTTTTTTTATAGCATTTTCAAAAAAAAAAGTTATTTGGCGGACCCTTTATAAAAAAAATAAAAAAAATTTTAACTTTTATTATTTGGTCGGTCCACTTTAAGCATCAATAAATGCTTGAAGACGGCGGGGCATTTATCTCACCAAATTTTCCGTAATATCAGGTGTTATTTCGGCCCATGCACGAGTAAGGGGGGTTTTCAATGTTTCACGGCTACTAATGTTATATTTTCGTACCGATTTTTCCAAAACGTTCCACATGTGCTCTATAGGGTTTATGTCTGGAGACTGGGGTGGTGAATTGAACTGTCTTGGGGCATAGTATTTAGAAGCCAGTCTCGAACAACGTGTGCAGTATGCTTAGGGTCGTTATCTTGTTGGAAAATCCATTGATTTCCCAGGCCCAAGCTATCAACAGATGACTGCAGATTATGTTCCAATAAGTTCTTATATTGATAGCGGTTCATATTACCCTCGACAAAAACCAAACGACCAACTCCAGATGACGCAATGGCGCCCCAAACCATAACGTTACCACCACCATGTTTAACAGTAGGTTTTATATTCTTTGGATCAAGTGCTGTGTTTGGTTTTCACCAAACTTTGGATCGACCATCACTTCCAAAAAAAGTTGTATTTACTTTCGTCGGTAAATATAACACGCTTCCAAAAATCCATTTCCTTGTCTAGATGTGCTTTAGCAAACTCAAGGCGAAGTTTACGATTCTTCGCTGAAATTAGTGATTTTTTGCGTGCCACTCTGCTATTTAATCCATTGTCATGTAAAACATTTATTATTTTTCGTGGAGTATCAATTATATTGGAATATTTTTCGATGTGGTCCGCCAATTTTGGGGCACTTATTTACGGATCCTGGTTGACTTCTAACATCGCGTCTCGAAAGCTTCTTAGGTCTGCCACATCGTGGCTTACTTTCGGTACTATTGGTATTATTATAATTTCTAATGATCGTCTGCACAGTAGCACGACTTAATTTAACTGTCTTAGCAATTTAAACTGTCTTAGCAAGGAGTTGCCATGCTGTATGTATACTTTTTTCCCGCTAATAATTATGTTTTTCTATAAAAATGTCTGTTTTATTTTTTTCATATTTATTTTTCTTCAAATAATCTTTATTTTAAATGCCTTGAACATTGATATCAAATATTTTTCAATTATCACTACTAATTCACTAGAACTTCAAATCCGTAGGGTGTATGTAGACTTTATTCCTTGACTGTATAATATCAGCATTTTTAACAAATTTAACCAGGCGAACATATTAAATTATAATATTTATACTGTTAATTTGCTCTACTCAATTAAAAACTATCCAAATTTGCTTGTAACTTTTAAAAGTTTTTCCACTCTTTTAGGTATCACTTTTTCAGCATAAAAGGAAATCGGCTGAAACCTTAGGTGTATGTTAATCCTGATGTTAAAAAATCTCTTACATGTGGAAAAAATCTCCAAAATCCCCAATATATGGCCTCAGTAAGGAATAAATGATAGCTATCCAAAATCTGTTACTCCGTTGTTTCAATACATTCAGCGTCAACTTAGTTGCAAATTAAGTGGGCCTTCAGAAATAAAGGAAACATGACAATAAAAATAAATTTTCGCAAAACCCCGAAGTGTTGGAAAAATTTGTAAACCAAATTCGGACTTAGCTCCGAAAGGTTACTCGAAAACGTGTGTTCGCATCCCAGAAATATCCAAAAATTTTAAAAATGTTTGTGGTTTTTTTGTTCATAACCTTTCCAGCACTCAAAAAAATGTATTCACCGAACACATTATTCCTTTTTTATGTATTCAAAATAAGCTAATACAGAAAAAAGTAGTGTGCAGCTAATTTTAAATTTTTCATTTTTAACACCAAAATTGGACGGTTTTTTTAGATTTACCCATATATTATCAAATGCACGTTTAGTCCTTAACAGTCTAAACTCATAAATTTGAATCTTATTTCAGTCTATTCCGTAATTTTCTTTTTAATAAAGAATTACGTTTGTTAAAAAAAAAAAATATTTATTTTGACATTTGAAAAACACAATACAGTTTTAATAAATTTAACTTAAAAAAAAGAATTATTTTATTAACAATTATGTTGTAGACACTCAAATAATCCATCTTAAAAATATTAAAAACAAAAATGTCGAAACAACTAAAACTTTCGTAAAATATTCGAAAATTTGTTTAAACATTCTTATTTAAAAATAGTTTTCGTATTTTTCAGCACGTATTTTTATCAGTGTAGGCGGCATTAAACATTCATTTCCATTATTTTTTTTTTCACATTCAGTACCAATCAAAATAAAAATTCATTTATTAACGTAAATTTTATAACGATTGGTATATTTATTTACATTTCATCCCAGGTAGAGCAGACAAGCAATTATATATATATCAGTACGAATCTAAAAGCCCGATACTTCGGTACCTGTAGTTTTATATATCGGAGTATATTAGGATGGAAAATGCTTAATTTTTAATTAATTTGTTTCAATTAATTGGTTTAGAGTTTTTAAGTGGATGTTTTTGTGATTTCACGTTTCAGATTTCTACATTAATGCACTCAAAATAGTTTGTAGTTTAAATTAACTGAAAATGTCAATTAACATAAATGAAAAATCACTTTCCGTTTAAATCAACTGTTTATTTTAATTATTTTTAAATATTGTTTAAGTAACTAACAAATCCGTAAGAAACAATTAATAGTAATTACTATATTTGAAATAATTTCAAATAACTGAACATAACTTTTGTTTTTACCTATCCGCACACTAAGGATATTATGTTTTTTTTTTTTTATAATTTAACCAATACTCAGGGGATGCCCCCTACTCATGCAGTGCATTGTATTGATCAGGAAAATAAGGTATGGGAAGGAGGAAAGAGGGGGTAGTGTTTGTGGATATTTGATTTAAATTTTTCTAAATTGTAAGTAACAGGGAAGACTTCTGCGGGAAGTTTGTTCCACATACGAATCGTTCGACTAAAAAACGAATTTTCTCTGTAATGCGTTGTGCGAAACACATGACAATCAACTACAAACGGATGTGCTTTACTAGAAAAAATAATGTCAAATCATTAAACAGTCATTTGATGTGGCTTGTTTGTTTATTTAAATGAACTACAAGGTTAGTAAAAAATGTAATTTGTTCTACAAATGACTGACATTTACATTATATTACATTTACATTGTACTATATTACAACCCAAACAACTACAATTTTTTGAAGCTGAAAAAGGAATGTAGTTAAAATTTGAACATTTATTTTTAGCTTAAGTTAATTGTTCAGTAAAAATAATAATAATGTTCAGATATTTTAAATTTCTTCACTTTTTTGTTTTTGTTTGTTGTTTTTTTTTTTCTTCAAAATGTAAACACACACACATTTGTGTAAACTTTTTCTTAAGCGGATCTTCATCCAATTTTGACAGCGCCCATTCACCAAAAGAAAGCCGATGTGGTAGGTCGTGTGGCTTCAATTCTTGTACCAGCTGCATTTAAAAAGGTTTTACACCCAAATCCTTCCGCAAAGTTGTCCACATAACAGAGGCCCAATTGCTGCTTACGGCGGCGAATCGATAATTTACTGTCATCAACAACACTGGCTGATACAGCTGCGTTGTGGGCTTTGGGGTGTAATGGTTAGCGCGTTGGACTGTTAAACAGGTGGTCCCGGGTTCGATTCCCGGTGAAGACAACATCAATTTAGAAAAAACTTTATGTATGAGTTTTCTATCACTTATATGAATCGCTGCGGCCACCTTCAGTGTTCCCATAGCACTTAACCCCACCGAAGTAAAGTAATGAATCAGGGCTATGAAACAAAAAGCTTCAATAAATTCGCCAACCCTACATCAGGTGGCGACCAACAACTGTTCTAAGACTTATCATCTCGCGCAATTACAGTGTTGCCATATTTGAAGCCCTTCATCTTTCACCACCTTTCACCTCTCCTCTATCCCCTTTCCAGAGAAAGCAACACATTAATTAATAGGAAGAATTTCCTGAGTGTTGCTTCTCTTTTCAAAAAAAAAAATAGCACCTTCAGAAGGTCTCCCAAACTGACCACAAATTGAAGGAAGTGCACGATGCACTTTCATAAGCGAGCATGAATTTTGATATTAAAATTCAAAATATGCAAGCGTTGTTCGTTTGTAAGTCGATTCATGGTTAAAGTATAGACCAAACTAAACATGTTTAACAGTAGCATGTTACATGAAAACAGCTGAGCTGCCAAAAACAGTGTTGCCAAAAAGAAAGTTGCTAAAAAATCATCCTTTATATTGAAAATTTCAGCTTTTTATCAGAAAGGGCTTTGTCAGGCCGCAAAGGGGGAGACTTTACCTCTTATTGCCCCTTATTCCCGAATGAATTTCTAAAAAGCCCATCTTAGCGGATGTTTACGAAGGCGTATGGAACTCCATGCCAAATTTGAAGTTCCTAGCTCCAGCGGTATAGGCATGGCAGTTAGTCCGTAACGTTATTCCTTTATAAATATACAACATAAATCAGTCCATGTGTGATTGTATGCATATCTGTGGGTAAAGATCTATCTGTATTATTGTTTTCCAGATTCCAGCATTATTAACAAAAAGCAACCTTGTGTGTCATGTTTTTTAATTGAATTACAATTAATTAATATTCATAAGTTAACGAATGTTGAGACAACAAACACGCACACTATTGCACCACTAGAGTTGTGCTAAAAAGTTCATTGCTTATTTCTTTCAGTTACATTTATCGAACTAGTTCGTTCTTTTAGTTCATATGTTTGTTTGAGAATTGTTTTTCAATGGTTTGTTTAAAAAATTTGCACAGTGTAAGCGAAAATCCGAAATGAATGGTTGAAAATTAACTAGTTCAATTTTTTTTTATTCAGATTTATTAAGCAAACCTTTCACCAATATAACAATATGAATAATTAAAAAAAAACATTGTTCAATAAATAAAAATGAACGAAATGAACTATGAACTATTAAGCACAACTTTTTTGCACACACAAGCAGAATATTAAAATTGATCCAGACAATGACAACTACTTCGACAAACACACTCATACATTCATGTGTATTCGTTATATGGGAATGTACAAATGTTTACGTGTTTAAATAAATAATTTACAACTTTATGGTAAAATGTCGAAAATTGACTATATACCGCTCATTTACTAGAATACTGTCATAAGTCAAAAACCGGGATTTTTTTAATTAATGAAGCAGATTTATTCGTTATATCATTCTTCATATTGTGTTTAAATTTCTTATCAACAGCATGTACATTCCGCGCGTTAGAAAGTAATATATATATTTTTTTGGTGACAAGAGTATATACGTTATAGAAAAGCTATGCTACTCACAGGTCCCTCGGTAATTTGCAAACTTGAACCCAACTCATACCAACAGAAAACTGAATTAAAAAACCTATTTATAAAAAACGTGACCAAATAAATGGAAAGACGGTCGATCGAGTCACATATAGATGGAAAACTTTAAAGTCGTTTTCCAAAAAATTGTATTTTTTTTTTAGTTATGACAGTCTTTTCGTAAATGCGAGATATGTTGTCATATGAATCTTACCACTTTTTCGCAAAAAAAAAAGACACGGTTACGAAACAAATATTGGCCACTTTAAATAAATTCATGCATAAAAAAACAAGAAAATTATATGATGGTAAGTGTCACCATTAATAATGGTCGAATAAATATGTATACGAATAAAACCCATAGACGCATATAAATATGTTAATTTTTTTTTTTTTTTTTTTTTCATTTTTGTCAATGTTTTTGCTGTTGTTTCCACTCCTCATACATAAAATAACACGCACTTAATTTTAATATAAACACCAGAATGCTTCAGCGAACTGGTAAAATAAGAACATCAACAAAAAAACATGTGCGAAAATAAAATAAAACAAAAAATATCAATTTAAAATATATATTCGGTGTAAACCGACTTATGAATGACCAAATTAGTGATATTTTATCATAAAAGTTTTCGAAATCAGTAGTGAGTTTGAAAAACAAATATAAAGTCAAATAAAACATATCCTGTTAACTTATAGGGGATAGGTTCGCAGGTTGCCACCATTTTAGATTTTTTGGTCATAACTCGTCATAAAATCAACGTATTTTCCAAAGATTATCATAAAGAAACATCAATTCACGATCCCGGTTAGCTCGAGTATACCATGAAACTACTCCCTGATTCATTATTTTACTTTGGTGGGGTTAAGTGCTATGGGAACACCGTTGTAGTCACCGGGAATCGAACACGGGACCATCCATGTAACAGTCCAACGCGCTACCCATTACACCACAACGCTTGGTCACGTATCAATTCAACCAGAAATGAACTTCGTCGCTGAACACAATTTTCTGATAAAAAAGTGGATCTTCATCTAACTTTGCCAGCGCCCATTCACCAAAAGTTAGCCATTGTGGTAGGTCGTGTGACTTCAATTCTTCCACAAGCTGTATTTTAAAAGGTTTTACGCCCAAATCCTTTCGCAAAATTTTCCACGTAGTTGAGTAACAGAGGCCCAATTGCTGTGAACGGTTGTTTAATGTCCAATAATGTAAATTTGGTGCGAAATTTAGTCACAAAATTCCGAATAGCCGCATGAGAAGGTCGCGCCAACTGACCATAAATTGGAAGAAGTGCACAATGAACTTTCTTAACCAAGCGTGAATTTTGATAATAAAATTCAATAATCTGCAAGAGTTGTTCGTTTGTAAGTCGATTCATGGTTAAATTATAGACCAAAGTGAACATGTACAGCTGCCAAAAACAGTGTTGTCAAAAAAGTAGCTTTTTCTTTATCGGGGCATATTTTTTCAATCCCATTTCGACCACTCACGTTCTCGAGGTGACAAGCAGGTTGATTAGAAGTTTTTAGTGCTAATTTCAAAAGTGGTACTATAAGTCCATTTCGTTTTTATTTTTTTTTTTTGTATGAAATTTTATTTTTAAATTCTGGACACAACAAAAATATTCGTATTATCCCTGCTTTAAAATATTAAATTTCAGTTTGTAGGGTACCTACCTGCTTTTATACACAAGCAACCCAGCAAATCATTTGTAATAGGTTATTATTACGTTGATGCGGATCCAGGGTGGAATAGAAAACAACAGCGACAACCAATCCCAGCGACAAAAATTGATAACAACAAGGGGAAAACGGGATGCTACGTTGATAACCTGATACATAAAAAAAAATATTAACTGCATAGTTAAAATTAAAATCAGTAAATGTATAGAATGGAGACCAACATGTAAGTGCATCTTATGAAAAAAGTACACTCAACTTTATGAATATTGTTAATATAGAATTCAAGGGTTTGGTCAGAAAAATATTATAATTATTTAAATAAATTTTAAAACGAAAGAAATGAACTTTCGATAAGAAAGTCACTATAATTATGAGTTTTATTTACTAAGCTATCCTACGCACTTTTCTGAATCACATAAATTTTATTCGAGAAAACTTTCCGAAAGAAAACTCTTATTGGCTAACGACAAATTTTAATTTAAACGCACAGAAAAATAAAGTGCCAACCAAATTGAAAAGTGTATTTGGGTGGCTAATACTACAAATCCGATATTAAGTAGTAGTAGGCGAATTTTAGTTGGCAAATGGCAAAATGCTTTTCTGTGTGAACTAATGCAAGTTTTTTATAAAATTTTATGAAAAATTCCATTTCATTTATTAATAGTTTCGTTCGCGCAATGAAGATGTTTCATTAAAAAACTAGTTTCATTAACATTTCATTTTAACAAAATTTTCGTCCAATTTATGAAGACAAAGTTACATTAGAGCTCATATACATAGAGCTCATATTTTAGTTCTCATTTAGTGAGAAAACTAGTTTATGTGAATGCTTGATGTTTTGCATGGGATTGGTACCTCTTTCAAAACATGTTCTGATGATGGGAACGTAGAAAATTCTCGAAATATGACAACAAAACTCTATAGATTATTTGTTAGAATAATATCATAATAAAGAAATATAGAGTATGGCCTCGAACTTGAATAATTTTCTTTAGAAATTCTGAGGTTAAGAAGAAAAATAAAAGTTTTTCTCTAAAAATTATAAATACTATTAATTTTTAAATCAGACTAGACTAGTTTCTGTCTTTTTATGGACAGACTCATCAGTGATTTTTCATTTAAATTGTATTATTATTTGTGTCTAATAATTGTCAGATTGTCTCTATATGATAAATTTTTTAACAAATTAAGAATCAAACCTGCGCTCATCTTACATTACAAACGTAACAATACCAAGTCATGACCATTTAGCGATCACACCCAAGTATGGCCTCGAATCTAATGCAGGTAAATTTCAGTTTTTCTTTCCTATTAGTTTTCATTTTCATTGCACAATTAAAGGTCGGAAAAAAATTATTTTTATTTTTAATAAAAGTTTTATTAAACTTGTATAATGATGAAGTTTCATAAGTTTTTCTGAAGTTCTTAACAAATATTATGAAACACTTCATAGAAAGATAATGCTGCTTCATTAGCTTTCATGAAATGTTCCATAAATATTTTTATACATTAATTAAAGTTAAAACCGTCGATTCAGGTTAAAAAATTCCATTTGAAATTAAAAAATATTTTTCTATTTTAAAACATCAATTAAAATTTCGAAACTTTATATTATGATAATTCTATTAAAAATTAAGAACAACTCAAATAATATTTAATTGATGTTAAACATTTTAAATAAATTCTAGTATATTTTGAGTTTTTAAAAAGTTTAACAGCAAATCATATTTTCTGTAATTCACATTAAAAATAAAAATTTAAATTTACAGATTCTAAATTTCACTAAATTATTCCTTTTCCCTAAAAACAAAAAATTTATTTTCACAAATTATGATGTGTTTATGAAACTTTTTTATGAAATACTGAACGTCTATGGAACATTTGTCTTAAAGTTCGCTCTTCTTCATATTCATGAAAACTTCATAAATATGATGAATAATTGATGACAAACGATTTATGAAACAGTTTCATCAATAGGACGAAACTTTTTTCCCCTAAGTAAGTATGGCCTCGAACTTAAAAATTTGTTCATTAGACAATTAAAGGTCGAAAACTATAATTTTTATTTCTAAAGGTTGAAAAACGATATATTTTATTTTAAATGAGAATGTAGTCTCAGAGTCAAAAAGGGGTGACCCAAGAGTTAAAAAAACTATGAATATTTGTTCGTTATTTTTGATACTTATTTGCTCGAAAGCTATTGGACATAGGGAATTAAAATTTTGGCATTACATGCACTGAACCAAAAGTCGTGAGTGAAATCAAAATAAAATTTTTGTTAGCTTTTGACAAATTTTATCAATAAACTACAATTATTTTATTCAAACTGATGTTAATTTTTGTAAAACCAACAAAGCAATTGCCGTTTTGACAAATTTTTGTTATTTAAATAACAAAATTCCATTTGTTTCTTATACAAAAATTTATGAAAAAAGGCAGTAAATTTGGCATGCTTTTAGTCTTGTGGTGTCATTACTGGTGTTATTGTATGAGCGACATTTGTAAAAGTTGGAAAAATTAATAAATTAATGTGACATGGGCTATTATAAAAGAATTGTGAGTTATTAAATTCAGTGAATTATAGTAGATAGTTAAGTGTGTCTTTATTAATTATTTTTAAACAAAATTATCCAATTTCATAATGTTTTATGTAAATTGTGAACTTTTATTACTGTCATTACTTTATTTTTTTATACAAGTGATCATTTGTAATAGTGAAGAAAACTATGTACACATATGAATATAAAAATGTAATTTATTATTAATTTAAATATTTCTGTTAATACATTGGACGATTTTTCGTCAAAATCATAATCAACAAATAGTTAAACGTCTAAAAACACATTTACTAAATGATTTGTTAAAATGACGGACAGGTTTTGTTGGTTGTATAGTGATCACACATTCATCAATTTAACATGGGATTTACATGATTTCACCGCTGTTTTGTAGTTTAGTGTGTTCCAATCCTTCAATTTTCAAGAAACATTAAGATATTTGAAAGTGATTCATTTCAATTCCTACAGTACACTTATACAATATGGGACATATATATCCTATTGGTCTTCAAAGGTAAAAAAAGTGGAGGTTTTTGTTTCTATTTTTTTTTTTTTATTGTTTGTTTGTATAGAAATTTAAGAAATGTTTCTTCGACTTGATTTATAAAACATTATATTTATAGATTTTTATCTCCCGAATCAAAATTTGGTCTCCAAATTTTTATATTCCTTCACAATTTTGAAACATTGTAAAAAAAATATTTTAGGACTACAGTCAAAAATCGATTTGGGACTAAAGTTAGTCTCGGTAAGTACATTAGTCTCGGTGAGTACATTACGAAACCGGTTTTAGAAGTTCCAATATACCCAAAAATTTTCGAGATAACGGTAAAAGTGTATTTTTTGCGACTGTCGAATTCAAACATTTATAACTCAGTCATTATTCAACCGATTTTTAAACGGTTTTGAAAATAAAATAACCTCGTCTTTCCAAATATATATACTTTTCTTATATTATTAATATAAATATGTAACAACTAAAATTTTCAGTATTTTTTTAAACTTTTTAAACTTCTACGAAGGTTTTTTTCGAATCTTCTTTCAAGGCAACAATATTCTTAAAGTAGATGAGACATCACTTGTTAAAACCGTTTGAAATTAACAAAGTTATGGTACTTTATCTGAACAAGGAGATATTTAAATTCCTACATATTCCTACATATGCGGCGTATTCGTTGATAGGAAACATAGTTTGGAATTAATCACAAAAAAAAACACAGTGGTTGAAGCTTACAATTTGTACTTTAACCGCTAGTACGTTAAAAGCCTTGGGTATGAACCCGAGTATGTTTGTTTAAGGTGCTCCTCAACACTCAACAAATATAATTTAAGGAGTTTAAATATCTTTTTAAAACCGTTAAAAAATTCGAAATTAGTTGAAAAATTACGAAGTTATAAATGTTTGAATTCGACAGTCGTAAAAAATACACTTTTACCGTTATCTCGAAAATTTGGGGGTAAATTGGAACTTCTAAAACCGGTTTCGTACTATTATCACCGAGACTAACAACCTACACTAGGTCACTTTGAAAGTTATTGCATTTTTTTTTTTTGTAGCAGAGTGTAATTCAAAAACATGATCCGTATGACTTACACAAGATAATAGAAATAAACTTTATACGTCTTTCGTTGTTATTTGGGTAAGGGACCCTATGGGGAATGAGGAGCCAATTGACCTAAAAGTGACTGGTTAAAGAAGGACTTATCACAGGACTGGTATAATTTAATACTGTAGTGGGTTAAGCAGTGTCAATTGTCCTAAAATTACCAATAATGTGACTGGTAAAGGGAGGACATACCACTTAACCAGAATGTTTATTAACAAGAAAAAGCCAGTTGGCCAATATTTTACCCATTGGAAGCTGTTTAGTTGTTGTTTATTTTTTACGACATGGCCATTTTGCGACAGTCTTGTGGTATGCCCATCTTTGGTTAGTCCTGTGGCATGCCACTATGTGGTTTAAAGCAGGACAAATGACCGCCTCCTATGACAAGCCAATGTTAAAGTTGCCAGTTGTTTACATAGGGTAGGGTTTAGCAGAGGACCGGCACGAAGGGACCGATCCTGTAGCACACGCAGAACCGGCCCCATTCCCCACAGGGGATTTGTTCACTAACAGTTGCAAGTAAATATTTTTGATGCAAGAAAATATTTTTGATAACGCTTTTCTTTAGAAATTTTGAGTCGATAAACACGAGTCCGCGGTGCACCGAGATCATTTGTGTTGGATATTTCAACCAAAATCTTAATTATTTTTTTTTTTTTCGTTGAAATTTATGAATAATCTGAAACATTGTTCAATGTAGTAAATAATATTGTAATGTATACATATAAAAATATAAATATATCCAAATTTATCATAAACCACAATAACTTTAAGACTGCGTGGTCAATAAATTTATATCATAGTTTATTGAAAGTGTAATGAAAAAATGTTTACTTTAGTACTGAACTTGGACAAATCGTCATTGCGCATAAAGAAGAGCTGTGTGCACAAAAAAATATTTATGAGAAAACTTACAAAGCATGTCGCGACATTTTGCATAATTTTTTTTTTTACAAATGTATAAACAAAACACCAAACTTTGTAAATGTAAAAAAAAAACTTCATTCAAAAATTAATCCGTATGGTAGAAGCTTGAATAAAGACCAAATATATTTGACATATGCAAAAATGTTATTGTATGAAAAAAAATTGTTGATAAAAAAACTTCTTGTATAAAATTTTTTGTTAAAATTTTTAAATTTTTATTTAAAACTTAATATAATAAAAAAAAATGTTTAAAACAAAGAAAAATTTATTAACATTTATACATTATCCACCATATTCATAAAAAAATTAAACAACATTTCAAAAACATGTTCATACAAAACAAATTTAAGCCCTAAAACTGTATTCATAAACAATTATTAACTTTTACACAAGGTTTAAAATAGGTATTTTAAGTTAGTATTTATTTATAAATACAGTTTTAAGGCTTCAAACTTATTTTAACTAAAATGTATTTGAAATTTGAATTAAGATTTTTTATGAATACGGTCGTAAGGTGTTACCATAATGGACATGCCCTTATTAAAATAATAGTATTTGTAATAGAAAGTAGCCAGTTGCAGACCATAATTTCTTATTCCCAAACTAATTACCGGGTAATATAAAGTTTTGCTGGGATTCCCATGATTTTTTATTGCTATAAAGGAAACAAAAAATGGAAACGGATGTATTTTAACGGAAGTTATATTAAAAATTGCAAGCAAATATGTATAAATATTAAGTGTAAAAATGATTGAACTTATTTCTGTTTTCACTCTATATGATTAACAATAATTGAATACAAAAATCATAATCCTATTAATCGTGTTAACAAAAATAAAACACAACATGAAAAGATGAAATGAAAATAAATAAAGGAAATAGAATTTATAAAAAAAGGAAAAGGAAATTTAAATTGACAGGTGTTAAAACAAACATAAAAAAACAAAATGCAACATATTGAACATTTCATACATAATTCAGTTAGTTATTGATCTAGTTATTCCCTTAAATAATTTTCAACACTCAAACTTTTAAGTATTAAGTTTCAAACATTTTTGCTTCCATATGCTGCTTGTTATGGTAGAGCAAACTTTACCAATAAGTATCAAAAGTTTCACCAATATCCATCTTATTTTATAATTTCCTTTTACTTTTAACTCTAAAATATTATTTTTAATAATTTCTTCTTATTACAAAGAAAAAGAAAATTGAATTTTTTTAATTTTCTTCGTGTTTTTCTTTTTCTAATATCTTATGTTGACAATATTGCATAGTTTGCACTATTGCAACAATCTAAGGAAATTGAAATTTTACTCTTTCTTGTTGAAGTTGTCGTAGTTTTTTTTTCCTTCTTATGTCTCTTTGTATTTGGAACACATATGCTTCATGTATCTTGTTTCTGATGAGGATGATAATGTTGCACAGTGGGGAATTCATATAAAAAATAGTGGTAGCAAATATATAAGTTCTAATCTACTGATCCGCTCGGTATGAATCAAATTGTAAAAGAAGTGCTGGTCTTTTCAATAATTGTGATTAGATCACCCCGATTTGTATAGTGTGTCAAAGTTTGCCAAAGTTGACTACATAGTGCAGCGGTTAACCCTCTAATGCCTGCATTTTGTTTTGCAATGAAATTCATACCATGTGTTCGTCTTGAAAAATAAATAATAATTGCTTTTACAAAAACGATTTTCGCCGCCTACTTAAGGCGATATGAGCAAACAAAATGTTCAATCCATCTCAAAAACTAATGCAAGTAAAACAAAAGTGTTTACCAAAAATTATTGTTCTTACAAAATATAACAATAATCCAAAAATAAACTTTTTTGTGCTTCTTTTGAAGAAGAGATGGAGGTTTTCGCTTTTTGAAAAAAGCGAAATTGGGCGAAAAAGTGCCTTAACTTCAATATATGTAAACTAAAATTTTACACTTTGCTACTACTACTTATTGCCTTCCTTACTCCAAATTTCAAAAAAATCCAGCCATTAGTTTAAAAGTTAAGAGGATGTCCTTTCGAGATATCCTGGTAAAATCTTGTATGTCCTTGCACGAAAGTAAGGACTCATTATTAAATATAATGCTTTAATCTTAGCTAGGATTCATTATCAAGAGTTTTTAGTCAAATTTAATTTGTTTTTTAGATTTTCAAAGTCTTAGCTATTTAAAAAATAATTATTTTTTGAATTTTTACAAAATTGGACTTTGAAGTTTTATCGCGCTTCAACCGCGCACGAGACGCGAAATTTTTTTTCCCAAAACATTTAGCTAAATTAGTTCTATATCGAAATATGTCAATTTCTAAGTATAAACCTTCATTCGACGCATTTGTGCTCAATTTAATTAAGCGTGACAAAAGGCAGCCTCAGGCATTTCAGGGTTAATACCAACTTTTGCTATTTTTTAATTCTAATAAAAGTTGGCTCTTATGAAATCAGCGCTCTAAAAATTTTTAGAGGATTTTTTTAATATTAGAGTTTTTGCTTGCTATTTTGAGTATAAAAATATTTAGTAAAAGTTTTGTTAATTGCATAGCGTAAAACGTTATTAATTAACTAAAATTGAACTCACATCTAATATAACTAAAATTTTGTAAAGTTAACAATTTTAGTTTTGCTGTTCTTATTTCACTAAATTCTTATTTCACCAAATTTAGCAATTTTAGCAGTATTTTCATTCATAGCGGTTTCGCTTTGTGACAATTAAACCGCTGAAACAGTACCGCCAAAACGTACATCAAATAAAATATATAAATGAGCTTAACACTGAAACAGAAAAGGCAATTCTTCGGACTTGAAATTTTATGAAGCAAAAAACATTTTCATATCCTCAAAAAGCATATTTTTAATTTTCCCAATTTAAAAGTATTTAATATGATTTCCTGCAAATAAGTAACCCTTAACCCAACTAAATATCATTAAAGCGGCAAAAGATTCGTGTTTGTCAAAATAATGTTTGCCTAATATATGACAAATAAATTGTTTGAGTGTATTTTTATATTTTTTGATGGTGTTATATATTTTTTAAAATATGATATATGCAGTAAGGTTTACAAACTGATGAGACTTTTATTTAATTTAAGCAAAAATTGTAATTTAAATATTTGTAATTTACTTGAAACTTGAAGCCGGCATATTATTTGCGCTGTTAAAGATAAATGTTTAACGCGACTAGACTTAACATGCTTAAACATCGACTAATATACACACAAAAGGTTGTTCATGTCATACAAAAAAAAAAAGATAATTTCAAACGATAATTTTTAAAGTTTCGCATTTTATCCTTCCTGACAAATTTTCTTGGAGCTTTGTTAAAAACCAAATACAAATTTTAATATTTTTTGAAAGACAGGGCTTTGAAAAAAAGTTAAATGTAATTTCATTAGTTTCTAGACTTGTACCATAAGTCAGCCATGATTTCAGAACCGTTTTTGATTTCGGATTATGAAGCAAAATGCTCGTATCATTTGGTATGAATACCTTGACAAACGGCATATAATTAAAATCAGGAGAGAAGATTTTGTGAAAAACTACAAATTTCGAAAAAGCCCTAAAAAAGTCTTATTATAATTATGTTTTTTTGAACAATGTATATTTTGGGCTTTATTCTTTAAAAAAAATCGTTTCGGTATCATTTACAGGAAAGCTGAATTCAAACAAAAAAACAGTGGAAATTAGAGTGAGGTAAGTTTCTAAAAATAGAACTGTTGTGTTGTTGGAGTTGTACTTCTGAGATTATGTAGGCAAGAACAAAAACAGCGTGTATTGAATAAAACTAGTTTTAATCACAACAAAACTCGACCTGACGATAGATCAGTGGGCTAAAGCGCTCTGTCTAACGTGTAGTGCGAGTGCATGTGGCATTAGAAATCAGTTTATCTATACCACGGTCAGTGATTGCACAGAAAATTTCATATAGACGCAATCGAACAAATAAAAACATAACAAATATTACATTATTCAAAAAAAAAAAAAAAACAGGGTCACTGACGAAGGTTCAATACCAGAAACTGCGCAGTCTGATTCAGAAAATTGAAAATTTACAATGTAGTTATGATTTTTAGAAAATACACTCATTCTTCTCTACCACGCCTTTCACAAAAAAAAATCTATTATTTGCTGTTTTATTATGGGCTATTTGACAATAGCCCATATGGAAATTTTAATTAAAGTTTCGATTTTAAATAAATATTGTGCGCTTAATGCGGTTTAAAACTGGTCTAAACTATCACTATACACATTATTACATCTATATAAAAAAAATATGTCCATATTTACAAAAGTTACACGCCCCAAAGATTTTTTTATACACGAGGTAGTCAATTTTGCCAACATATAATATTTAAAACGTTTAAACATCTTTTTTACAATTTGATTCAAACACTCAAGGAACTTCTGCTTTAAAAATATGTTTCGCTTGTAATACAGTCGCTTTATTTTTAATGTAAATGTCAGACATTTGTGGAACAAATTAAAGTTTTTACTAACCTTGTAGTTCATTTAAAAAACAAACCACATCAAATGACTGTTTTATGATTTTACATTCATTTATTACAGCAGTTTTTTGTTATTTAAAAAAATAAATGTATTTTTATTTTTTCTTAACATGTGGTTCATTTTTACTACAATTGTTAGTAATTTTTTGAACATTAAAAAACAAATGACAATGTTATTTGAATTAACTGAAAGGTAAGTTATATTTTCTTTAAGTGAAATTTCATTTGCTTTTAACTACATTTGCATTGGTCTTTACCTACATAGTATTCTAAGTGTATCAATCGAGCCAGTTGTTTAGGCGTTCAATATTTACTAGAGTATTCAATCGGTTAACCGTTAATCGATGAATTTTGATCAAACACTTGTTCGAGTAATTTGAAATGGTCAATTACGAGTAACGAATAAGTCGAACAATTTTGGCCGATTATTCGAGTTAATTGAGTAAAACAAAAAATGTTTTTTTTCAGTTCACTCTTATGTTTAATAATTTGATTCGTATTAAAAAAGTCTTAACAAAATATTAAGTAATGTCTCCGTTAGCATTTTAGTTTATATATTCTGTTCCTCGTGTTCATAAAAATATTAAATAACATTTCAATTACATTTTAATTAAAACACAAATTTTAACCTTAAAACTGTATTCATAAACGAATATTTACTTGTACACAATGTTTTAAATAGGTGTTTTTATACCAATATTCGTTATGAATGTGTTTTAACTAAAATATATTTGTAATTTAAATTAAGGTTTTTTATGAATACGGGCGTATATGCTCAGTAGGGTCTTAACTTTTATTTGGGCATTTCTGTACTGATACAGAAATATTTTTCTTGGGTCATTTTGCAGAAAAAAAGTTCCGCATTTATCCTTTAACAACTACAGATTATAAAGTTCTTAAATGAAAGGTTAGTTTACGTCCGATTTTCAGAAAGTAACCGAAATATTCAACAAAAAATAAAAATTCGGAAAATCTCAAGATTGATTAAGTCTAATTCATTATCATATTTCGGTGTCAGAGAAAGGATTTGGCCGTTTATTCTTTTGTTCGGATCTATATTAATATAATAACATAAACTAAATCTTATTTCAAAAAATTAAGTCGAACAAAACCAGTTTTTAAAACTTTTTTAACGACCTCGAATAAGTAATACAATATTTTCAAATTTTATGTAAGAAGATCTTTTTATTTTAAGCACGGGTGATCTTGAATTAGGTACTGACAAAAAAAAAAATACTCCACAAAAAGTGAGTACATGATTTGAAAGTACTGTGTTTACGATTTCAGAAAAACCTATTATAAAAAAAATTCTGTTGACAAATTTAAAAGTTATTCCACACATGCCTACAAAATTTTAGAGAGGTTAAGAATCTAGGACTTAAGCATACACTCAAAAAAAGTTTGTAAAGTCAGCAAAAAATTTTGCTGAGTCAGCAAAATTTTAGTCAGGCGGATGCTTGCAAAAAAGTTGCTAATGTCAGCAAAATCTTTTGCTGAAAACCAGCGAGCTGATTTTTGGCAACAAAATTTGTAGATTCAGCAAAAGTTTTGCCAACTCTTAGTAGATTAGAAATAAAAAAGCGTTGGTAAAAATTAATAAATTTTTTGCTGAATTTTAGTAGACTGAAAAAAACGCAAACAATTTGTAGAAAAAATGTAATTTAGTTAATTTATTTGCTGAAAATCATAAAACATATTTTTGTGATTCTTTTAAAAATAATTTACTATAATAACGAAATATAACAATTTTCATTTTCCCACATTGACGACATGAATTAATTTAATAACTGAAAATATATAAAAATAAATATATATAACATAACAAAAATTTTCTTTCAATTACTTACATCAATGGTTGTCTAAATGATGCTATCGTTTAAATGACGCTTCTGCCGAAGATAATTATAGAAACGAAACGAAAAAATAAACAAAAACAAACCAAACGAAAAAAACAACCCTTTTTTGCAATAAGAAAAAGGAACCATAAAAATCTACCTAAGATGTGTGTCTTTGTCTTTCGCTTTACTCTGTATACATTTCTGTATATGGTTGTTTGCAATTTGACCACACTATTATTAATCTATAAGTTATATATAATATAAAAGTTTAAATAAATAAATATTTTATTATTTTCACAAGCCGGTAACAACGCAAAATTTAAGTTGTTTTAATCCTCAATTTTGTTTTATGTGTGAAAAACAGATACAAAAATTTTCCATGGTTGATTTTTTTATATGTCTTATTAGAGTTGTACTTTTTATTATCATTTTCCTCTTTTTTACTACATCTTGACATGCCGCGACAAATGCTTCATTCTGCGCATATCTTTCAATCTGGTTGTCGTCCACACTATTAATGTGCTTATCAGCACAATTTTTTTAGCAATATTAATTAGTAAAACATTAGTATAATATTAGTAAAGCATTAGTATAAAACAGTTCAGTGCTGAATAAGTATAACAAAAATTTTAGCTGAAAACACGATTTTAGCAAAAAATTTGCTAAAAAATAGTATACCTGATTTATAAGACCTTTCACTAACTTTTCTACTAACTTATTTTTTTGAGTGTAGCAATATAAAGTTCGGGACATTATAACAGGACTTTTTCACAAAATCATTACGTTTTGAAAAATCGGGTTAAACCTTCCCAATATCTTATCAGGCTTGTTAGATATGTTAACATATAGTTCAGAAAAACCCGGTTCAACTATTTTCGGGACGTTTGAACATCGCTTATTATATTCTAGAAAACTTAAACCTGAGTTTTGAAAACAATAAGGAGAAATTTCAGATGATATAACAAATTTTGTTGAAAAGTCGTAATGCGCTATTAATTTAGGAAAAAAAAAATTGTTTCTAAACCTTACGTTAATATATTACAAAAGCCGGATAAGATATTGAAAAGATTAAATCTTAGTTTTGAAAACAATAGGGATGAATTTCAGTTGACATACAACATTTTGTGAAAAATGCATATTGTAACGTCTGCATATAGCAAAAAGCCGGGTTTTTCTAAACTTTTTGCTAAGATATCTCGAAAACCTGATGTGATGTTCAAATTTGGATTCAGCGGACCTTTATAAAAGTTTTAGGCCTACACTCAGAAAAAAAAATTTAGTAGAAACAATTTTCATCGCACATTACTTTTTTGTACTAATGTTTAGTACAAATTTTTATTTTAGTAACATTTTGTGCTATTCTCATTTAACAAATTACTGAATTATGTACTAATTTCTGTTGCTGACTTAAGCAATATATTTTACTAATTTTTGTTAACCAGTTGCTAAATTTAACAAAAATTTTGCTATTCACAATAAAAAAAATTTTAAATAAATAAAAATTTCTATTACAGAACTAAAATTAAAATAATGTTCATCCATTGGAAACAAGTGTAAAGGATTGAAAAACAAAGTATGTTTGTTTATTTTTTTAATTTTTATATTGTAAAATTCTATTGGGTGTACTAAAATTTGGTAAATATTTTGCTGATTTTAGCAAATTAATTTTATATTGCGGTTTACTGAAATTTTATTAAAATTAAGTAGTGGTTACTTATTTCTCCTAAGGCTCAAAATAGTTAAACTTCCCGTAATAACAGCAAAATTTTTAGTAGTCATTACAGATTTTTTTTTCTTAGGGTTATAGTCTTGACCTCTATAAAATGTTGTAGGCATGTGTTGAATAACTTTTAAATTTGTCTACAGATATTTTTAAAAATGGGTTCACTTTTTGTGGATTATTTTTTGTCAATACCTAATTCTAGATCACCTGTGTAAATTAATAATACTAACTAATATTTATTTTCAATTTTGATGAAAAAACATTTAGAAATTGCTGATTTTCTACTCATGTGTTATTGTGTACTTTTAAGGTAAAATTATTGAAATAAAATTATTTCAATTCTTCGAGTTACTCGAGTAATTTTGAATATTTACTCGATTAATCGAGTAAGTGCAAAACGTCAAAATCGAAATACACGTTTACTCGAACAAAAGCGAATAATTTGAATAATATTTAATATATCCCTATGGGGAATGGGACCGGTTCTGCGTGTGCCACAGGATCGGTCCCTTTGTGCCAGAGACCGGTCCTCTGCTAAACCCTACCCTATGTAAACAACTGTCAACTTTAACATTGGCTTGTCATAGGAGGGGGTCATTTGTCCTGCTTTAAACCACATAGTGGCATGCCACAGGACTAACCAAAGATGGGCATACCACAAGACTGTCGCAAAAGGACCATGTCGTTTAAAATAAATGAAAACTAAACAGCTTCCAATGGGTAAAATTCTGTCCAACTGGCTTTTTCTTGTTAATAAGCATTCTGGTTAAGTGGTATGTCCTCCCTTTACCAGTCACAGGATTGGTAATTTTAGGCTTAACCCACTTAAGTATTAAATTATACCAGTCCTGTGATAAGTCCTTCTTTAAACCAGTAATTTTTAGGTCAATTGACTCCTCATTACCCATAGAAATACTACCATTTTTTTTTTTAATACCCCACTGTGTGTTGGTTGTAGTTGTTGTTAGTTACTTTATAACTTTATTTTCTTCAATATTCTTTGTTGGACACCAACACCAAGTGTCCTTTATCCATTCTATAAAAAAAACAACATTTTCTAATAGAAATTTAACACATCCTTAAGTGTAACATCCATATCCAGTAAGCGATATATATGTATATGTAAACATGAAAGGACATGCTATTGTTAGTGGCTTTAAACATGTAACTATAATTTTGTATTACTTACAGCTATTCCGGCACTTGACACTGTCTAAAATCTTATAATACACCAGACATTTTATATGTTTTTCTTTTCAATTTTTTTTTAATACGTTTTGTCATACAGGGATATACAAAAGATCCTATTTTAACTATATTGTTATCCGTGAAAGATAATATAAACATAGTATAACGATAACATACTTGGGTGACAGATGTTGGTAGTGGTAAGACATTTTTTTTGTAAGATTAATATTGTGACTAACGTGGTACTATATCTCTTCTAATTATTTCTGATTTTAAATTTGATTATGTGTTGGGGTGTGAGATCATCGGCCATCCAGGGGATTTACGGGGTGAAATATGAGAAGGAAGGTCAACATTTTTTTTTTTTAATTTTTAATTAATAGAACAAAGTTTGAAAACAATTTGAAAACAAATTGAAAAAACTACTAAAAATCAGCTCAAAATTGCAATAACGTATGCGGAATAATATGTGAACTGAGTTATGGACTGTAGCAAAATCTTTACTAAGGTATAACAGACTTTTTTTATATTACAAAGCATGACATGAACTAGTTTTACAAAAAAAAAAAAAAAAAAAAAAAACACATAACCTCAGCGAAAGGCCCTTATTTTGAGGCTTCTAACGCATTGTCTCCTGGATTTCTTGTATATTCGTTTTCTCCAGCTCTTTACAAAAATTTTTTGTAAGGCAGTCCAGTTTTTATTATTTGAAACCCTTTCCATACACACTTCTTTAAATTTGACCAAAAAAATAATATTTTATGGTCCATTCTCATCATCAATAATGTAAATGTATGTTAAGGCAAAATACAATTTTCTTGACAGAGCACATAGTCAATATGTACTGAGTAGCGGCTGCTTTTATAAGACTGCAGAAGCGGGATTTTTTGTATATTTAATTACTCCTATATCTGACATATAATTTAGTGTAATATTTTCGATGACATTATTATTATTTTAAAACTCTTAATAGGTTTGTGGCACATGCCCCACAATTTTTGGCTTAAATTTGGCCCGAGTTTGAAAGCATTACAAAGAGAAATTTTTACCGCAACCGCGTTTTTGTTTTCCACAATATTTTCATTCTTGAAAGTGTACAATAACAATTAAATAAATAATGATTCAGATTTTAAATTTATTTAACTTTAACACTATTTCAGAATTGTACACCCAGAGAATAAATTGTTTAGAATTACATTGTAAACAACAAGACTCAATCATTATTCAATAGTTTGAATTGGCGCTACGAAATAACCCCCAATGAAATAACCCCCAACGGCCAAAAATGAAATAACCCCCAAAAAAATTGTGTAAAATTGTTTGGGGGTTTTTTTCATTTTTTTTGTTGATTATTTCATCTTACGGTTTGGAGATTATTTCATTATGAAGCAACCCCCAATGAAATAAAGCCCAAAATTTAAATTCTTTGGAGATTATTTCATATGCAATTATTTTGGGGGCTATTTCATATTTTTTGGGGGATATTTCAGTTTGCTAAAAGTGAAATTTTTTTAATATTTGTTAGTTTTTCTGCGTGGCGGCCTGCGGCCGCTCTTAGGGGTTTTCTCCTCCATGGGACGCGGCAGGTGGCTTCGCTGAATAAAGTTTCCCTGCGTGCGTCACACTAGGGAAGATAATGAGACACGCGCAGGAAAACTGTATTCAGCGAAGCCACCTGCCGCGTCCTATGGAGGAGAAAACCCCTAAGATCGGCCGCAGGCCGCCACGCAGAAAAACTGAACAGTGTAACAAAAGAATCAAAAATATGAAACAAAAAATAAAAAAAATTTGGGACATATTTCATTGGGGGTTATTTCATTTCTTCCTTTGGGAGTTATTTCATTACGAAACAACCCCCAAATTTTGGGTGTTATTTCATTTTCACCTTTGGGGAATATTTCATTTCTTTTGAGTATTATTTCATTTTTTTTTTTGTTGGGACTTATTTCATTTTTTTTGGGATTTATTTCTTTGGGGGTTATTTCATTTTGTCGTTTGGGTGTTATTGCATTGGGGGGTTATTTCGTAGCGCCGTTTGAATTGCAAGTTCTTAAAATTCATCATCAGAATAATTAAGCTATATTGCGAACAAAACATATATACAATTAACCAAAATACAGTCAATTCATACAAAATATCGTTTTTCCTAATCAATATTAAAAAAACATTATCTTCTACATTACTTTGAAAACCAACCACTTATCCGAGATTTTGTCGCCTTAATAAAATATTTGAAGTTAAAATCGAATATAAGTTTCGCCTGCAAAAAAAAAAAAAAAGCAATCACTCTATCTAAAATATTAGTTTTCGTGACCAATTTTAAAATAATATAAATTTTTTTATAATTTTGGTAGCTCTTATAAAATATTGAAACCAGCCACCGAATTTCTGTTGTACATGCAAATCTATTTTTAGACACACATATTTAAATTTGAAACAGAAAAATATTCAAGGTTGAAATTTGAATATACAAATTGGATCTAGGCTAGAGGTAGTGTAATTGCGTGACAAGAAGGAGGTCGCCGATTCGAGCCCAGATTGCGGCATAAGAATTTTTTATTAGTACCATAATTTAAAATAATATAAAATAATTTTATAGCTTTGGTATCTCTAATAAAATGTTGAGATTAGTAACCGAATATCTGTTGTACATTCAAATCTATTTTTAGATAAATACTTAAATTTGATACTAGAATGTATTCAAGGTTGAAATTTAGAAAAACATATTTAAATTGGGCTTAGGCTGGATGTAAAGTAATTGCTTGACAAGCAGGAGGTCGCCGGTTCGAGCCCAGTTCGTGGCATAAGAATTTTTTATTAATAAAATAAATTTTGTGCAACGCATATTAATCTAGTTATAGAATATTTTAGTCCATAAACATAAAATATTGATAAAAATAAAAATTTGAAATTTATAAGTAAATGTCGGTTGTTAGAATTGTATTAAAATTTAATAATAGTGATATTAAGTGGAACCATAAAAAATTGGTTGGTAAAAAAATTCGGTTGCAACTACAAAATAGATTTCTGTGTGTACAAGGTGGCGCAAAAGTAATCCTCCTATCAGAAAATGCTATAAATTTTGCGATTGGCCCCTAATGTCAGTTCTGTTTTGACATTTGTGTAGTAAACACATGCGAAATACACGTTAATAAACAATGTTACGCTACACTGCTCCAGAACGCGGAATATTTCACCACCAAGAAGAAGATGATTTTTCATCAAAAATAATCATGAGTGATGAGGCCCATTTCCATCTTAGCGGGTACGTATATAAGCAAAATTTACGCTTCTGGGGCACTGAAAATCCGCGTGTAACCCCGAAGAGCCATTACACCCGCTCAAAGTCACTGTGTGGTGTGCTGTTTTCGCTGGAGGAGTCATCGGACCTTTTTTCTTCGAAGACGTCGCGGGCCAAACGGTTACTGTGAATGGTGAGCGCTACAGAGCAATGATCAACGAGTTCTTTTTGCCGCAATTTGATGAATTGGGATGGGAAAACATGTGGTTCCAACAGGACGGTGCAACGGCACACACTGCACGTGCCACAACCAATATGCTGAAGGATGCATTTCCCGGGCGCCTAATCTCCCGTTTTGGCGATTTGCACTGGCCAGCAAGATCGCCTGATTTGACCGCTCCAGACTTCTTTTTGTGGGGCTTTTTGAAGTCGCGGGTTTATGTCAACAAGCCTCAGACTCTTGCAGCTCTTAAAGACAATATCCGTCAAGAATGTGAGGACCTATCGCCGGAAGTTTTGGCCAAAGTGATGGAAAATGCCATAAAAATTGCTCAAATGACAATCAACTGTGGCGGCGGCCATTTACATGACATCATATTCTCGACTTGATGTAAAAAAAATTAAAATACCAAATAAAAATAATCCACAAGAAGAATCAAAGTTTTTCATTTTTTTTTTTTTAAATTACAGCCAAAAAACATCGGAAGGTTATTTTTGCGCCACCTTGTATAATTATTAGGGTGTTTTTTTTCAAATGCCTTTTTCGTTTGTTTTTGGGATATCATAATTGTTTAGAATCCTTTTGACTTAAGAAGAATTATGGCACAATTTTTTTTTTTTTTAAATCTTAACTCCTTCCCCTCCTTCAAGGCTGCCAAAAACCGCGATTTTGGGGCCTAGTCTCTATAGAGCAAAGACTATTGAATATAATGCAAATATTACTTCACTAATCAATTTCACACAAAAAATTAATAATGTGAGCAATTTTTTTAACACTTCCAGGACGCACCAAATAGCCACAAGAGTGGGGTAAAAACATATTTTTTTTCAAAAAATTTAAAAACTGATTATTTTAACATCGACAATTCAAACGTATTTAAGATAATTTTGTAAAGTGACGTAAAATGAAAATATTAATAAAAATTTAATTTTTTATTATTAGAACTTTTTAACGACTGGCAGTAACTTTTTAACCATTAGCATCAAATACATAGTTTTTCCACAATTTTTCTCAGTTTGAGATACGGTTTAATTGTTGGTGTAAAAAAAACAGTATTTAATTTTTTTTTGAAAAAAATTAATTTTTGGCCCACTCTTGTGCGTCCTGGAAGTGTTAAAAAAAAAAATGCTCACAGTATTAATTTTTGTGAGGAATCGATTGGTGAACTTATATTTGCATTATATTCAATAGTCTTTGCTCTATAGAAACTAGGCCTGAAAATCGTGGTTTTCATTAATTCTCCATCATATGAACTATGTAAATACATTATTAACATTTTAAGTAAGATTACAGAACATTCTAAGTATAATGTGAAGAACTCTATTGAATTTAAGAATAGATTATTGGACAAACGAATTCAGGATGATGAAAAATTAGTTTCATTTGATGTGGTTTCATTATTCCCGAGTATCCCTGTAGTTTAGCAATTAATATTATAGAAGGAGAATGGAATATTATCAAAGAATATACGACTATTGATAAAGACCTATTTTTACGTATTTTAAAATTTTGTATAGAGGATAATAGATACTTTTAATACGATGAGAAGATTTATTTCCAACAAAAAGGACTCCCAATGGGATCCCCTGCTTCTCCAATTGTTGCTGATATAGTTATGGATAAATTACTGGACACATGTATTGAGAAACTTGATATCAAACCAAATATATTAACAAAATATGTTGACGACATATTTTGTGTTATTTCTGAGAATGCAATAGAAAATATGTTGATTGCATTAAATGAATTTAATACGGATATTAAATTTACCATGGAAAAGGAACGCGACTCAAGACTTTCTTATTTAGATACTTGGTAGTTAGAAGAGGTAACAATTTGATAATGGATTGGTATCAAAAACCAACCGCATCAGGTAGAATTATTAATTTTTATTCAAAACATAATAGGAGAATAATTATTAATACTGCAAAGAATTTAATAGAAAGGGTTTTAACTATTAGTGACAGAGAATTTCACATGAAGAATGAGGTAATTATTAAGAATTTATTAATGGATAATGATTTTCCAATAAAATTAATCTGTTCATTAATAAATCAGTATAAATTTAGAAGGAATAACAGCACAAATAACTTGAATGAACAGAGAATTTACAAGTCTATGATTTATGTACCGGGATTATCAGAATGTTTAGAAAGATCGAATATCATCGATATTAATAGATATAGAATAGCTTTTAAATCATTCAATACAGTTAATAAATTATATAATAGGACAAAGGATAGAATACAGAAATTAGACATGGCAAATATAGTGTATAAAATACCATGTAGTGGAAATACTGCAGAGAATTGTGATAAAGTATATATAGGTACAACGAAAAATAAATTGAGAACTAGATTAGCTGGACATAGATCAGATCAGAAATATAGGAATATTAATTCACAAAAAACAGCATTATCTTCTCATTGTTCAAGATATAATCACTATCCAGACTTTTGAAAATGTTTCAATTTTAAATACAGAACAAAATTACAAACGTCGTTATTTATTAGAAATGTTACAGATAATTAATACACCACTAACAAATAGAATTAATTTTAAGATAGATGTTGAAAATTTAGCTCAGAATTATAAATATTTATTACAAAAGAATAACACATACTACATTAATTTATAACAAATATTACATCAATAGATTTTTTAAGTGTTAATTATTTATATTTTTTGTTTTAGAAATATTTGTCAAGTATTTTAAATATGTTTTCAAACTTTCAAAAATTTTTTCAAACTTTAAAAATTTTTTGAAAATTTATTAATTTATTAATTTTCCTGAAGATGCTACACAAAGGAGTAGCGAAATATCGAAAATAAAAAACTGTTATATAAAAAAACAACCTTAGCTCAAATAATTAAAAAATTCAAAAATTATATTAATAGAAATTTAAATATCTTTTAAATTCTTTCTTGTGCTACAACCACTATTTATTATAAAAATTTAATGCAACCATTTATTTACATGCTATTGCAGTTGTCAATTTTATAGTTGCTGTTGGTAATGTCAGTATGTAAATACTGCATTCCATAATTAATTGACTATAATGCCCTTGTATTGGTGTTTCATTAAATGGATCAGATTGTATTCATATGCATTACCAGCAAATATAAACCATCAAAATAAAACGCAGCAGTAAGTAAAAAGGAATGTTAGCACTTAACAAAAATATTGTACATGAAAATAAATTTATAAACTGTGAAGGCCCTCTTAAGTGGACAGCGTTATCTGGTGAAAATGTGCCTTTTAAACACGGTTGCTGTTAGAAATTTGTTACCCTACACATACTGTGATGCGTGTTTATACGAGTATCAGCTTGTTATTTTGTTTTCAATGCATAATAATGAAGTTCGCACTCCCATAAATTACACTACTCGACAAATTTCTCTTTTTTGCATAACCTGCTTTTGAAATACATATTTTTTAATAGATTTACGTACGCTAAACACAAGTCTGTCATAAATTAGTTTTTTCATTTGTAGTTTTAAAAAATATCACTTATCCCAGTTTTTCGTATATTTTGCTAAATTTTTCAAAATTTAACCGCTAAATTATGAATTTTTTTTATGAATATAAATCTACATAAAATTATCTTTTAGTTTAGAATAATCATGTCGGTGTTTGTTTAAGAATATTTTACACAGAGAGAATTTTAGTCGAAGAAAAATAATGATAATTTTCTTTTGTGTGCGTTGTGGTGTAATGGTTAGCGCGTTGGACTGTTACACAGATGGTCCCGGGTTCGATTTCCGGTGACGACAACATCAATTTAGAAAAATAATATGTATGAGTTTTCTATCACTTATATGTATCGCAGCGCCCACCTTCGGTGTTTCCATAGCACTTAACCCCACCGAAGTAAAATAATGAAACAAAACGCTTCAATAAATCCGCCAACTTTACATCAGGTGGCGACCAACAACTGTTCTAAGACTTATCATCTCGCGCAATTACAGTGTTGCCATGTTTGAAGCCCTTCATCTTTCATCACCTTTCATCCCTTACTAGGAAGAATTTCCAGAGTGTTGCTTCTCTTAAAAAAAAAAAAAAAAAAAATATTCATACTTTTCATAAAGCAATTTTTTTAATGTAACTCTTTATTGGGTGAATTAATCTTTTAATAGTAAAAGTATATTTTTCATCAAATTTTATGAAAACTTTCATTAGTTCAGTGAAAAGTTTCAATTGGCGACTTCCAGTGCAACTTCACTGCTTCTATGTCAAAATTCATAAATATCATGGAGATAATTCTCCCAATGTACCGGTATTGCAAGGAATATACTTTGCATTTTTATTTTTAACCTTCTGAACTTAATGTATGCTAAAATTTCAAATCCATTATAAATATCATGAAATATTTGAAAAAGAAGAACATTTTCATATAAAAAAAATATATATATAACTTAAAATATAAAAACCGTTTATATCAAAAACAGCAAATGCGAAAAGTAAAATTTTGCCAGATGATCACTCAGCGTACCTAATATATAAGTATATATGCCGAACTTCGAACTTTGTGGGCGCTGTGGTGTAATGGTTAGCGCGTTGGACTATTATACAGATGGTCCAGGGTTCGATTCTCGGTAACGACAACATCAATTTAGAAAAATAATATGTATGAGTTTTTTATCACTTATATGTATCGCTGCGCCCACCTTCGGTGTTCCCATAGCACTTAACCCCACCAAAGTAAAATAATGAATCAGGGCTATGAAACAAAAAGCTTCAATAAATTCGCCAACTCTACATTAGGTGGCGAGCAACAACTGTTCTAAGACTTAACTACTCGCGCAATTACAGTGTTGCCATGTTTGAAGCCCTTCATCTTTCACCACCTTTCATCTCTCCACTATCCCTTTCCAAGGAAAGCAACACATTAATTAATAGGAAGAATTTCATATGTGTTGCTTCTCTTAAAAAAAAAAAAAAAAAAAAACGGCTCAAAATTATGGCGGTCTTATGTTTCAAAGCAAATTAAAAATATTTGAATTATAGTTTTTGCTTGCATTTAATTTAAGATACATTAATTTATAGGTATTTTTGTTTTCATTACATTTCAAAATATATATTACACACCAACAAATATACAAATACACTCAAAGAAATATTTAGTCATATATAAGAACTTAAAAATTAAATCGCGATTATTTTGTAAAACACAGCATATTTTGCCGGTTTAATGATATTTAGTTGGGTTTAGGACTACTTATTTGAACGAAATCATATCAAATACTTTAGATTAGATAAATTTAAATTTTTATATAAGGATGCTTTTCAAGGTTATGAAAATGTTGTTTGCTCTATAAAATTTAAAGTCCTTAAAATTTGTTGATGGTATCGATTTTAAGCTCATTCAAATATTGTATTTGATGTTTGGCGGATTCATATAACGCTTCAGTAGTCACAAAGCGAAATATGTTTGGGAAAAACTGCCGCTATGTTCTCTAGGAACGAAAAAAAAAAAATTATTTTTTGCATTTTATATGTTATGTCCGTCACGAATATTCACTTAAGATACCTAAATATGTTCTCAAGCCATTTTTAAAAAGTTCATAATAGTTTTGCATAAACAAAATTTCAAGTGCCTATTCGACTCGGAGGTGAAGTAAGACTCGGAGGTGCAGTAAATCACTAAGACACTCAGTTCACGCAATACTGTAGCCAATTTCAAATATAATTGTGAAGGTCAGACGCAAAAAACCCAAAACATTTTCAAAAAATTTACGCCAATTCGTTTTAAGTTTGTGATGCCGGTATCCCCGTTACTGGTGGACTGACATCAACTGGGATACCTTAAACTTTATTAAATTAAACCTGTTTTCAAATACTGGTTTCAAAATTAAATTCCATTAAACGGCGCAAAAATCATAGCTGCAAAAGTTTAAAATTCGGAAAATTTTTGTTTCACTTGTAAACTACCATACAGCTTTTCACCAAACAGCGATATGGAAAATAATTCCTTAGTGTATAAATATCCCAAGTCTAGTGACTCCATTTTGTATTGGGTTAGATCTGAAAGTTAAAACTAATTAAAATTAAATGAATGAAAAACTCTTGTAAGTTTCAAGTAATTTTTTTAATTTTCGACATTTAATTCAATTCATGTGTAGACGGTTTCAGCAGGTGCCGAGAATTTTTGAAGCAGCCCATATGTATTACAAAGACAAGTTCTGCAAAAAGTTGGAAATTTTTTAGTAGTAATATTAATATATTTTTATATGAAAGAATTTGTTTTCTACTTGTATATATGCAGCATGTGGGAAGCTTGTTTAAATTTTAAGTTATTTTCTAAATATTTCAAAACTTTTTCAATGGACTAGATGGATTAGCAATTTTATGTTTTAGTGATATGTCCTAGTTTATGCACAATGCTCTTTAATACGCATCTATTGATGCGATAGGTAAACGCATCAGTGGAAGCGTATTACAGAGTTAACTATGAAAAAAAAAGGAAAAAAAAAATTGAAGTGGTCTTCAGTTCCCTACCAGCGATTGAAGTTAATAATTATAGTGCATTTTGTCCAAAAAAATTTTCGAATTTCTTTCGAAATAGGATTCAATAGTTTTGTAAATTTTGGCTCATTACTGGAAAAATATTTTTAAATTTTCTGTAGAGTAATTTTAGCCCACCAGAGGATTTTCAGTTTTGAGCTAATACAATTGTGTTATGTACAAATTTATATAATCATTAAGTATAGAAATTGTACTTGATCTAAATTAAATAATCCTCGGGTGAGCCAACTATATTTAACCAGTAATAAGCCAAAAGTACGAAACTTTTTAAGCCCTATTTCGAAAAATAAATTCGAAGTTTTCTTTTTTGGCAAAATTACCTAGAACCGGCAACTTCAATCGCTTTTAGTAAACTGAAGATTCACTTAAAACATTTTTTTTACTTATTTTTCCATAATCAGCTCTTCAATATTCATCGATTGTGCGATATTCCTTCAAACAAATCGAAAAAGTGCCATATTCGGGACAACCTAATGCATAATGATAAAACATTTTAACATCAGTAAAATTTTTCAGGATACAATGGACAATTTTCAACTTCCTTGCAACACCAACACGATATTCTGATACAAACGCCAATATAATTACAATCTAGAGTTTGCTAAAATCGAAATTTTCATTAATCACAAAAAAATACGCGTTAATCGAGATTATCGATTAATCGTAATATTTTTTTTAATGCAATTCTTTCAAACTATCTTCACAAAACCCAAAGTAAGAATGTTTTTTTAGATTAATGTTCTATTTTTTAAGTTTTCCAGCAAAATATACGATTTATTAACTCATTATGGGCAAGTCAAAGATCCGATAGAAAATTTTCAACCAAACAGCAGTTATATGGAACGGTACCGTGTAATAACTCCCAAATGAAATAAGTCCCAATGAAATAACTCCCAAAGAAATAAGTCCCAAAAAAAATGAAATGAGTCCCAATTTTAATAAATGAAATAACCTCAAAAAAAAAATGAAATAAGCCTCAACATTTGGCAGTTATTTCATAGTAATAAAATAACTCCCAACAAAGAATGAACAACTCCCAATGAAAAAGTCCCAAAAAAAAATTAAATAATTCCCAATTCAAAAACATCGAAGCGACGCGGCGCGTAATATTCGCGGCCGTGGGCTCGCCTATAGGACGCGAAACACGGTGGCGCCGCAGGACGCGAATCGTACGCACCGCTTTCCAGAGGTGGCATGTCATAACGTCCAATAACATAATGTTCATGGACGTTATGCCACTCAAAAAATGTCATAATGTCCATGGACTTTATGAAAATTTGGAAAATGTCGTAATGTCCATGGACATTACGACATTATTTTTTTAGATATTATGTTACTTTCAAATGTGGCATAGCGTCCAGACTTTTTAAAATAAAAAATATTATAATAATTAGTATATCAATACAATTTTTTTTAATATTCTTTAGTAGTATATCACAAAATAAAACTATATCTATAAATCGTATAATCGCAAGCAGAAAAAACTTATTTCGCTAAGAGCGGCCGAAGGCCGCCACACAGAAAAACCTGTTTTTACAAATTACTTGATGTCTTAAAAATATAAGATTCCTACGGATTCGACATGTGAAAACAGGTTCTTCTGGGTGGCGGCCTTCGGCCGCTCTTAGGGGTTTTTTTTTCCTCCGTAGAACGCGGCAGGCGGCTTCGCGAATAAAGTTTTTTCTGCGTGCGACACAAAAGAAACTTTAAAATTATTGATCTGTTTCCACACTGGAGTATAATGTCCCATGGACCTTATGTCGTAACACATTTTCTTCGTAACACGTATAATATTTTCTTCTTCTAGCTTCCGAATTTTTTAAATAAATTTGATTTTTTGACTTTTACGTATAACACTTTACTATTTCTTCTTTTGCCACTCATTATTTCAAATTCAAGATTTGCCATTATTTTGAATCACTTTAATCGCGATCTTTACTTACCAAAGTAAAGATCGATATGCGTTCCTTTTGGTAAAATAACTAAAAATGAAAATGAAATAAGTCCCAATAAAAGTGAAATAACTCCCAATGCCAAAAAGGGTTGAAATAACTCCCAACAAACATGGTTGGGAATTATTTCCTTTGGGAGTTATTTCATAATGAAATAATTTCTAACAGAATATTGTGAAATAAGTCCTTACGCATTGGGAGTTATTTCATAATGAAATAAATCCCAATTTATATGGAAAATTTTGGGAGTTATTTTACGGTACCATATGGAACAGTGCTTATTTCCAAGAATAGTTTGGAACTTGAAGGTATTGGCAATTATTCGGGATACATTAAATACCAGCGTGTCATAATTTCACCCTTATATACATTCCTGAGATATATTCAATTTTAAATGTCGATCAAGGAGCGAACACACTATGTGCTAGCTGCCTTGATGGATATCTTAGCGAAAAGTTTGGTATTGAAAATAAACAAAATCGGTTTTGATAAACAAAATCGTTATAAGCAAAAATGTGAAGTTACCTTTAAATTTTCCACAAAAATTTGCGTCTGGTATATAAAATATGGTTCATATTTTTTCAGCAGACGCTTAGAGGTGAATATTTTAAAAATTCACCTAACATATTTTATATTTAAATTCACCTAACTTTTTATTTCACCTCAAAAAAATTTGTTTCACCTCAATATTGCTTTTTTTAACTCAAAAGTGTTTTTTGACAACACTATTTCTTTTTTACATCCGAAAATGTTTACACCTCAAAAAAAAAATCACCTCTATAATGTTTCTTTTAATTAAATTTTTTTGATCAATTCAATTATCACATACACTGTGGGGGTACAAACAAAATTTGATACAACCAAATTCATTTATGTCACTCATTTTTTAAATAAAAATTGAAGTTTCCTGTTTAACGAATTGACTACTTTTAGTTTTCACTGTAATTCAATAATAAACGATGGATTTAACTGGTCAATTTCAAAATTAAACACAATTTTACATGGTTATTGTTAACAGAATTGATTTAAAAAACACAGTAATATTTTAAATTATGTTGAATGAAAAATAAACTAGGGATTTTATAGATTAAATTAAAAATAAAAACAAGGACACAACGTTAACTTATTTAACAAAAATTTAATATGAAATAAACATTCAATTTTCATGGAAAAATATATTACAATATTAAATTATTCAAGCAGTTTCAATTGCTTTTCAAGCAATTTCGTAAATGATATTTTTAATTCTTTAATTTATCGAATACGAATTGAACTAGGGTCTTCAATACACACATACTCTATGTAGCGCATAACATATATCCATATTCAGCTTTTAAAATTTTCAATAACTGGCGATTTTTTAAAGGTTTATTTTTCAAAAAACTTAAAAAATTACAAGAGTACGCAATTTTTAAGAGCTCTATATTTTGAAAGTTGTTATCGGATTATCTGATTCGAAAAGCAATAGATTAATATGGTTGTCTTTTTTCCGGCTTGTATTAAGTTTTCAATTAACGCGTGTTTAGAAATTTGGAAAAAAAATTAAAAATTATTTCAATTTTTCAATGTTTTCCAATTTTGATAAAAGTTTGTAAGTGTATGCGGTAGTGAACGCAAGTATTAAAAACAATTTTTTTTTAAACTCTGGCAACCCTATAGCTTCAAATTGTGGGGTAGGAACTTGATTTAAAAGGTCATAACTTTTGATGTGTAAAAAAATCGACAAATTTATTTTTGGCATAACAACGGCCAGCTTTTGGGGTATAAAAAATAAATAAAAAAAACATTTTACACTTTTTTTAAAAATAAAAATTTTTGAAAAAAAACTTTAAAATCAAGTTTTGGAAAAAAATCCATTTTTTTAAAATGTTTATACAAAAAAGCTACACATGTGTTCTAAACACCCTGACAATTTCAGAGTGGAAAGCTCCTTACTTAGTGAGATATCAGAAAAAATGTAGAAGTATGTACACCAGAAAATGTTTTTTTTTTTCAATAGTAATAGTAATAGTAATAGTAGTAATAGTAGTAATA
>CM037854.1:60045666-60279692 GCA_021234595.1 Delia radicum | reverse complement strand
GCAAAAAAGTTAGCTGAGTCAGCAAAATTTTAGTCAGGAGGGTGCTTGCAAAAAAATTGCTAATGTCAGCAAAATCTTTTGCTGAGAATCAGTGAGCTGATTTTTAGCAACAAAATTAGTAGATTCAGCTAAAGTTTTGCTAACACATAGTAGATTAGAAATAAAAAAACCCTGGCTAAAAATTAATAAAATTTTTGCTGAATATTAGTAGACTGAAAAAAAAATCAAAAAATTTGTAGAAAAATTAATTCATTCTGCGTATATATTTCAGTCTGGTTTCGTTCACACTATATATGTGCTAATCAACACAATTTTTTTAGCAAAATAAATTAGCAAAACATTAGTAAAATATTAGTGAAACATTAGTTCAAAACAGTTAAGTGCTGAATAAGTATAACTCAAATATTAGTTTAAAACATAATTTTAGCAGAAAATTTGCTGAAAATAGTATACCTGATTTATAAGGTGTTTTACTAACTTTTCTACTAATTTCTTTTTTGAGTGTAGTTTTTCAATAGCAACACACGGTGGTCTTGAACCAACTTTTAATGAAGGGTCTTAGCACATAATTTTTTTTTTTTTACTGATTTGGGTTATTTACATTCTAAATAGTGTGTAAAAAATTATAGCCCATAACTTGTTGAGCCGTTTTTCAAAAGAGTAATTTTGAAAAAAAAAAAATACTTGTTATTTATTAAAATTTTTGTAAATGGATCTAGATGTCCTATTTCCACCTTAGAGTTTACATTTTTTCTGTACTGTACTAATTTGACAGTTTTGTGAAAATGAATTGTGAAAAACGAAATTTAAATAGATATTTTAGAATTTCAAGTATATTGTTTATTAGGCTTGTAATTAATTGCCTTGTCTTTATGATTTTCCTTATCAATGATATTTTTATATACAGTTACTGATATTCAAAACAATTATCTAACCAAAATAATTCAAGAAACTTAAAACTAAATTTTGTTTATTATTTGAAACAGAGTAAAATTATCTGCAAAACAATATGTTGAATGTTTCAAAAGACCATGCTGCCACTCACGATGAAAACCGTCTTAAAATGTTTTTATTTTATCTGCAGAAGAAAAATAAGTGATTCAAATTTCAGGAGTATTAAAGGAAAATATTGAAAAACTTGTTAACTACGATGAATGTGATGAACGGATTCCCAGTGTATTTTGTGATGCTTTTCGAAATCTGATCTACAGTGAAATTAAAAACGAATTAAATTTACGTACTTTAAAGTTACGAGATTATTCAAATTTCAAAGTAATGAATCCCAACACAAGATCTAAAATTTATCAAATATGTGAGTGTACTTTGTGCGATTTAAGTATTAAACCAGGCCACGAAAATTTTTCAGTTAATCCTGTTAATATTGTAAATAATAAATTAAAAAAGTGCAGTAAATGTCAATCAGACTTGGTAGTGGGTAAGCCCAATTTTTGTAATAAGAATTCGAATCACGTGAATCATTCAGTAACTTATATTGATGAAGATCATTCTACAGAACATAAAGAGCAACTGGTCAGTACACACAGAGAATAAAGTGCCAACCGAATTGAAAAGTGTATTTTAATGGTAACCACTTATAAATTCTGTTAGAACAACGATATTAACATTAGATTTCTGAAAATGTTCGGTGTTGCAAATAAAATTCAGTTGCATTTACCGAACATTGTTGTGAAAACTAATGTTCATTTGTGCCTATCGACTGAAATTCATAATAACAGAATATGAGTAGTAGTAACCTAATTTCAGTTGGCAAATAGCTAAATTTTTCTCTGTGTGTAAGGTAATAAAAACACTTGTAAATTCAAAATCTGAACCTATGGCAAATAATATTAATGAATTGTCCATATCCCAAGAACGTGGACGAAAAATGAGAGTGACGCTAAAGCCATCGAAAAGTAAAGAACAAAATCCCATTTCCGCCTATGATGTTTCTAAAATAGGGTTGGGTCTTGGAATATCGAAAAGAAAAATTGGCTTAATGACATCAGCCTAAAGAGTTGCTACTAATAATAGATACATGTTTGAACCAAATTTGGATGAAAAACTCAAGAAAATAAATCATTCTGTAGATTCTTATTTTGAAGTTAAAAATGTGACATTGTAAAAAACGGTAAAAATGATTTAAAAAGTAAAACTTCCGAGAGCATAGATTTTTGTAATGACGTTAAAAAACTTATAGAATATGCTGAAGAGAAGAGGAATTTGACAGAATATCATTTGAAATTTGGCAACGATGGCGGGGGAGGGTTCCTGAAAATTTGCATATCAATACAATCATCAGATCTACTCTTTGAAAATGATTTTATTGAATCCGAAGATGCTGTGATACCAGTAAAGCGACAAAAATATTGTGATAATGTACTGGCAACAAAATTCAAAGACAGAAAAGATTTTGTTGCTTGCAATAGTTGCTAATACATCTGAAAATTACGAAATTGTGCCTTTGTTATGGTCATTATTACATCTCCTAAAAGTATTATATTAATAAATTTAATGCATAAATTAACAATTTTATACGAATTTGTGAAATTTTTAATAGAAAACGAGTAAGGTTTTTCAAAATGAGTTTTTTGAAAAACGACTCTACAAGTTATGGGTTATAATTTTTTTACACACTATTTAGAATGTAAATAACCCAAATCAGTAAAAAAAAAATTATGTGCTAAGACCCTTCATCAAAAGTTGGTTCAAGACCACCGTGAACAATTAAAAAAAAAAAAAAACACATTTTCTGGTGTACATCCCAGCAAAAAATTTCCAAAAAGGTAAGCGGGTTTGTAATCAAGCATTTTGGGCAGAACGCATTCCTTACTAGATTACCTACTCGATTCTTTTAACAGGGCGTGAGACTAAAATAATTGATTCTTTAGAATTGATTATTTCTTTTACCGAAGAACTATTTACTTTATATTTTTAAGAACTACATACATTTTTTAATAAAGAAATAGTTCCATTGTAAAACTACGAAGTACTTACACAAAAAAATAAATAAATAGTTCCCTAGAAAAAATAAGAAGTACTTACATTTAAAAGTAGTTCCATAAGTAAATTCAACTTTTACTCACACGTGATTCTCCTAGGTCACTCAACTATAACGATCAAAACTCATACGGAAATAAAATCCTAAAAAGTGAAACATCGAATTGTTATGATAACATGGGTTTGTCATAATTTTGGAGCTATAAACCACGAAAATATAAATTTTTCAAAAAAAAAATGAACAATTCAAAATTGAAAAACAAAAATATGACTCACGCACAATCACCCTCGAAATTTTTTTTTACACTCACTCACGATAACGTCAGTAATTTCAACTTCCACTCACAATTTTCTGCTCAAGTGCGCTTCCCTATTTTATACTTAACCACAGTTTAACAAAATTTAGGCAACATGCAATTTCTGTTTTTAGTATTATTTTCCTGCAAATAAAAATTTGATTGAAAAAATATATGAGATAAATTCTTTAAAATTGTGTAACTTCTTTTTCAAAATTAGGAACTACTTCCAATAACGTCCTTTTGCTAAGAAAAAGTATATGATTACTTCTTGAGTACAAAAAGTTATACATATAAGTTAATAATATTGTTATTTTCTTCATGCTTTCTGGTTTAAATTTAAAGAATTGATTACAATACTACTTGCTTTTTTGACTCTATCGTTGGAATGAGTTTGGTATTGCAGTTACTAAATTTGGCAATGAGATATGTAAGCAAGTGTGGGCATCACCTTCTTTTTGGAATGTGTAATTTTTTCCTGGGATACTTCTACATTTTTTCTGATATCTCACTAAGTAAGGAGCTTTCCACTCTGATATTTTTAGGGTGTTTAGAACACATGTGTAGCTATTTGTATAAAAATTAACAAAAATGATTTTGATTTAAAAAAAAATTGATTTTAAAGTTTTTTTTCATAAATTTTTATTTTTAAAAAATGGGTAAAAATTTTTTTTTATTTATTTTTTTTATACCACAAACCTAGCCGTTCTTATGCAAAATAAATTTGTCGATATTTTTTACACATCAAAAGTTATGACCTGTTAGGTGAAGTCCCTACCCCACAATTTGAAGCTATAGGTTTGCCAGAGTTTTCTAAAAAAAAAAAAAAAAAAAAAAATAAAATTACTAAAATTGCGTTCACTACCGCATACACTTACGAAATTTTATGAAAATCGGAAAACATCGATTAATTTCACGGTGATATTAAATGGAATTACTTAAATATGAAAGCAGACAACCGTACTTTAAGAAAATTATGTATGTAGGATCAACTACAAATGGCAGTTAAAATAACTATATTTGCAGTTGAAAAGGTCTTCATTTAAATTAACTGCAATGTGTAGTTATTCTTAGGTGTTCAAAATTAACTGTAGAATGTAGTAAAAACAACTGCAAATGCAGTTAAAACAACATTACCAGCATTTAAAAAAATATGAAGAAAAAATTGTTTGTAAATATTCTTAATCTGATTTAATTATTTAATAAATACACTTTTGTGGAACTATATTTACAAAAAATTTCACTTTAAATATTCATTTTGGACTTTATTTTTCCAAATCATTTTTGCCACATATTTGCCTTCAAGAGATGGAATATTGTTTCTTTGACTTCTTTACACCACATTGAATTATTATATAAATATTAAAGAGCTACAAGAAAAGAAATGCAACATTTAATCATACCCAAGTAAACAAATTTGTTTCCTATTCCATATCTTAGCTTAATGTTTTACACACAGAGAAAAATTTAGCTATTTGCCAACTGAAATTCAATTACTACGACTTAAATTCGGTTATTAAGAATTTCACACAGTTGACACAACTTAACATTAGTTTTTACAACAAAGTGCGGTTAATTCAACTGAATTTTAATTGCAACATCCAAAATATTCATAAATCTAATGTAAATATGGTTGTACTAACAGAATTTATAAGTTGTTACAATTAATATAAACTTTTCACTTCGGTTGGCACTTTATTTTTCTGTGTGTATTTATTTAATAAATTTTACAGAGATTTCATTTTATTTGCCTATCTTCGTCAGCATTCTCGTTTACACTAAAATAAAAAAGAAAAATGTATAAACCAGCCGTTTGTTACATCTCCACGTTGTTTTTTTCTTTTTTTTTGGTATGTTTTGATACACATACACTTTGTTAAAATATCAAAACAACTGCATAAAATAACTGTTTCCGAAATGCGTTAATTTTGGTAGGTTTTTTAAAAAATCAAACCTCAAAAAGATTCAAAATTATTTGTCTAATTAACACAACTGCAATTGCAGTTGAAATAACTACAAACGCATTACTGTACAAATAACTGACATTAAGTAACTGTAGAACTTTTCTCAGTGCAGAAACAGTTTGCTTTTTTTTAATTTTCTTAAAAATTCATAAACTGAAAATGTAGGCTTCAAAGAGAATATATATTTTAACTATAAAGGAAATTGAGGTCAAAAATGCAAAGTTTTTAGTTTTATTTTAAGGAATGAATCATATACAAATGATTGTCATTATAAAAGCAATTTGAATATATATCTTTAAAATTCTTATTCGTTTAAACATAAAAAGTTGTTTTAATTTTTATTTAAAGTTCTGTAAACATTTAATTTGCATTTTAAAATGCTCTACATCTACGATATCTACTTCATTTACCACCAAAATGCAGCACAAACACTCTTTAAACAAACATTAATAAAATAAATATTTAAAATGCCATTAATTCGCAGGATTTAATTTTTTATTACATCTAAAAATATCATAAAATTGTAAAATTAAGTACACTTAAAAAATGTTGGTGTGAGAGATTTTTTTAGTAGATGATTCGTAAGGAAGAGTAGGAAACAAAAATAATAGTTCCCAGCTAAATAAGAGCTAAGAAAGAATTAGTAAAAACACCACATCTACTGATCCGGATGTGGTGGAAACTTAGGTGAATCATTAATGATTTTAACATTGTCATGTCATTGGGCGGATGGTGTGAATACATAACTTCTTTAATAGCATTTTAAACAGTGCATGAATGCTATTTTTTTTAAACATATATTAACATTTTGATTTAATAAAATGTTTTTTTAAATATTAAAAAAAAAAAATCTTTTGGTGCTAGCGAGTATTTAACACACAAATCTGAGACATGATCTGCTGTATTGAAGTAGATCGCTCTACCATTTGCACCAAAGTTACCCAGCAAAAAATTTTAAAAAAAGGTAAGGGTGTTTATAATCAATCATTTTGGGTAGACGCATTCCTTACTAGATTACTTACTCGATTCTTTTAACAGGGCGTGAGACTAAAATAATTGACTCTTTAGAGTTGATTGCTTTTTTTTATCGAAGAACTATTTAGTTTATATTTTTAAGAACTACATACATTTTTTAATAAAGAAATAGTTCCCTGGTAAAACTACGAAGTACTTACACAAAAAAAAAATAGTTCCCTAGCAAAAATAAGAAGAACTTACATTTAAAAAACGAAGTAGTTCCAAAAAAAAAAAATAACAGCATATATTCTTTTTTGTGTCTTAACACGTGAACATGTGAATAAGGAGACCTTAAAACGCTTATTGCTTCTCGTTAAATTGAAATACGAATAAATTATATAAGTTATTAATTAAATTTATATTTTATGTAATTTTAATGAAACTTAATGTAGTGTTCTGAATGACACACCGTTCTAAAAATATCCAAAATTAATTTAATAAATCAAATGTATGTTGTAGGCCACTCCAAAATCTAAATCTAAATTAAAATTCAGGAAGTCATTTTTTACAGGTCCACAAATATCACACAAGTTAACATGATCATTTTTCAAGAACAATTAAAAAAAAAAAAAAACAAACGATTCAACTAAAGCATTAAAAAAACTACTAAATTTTTCCTGCAAATAAAAATTTGTTTGAAAAAATATATAAGATAAATTCTTTAAAATTGTATAACTTCTTTTTTCAAAATGAGGAACTACTTCCATAACGTCCTTTTATAAAGAAAAAGTATATGATTACTTTTTGAGTACAAAACGTTAAACATATAAGTAAATAACATTGTTATTTTCTTTTAAGTAAATAATTACTTTGTTATTGAGTTCCTGCTTTCTGGTTTCAATTTAAAGGAATTGATTACAATACTACTTGCCTTTTTGACTATATCGTTGGAATGTGGTTGGTATTGCAGTTACTGAATTTGGCAATGAGATATGTAAGCAAAAAGAAGGTGATGCCCACACTTGCTTACATATCTCATTGCCAAATTTAGTAACTGCAATACCAAACTCATTCCAACGATAAAGTCAAAAAAGCAAGTAGTATTGTAATCAATTCTTTAAATTTAAACCAGAAAGCATGAACTCAATAACAAAGTAATCATTTACTTAAAAGAAAATTACAATGTTATTAACTTATATGTATAACTTTTTGTACTCAAGAAGTAATCATATACTTTTTCTTAATAAAAGGACGTTATTGGAAGTAGTTCCTAATTTTGAAAAAAGAAGTTATACAATTTTAAAGAATTTATCTCATATATTTTTTCAAACAAATTTTTATTTGCAGGAAAATAATACTAAAAACAGAAATTGCATGTTGCCAAAATTTTGTTAAACTGTGGTCAGGTATAAATTAGGGAACCGCACGTGAGCAGAAAATTGTGAGGGGAAGTTGAAATTACTGACGTTATCGTGAGTGAGTGTAAAAAAAACTTTCGATGGTGATTGTGCGTGAGTCATATTTTTGTTTTTCAATTTTGAATTGTTCTTTTTTTTTGAAAATTTTATATTTTCGTGGTTTATAGCGCCAAAATTATGACAGACTAATGTTATCATATCAATTCGATATTTCACTTTTTATGATTTTATTTCCGTATTAGTTTTGATCGTTATATTTGAATGACCTAGGAGAATCACGTGTGAGTAAAAGTTGAATTTACTTATGGAACTACTTCTTTTTTTTAAATGTAAGTACTTCTTATTTTTTCTAGGGAACTATTTTTTTTTTTTTTGTAAGTACTTCGTAGTTTTACAATGGAACTATTTCTTTATTAAAAAATGTATGTAGTTCTTAAAAATATAAAGTAAATGGTTCTTTGGTAAACAAAATAATCAATTCTAAAGAATCAATTATTTTAGTCTCACGCCCTGTTAAAAGAATCGATTAGGTAATCTAGTAAGAAATGCGTTCTGCCCAAAATGCTTGATTACAAAACCGCTTACCTTTTTGGAAATTGTTTGCTGGGTACTTATGCAGTACAACAAACTTAAAACGAAATAATATAATAATATATTTAATATAAGCACTTCTTTTGTTACCAATTAATTTATATTGTGATGCAAATTCTGTTTAAAATAACTTTAATTTAACATTTTTGGCAGTTGTTCACAATAGCTTCTATGAAAGCGAAAAATGTGCGCATACTAATGCTTTGGAAGTCAAGTTAAAGGAGTTCTTAAAGCACTACTTCCACTTTATTTTGCTGGGTTATTTTCAAATGTTGAAACAAAATAAGCATATATTTCACTTTTTAAAATTAAAAAAATTATAACCAAAAGTTTATTTATCGATCTTTTATCATAAATTATGATGTTAGTAAGATTATTTAAGTTCAAGATAATAATTTTTTTTTTGTTATTATTAATTAAAAAATTTTATTCATCCGCTAATTTAAAGCAGACTTTATCTACTGACATGTCCTTACATGTTTCATTTCGGGTCACCAAACATCTTAAGAGGAGGGGTAGAAGGTTTACCCAAATTTTGACGGAAAAATATCAACCCTTTACCCGTATTATTTTATTTACCCGATGAGAAGTAAAAAACAAAATTGTAAGAAAAGAATACATTTTTAACTAATAAACATTGTTCCTGTGCAGGCTAGAATATCTAGTCATAATAACTCTGAAAAATCAGGATAGTATTGCGAGATTTTTGCAAATCAAAGACATTTTTAATTTATTTTATGCTTTTTTTAATGTATTTTATTTCAAAATCGTTTCGAGGAAGTTATATAAGCTTTAACACGCCACTTAGCGTTCAAGAGATATGATGTTTTGACCATCATTTATTTCACAAAAATCTCAGATATATAAACTGTGATAAAACGTGAAGTACAAAGAATTTGGGAAAAACTAGAAATTAAAAACTTTGTAAGGCCCAAGAGAATACATACACCAAATTTTGCGAAAATCTAGAGCGGTGAATCCGAAAAAGCAATTTTTTGTGTCTATGATTTTCATTTTCAACCGACCATAATTACAAATAATTTTATTTAAAAAAATCTTTAACCGTTAGTGGTCAGAGGAAAAAATCCCATAAAACGTAATTTTTATTGAGTATAAAGCTTTTAAGTTGATAAAAAAAATACACTTGATACAAATAATTACAAGGCATGACATAGAAAAAATTAATAGAGATCTGACCATTAGTTATATATATATAATATACCTGAAAAAAAAGTTTTTATTACGATAAATTTTGAAAATTAAAACATTTTTGATTTAATTTTAGCAACAACATTTTTAAGATGTGCCCTTATAAATTACTAGAATTATGACTCTTTGAAAGCTATGCAGCCATATGTAATTTTTGAAAAATCGCGAAGATATAGTATATGCTGATATATACACATTTTTTTTTTTTTTAATCAAAATATTTCCCAATAATTGCCTCTTTCGAAAGAGTTAACACTTATTCAGGTCTATTGTTCATTAAGCATTCATATTCGTCAAAAGAGGTAAAAACCAACATAAAACGTGAAGCAAAGATTTAAATATAAAGTTTTGTGCATTTAATATGAGCCATAAATATGAACACAGGTCTTGTTATTTAATTCCATTAAAACAAAAGCAGATTAATTGCTTTCGAAAAGTTTTAAATGCAAAAAATTAAATGCAAAACCGCCAAACTTTAAAGAAATTTTTCTCGAAATCTTTACCATTGATCAAAAAAATTTAGTACATCATTGAAATCTGCATGTCTAAAAAATATATAATTGATGGTCAGATCTTTATTAATTTTTAAAAAGTTACATCCCAGCAAAAAAAGAGCGGAAAAAGATGTAGTAAAATCATCACATATACGGATTCAGATGTAGTGCAAATTGAGGTGAAACACGCATGATTTTAACATGGCGTTGTCATAGGACGGAAGTAGTCCAATTTGCTCAAACTTCATTTTATTAAAAGTAGTATGTGTAAGGTCATGAAAGATTGTATTTTTTGATGCTCTTTTGCATAGAACTGAATTTGTTGTTTTTAATTAGTGTTAAGGATATGATGGTAAGTCACATATTTTTAATAAGTGAAAATATGGATTTAAAGAAGTGCTTTAAATGTTATGAGTTATGCACCCTTAAAAACTGCTCCATAGCTTTAAAAATATTTCAAAATAATTGTTTTCAGTTCAAATGAAAAGAAACTTTTTGTAGCTCTGATATTTTGAAATCAGAGCAAAAATTTCATTCATTTAACTTTAGTATGTTTTTTGTTTTACACATTAATTATGTTTATTTAATGTTATATTTAGTGTTTACATTAACAAGAGAAATTAACAAAAAAATTTAAATAAAAGTTGTAGAATAAAGAATTCATGCTATTTAAATACAAAGAATGGTTATACCAATTGAATATAAATTTGTCAGTCATTTGGCTTAAAAAAGAAATCAAAGACGTGTTTCAGTTTCACATCATTCAATTTAAATTAATTCATAAAAAATAAATATAAAGGATTATTAAACACCTGTCAAACAGGAATTTTTAATGAATTAGTTTGTTCAGTTACTTGGTTATAAAAGAAACTATTTGGGTTCCATAAAAAACTAAAACTTTGATAACAAACTGTCAACTTGTTTTTGGAAAGCATCCGCATTAGATAAATTTTCTTTTGGAGTTTCATTTTCTTCGTCACTTAATTCTTTGTCTAGATTTGACTTCTTTGTTAAAGCCGCATTCTCCTTGTAATGGCGATTTTTTGCAAGCTTCAATTCAGCTCTTAGATCCTCTTTAAACGGTTGTACAGAAGATGTTTCATTGTAAGAACCCACTGGAAAAAAATAACATAAACATTGCAGCTAAAAAATTACTTTTCACAAATTACTTACTAAATATAATATTTATAAATTTTGTGTAGTTAAGTAAACGCATTTTTCATTAGTGTCGTTTATAAGATCATCTACTGCTTTTAACTCCTCCCCAGGCCGCCAACACTCACTGGGACATCCAAATTTTCAGACTTTAAAACTTTTAAGAGGCTGCTGCAGCATTTCACTGATGGACCGTATTGTAGAAACCAATTTTGTAACTTTTGCCGCAAGGGTTCCGGCGAGGGAAAATTGTTCATTTCAGCTTCAAAAACTGACATATGTTGAGGCTCTATTCCTATTGGTTGAGACTCCAATAAACATGGAGCCTCATTTGTGGTTTTAGGAATTGATTCGCTATTAGAAGATAGATCTGCCAAAAATAATTCTTTTTTTATGTAACATTCTTTGGTACGAGCGTTTGCTACTCATTTTTTGATTAGAAAAACACTTACCTGATTTTTTAACAATATTAAATATTACAATATATTTTTTCACTTGAAATTTTTATGCGCTTCTTTTTATATTTTACGCGTCCTTTTCTTTAGACAGTTAGTGATTCACTTTTATATTTTCAAAATAACAAGTTACTTGCTTAGCAAGTACTCGGAGCAAAACATATACATACTTAAAAAATTATCAAAGATTTAAAAAGATTTCACTTAGTTTTATACATTTTTTATTAATAATTTTATTATTCATATTTTTCATTTAAACTGCATTTAAAAACAATTAAATCAACATTTTAAAAATATGTATGTGGTTATTTTTGTTAGTACCCGAATACTTTAAATCACAATTTTCACAACACCAACAAAACAGCTGATTCTACAAATATTTTTTTTATTTTAACAAGAAATTATTATATATGTTATTATATTTATTATATTATTTTATTTATATTATTATATTATATTATAGTTGTTAAAAGACACAAACTCCCAGTTCCATTCGATTATGTCAAATATCGAATTGTAACCGAACATTCGTGACATTTCTATTAGTAAACGTTGTATATGATGACATTATATGCTAAGTTCAGGAACTGATCTAAAAGGCCAGCATTAGATCAGAAAAATCAGTAGTAGTAGCTACTTTGTGTGTAATGAAAATGTTGTTTCTTTTGAACTACTTCGCATTATTTTTGCTGGGATATTATTTTATGCATTTTGATCAATATAGTGTTAATGTTTCTACTTTTGACCAAAATCGACCCACTAGGAAATTTACAGAATGACTTATTTCAGATTTCGATTAAATTTAGATATGTGATAAAGTGTACCAAACTAGCGAATAAGCGTAATTTTTTACCGTTCTAAACTTACGTTTAAGGGTTAAAATGGTGGCCCCTAGTTTCTTTTTTTTTTTGTATTTTTTTTTTTCAAAATTTATTTCTCATAAACTTGATTAAAGGTATATTAAAGATCCAAACTAATTTAACGGGCTTTATATTTATTGGTTTTCACTGTTCCATTTTGGATCCCTAATTTTTTACATCGTAACTGATGCATTCAAATTTTAATTGTGTTATTTCTTTTTTAATAATTTAATTGCTTCTTTGTTTTTATTCAATACAGTTGGGAAAATCTAATATTGTAACATTAGCGGTTAGCTAATATGTATATATTTTTGTTATGCTAAGCAAAATGAATAGCATTCAATGAATGCGATATCAACTAACTGGTTGACATTTCCTGTGGGCTTAAAGCTTTTTTTGTATGTGTGTGGGTACATGCCCAGCAAAACATCGGTATTAGGTTCATATTACGGAACATATTACATGGTAATAAGTTAAACTCCTTACCCTAGCATTACTTCGCATCTATTGGTATTACTTACTGCCCATTTGTAACACCAAATTCACTTGTTTACATGTTTCTATGGTATAATTACAGCCATGGACATTAAATTAGCACAAAATCACTATAAATTTTGATTGTGTTATCTTTCTAATTTTTTGACTAATTACACCAACTGTTTTGGCATGCACTGTTGCATTGGAACAATTGGCTTCTGTTAAGCAAAAAAAATTAACGTTATTATTTTTTCTTTTCTATTTTGATTTCTAATTTTGTGATTAGCTGAGTTTGGTTTGGACAGTAAGTTAGCACAACGTGTGTAGAGTTGTTATTAAAGTTTTTTTTGGGTAATTTCTTTCATATTTTAAATTTTTTAATTTTGTGTTGTTTCACATAATTTTTAAAAAATATGGGACGTGGAAAAGATTGCACGCCAGAGGAAAAGCTAATTATAGCAAACATGTTGAAAGATATAGAAAAGCCACCTGAAATTGCCGAAATTTTGCATCGCTCGCGAAAAATAGTTTATAATGTGATTAATTCCAATAAAACAAACTCAGTTAATGAAACAGAAAACAAAAAAAAGATGCCACGTGTCAAAAAACAACCCAAGGAGTGGACCCCGATATTGTCCGAAAGTCAAAAAAGGACCCCTTCATGTCATCACGCGAAATTGCGAAAGAAATTAACTCTGATTTTGGATTAAATTTATCAGACAGACTCATCCGAAGACGACTGAATGACGCTCAACTGTTTGGACGCGCAAGCCAAAAGAAGCCACTCCTTTCTAAAAAAAAATATTACAAATCGTTTATTGTTTGCTCGCACCCATAAGTTTAAAGATCTCTCATTCTGGAAAAAATACTTTGCTGTGATGAAACCATTTGTTCATCGACCAAAACGACAGGCATTGAATCCACGCTATACTCAGAGGAGAGTAAAGCATGTTGGAAGAAGCATTATGGTATAGGGATCATTTTGCGTGGCACGGTGTGGGCTAGGTCGGATCGATTTGTATGGAGGCAAAAAAAAAATCGCTCAACGTTCAAGGAAAATCGTATTCTAGGGATCAAAATAAGAAACTTTGCCGAAGGAAATACCTCTAAAACGAATTCTGATGTCCCGACTTTTGACCTGTACGGTCAAATTTTTAAAAATTCCACTTTGACCCATTTAGAGTGCCTCAATCGAATCCAACACAATCGAATATAATTTATACATTCCGTCTTCCGGAGAAGATATAGAGACCCTAATCTTGGAAAGACTCCTCCTACTTTCTGAAATGTCTCTATCCCGAGATTTGTACATTTTGCTATAAGAACACGGCTAAAAAGGCGCTCTTTCAACCCCTTAACGGTCACCTAGAATGATGATGTATGCAATAATCTGCAAGCGCGTCTCCCGGAGAAGAAGTAGCTCCAATAATCTTGGAGAGATTCCTCCTACTTTCTGAAATATCAAAGTAGGCTTTTTCAAAATTTGACCGTTTGGGTCAAAAGTAGGGACATCAGAATTCGTTTTAGAGGTATGGTTCCTTCGGCAAAGTTTCTTATTTTGATCCCTAGAATACGATTTTCCTTGAACGTTGAGCGATTTTTAAATCGACCCGCCCTAGTGTGGGTCCTATTGTGAAAGTAAATGGAAAAATAGGCTGGTATCAGTATCTGGACATTCTTAAGAAATGGAACCTTACGCTTTTGAACACATGCCAGTTTCATTCACTTTCATGCACGACAATGACCCCAAGCACACTTCAAAGCTTATGAAGGAGTGGTTTTCTACAGAAAGTTCTGACTTGAACCCGATCGAAAACCTCTGGAACGATGTGAAATGTGCGATTGCTAAACAAAAGTACAAAAACTTGGATGATCTTTGGACTGGAATACAGAATGCTTGGTACTCAATTCCCCAAGAGCGTTGCCATAATTTAATTCAAAGCATGTCCCGTAGATGCCAAGCGGTACTTACAAATAAAGGTTACAGTACTAGATATTATTCAGGTAAATTAAAACCATTCATATTTCTATTATTTATTAAAATATATCCTTTTTATTTCAGAAATTTCAATATACGCTATTTTAATGTCCAGCTATAAGTTGGTGGATGAGATATTTCTTACATTAATGATCAGACAATTGGATTTTTCATCAAAGTTTTTTGTTTTTTTTTAAGAAGAATATTCATCTTAAGTTTTTATGTTTGCAGTTTTTTGTTTATAAAACTATAATTTAATAAAAAATGTAATTGTTGTTTATATAAAGATTTGTGCTAATTTACTGTCCATGGCTGAGTTTTTATATACATAAAATTTATATAATTTTATTTTTAATAAAACTTATATCAAACTGTTAAGTTTTCTTTGATCTTCTTTTATTTTATTCTTCTTAGTTTAAACGAGCTTAAGATTATTTATTTATTTATTATTTATTTCCAATATTTCGTCTCCAGATTGAGTGACTTCTTCAGATAAAAAATATTACAATTCGAAAAATTTGAAATATTGGAAATAAATATTTAATAAATAAATGATCATTTAAACCAGGGACCGTAAAAATTATTAATTTTTTCATAAAAGTCAGATGATAAAAGTTATTTTTTGATTTTTATTTTTTCGAGCAAAAGATAAAATTATTTTTTGATTTTTATTTTTTCGAGCAAAAATAAAAGTTATTTTTTGTTTTTATTTTTTCGAGCAAAAATAAAAGTTTTTTTTTGATTTTTATTTTTTCGAGCAAAAGATAAAATTATTTTTTGATTTTTATTTTTTCGAGCAAAAGATAAATTTATTTTTTGATTTTTATTTTTTCGAGCAAAAATAAAAGTTATTTTTTGGTTTTTATTTTTTCGAGCAAAAATAAAAGTTATTTTTTGATTTTTATTTTTTCGAGCAAGTATAAAAGTCATTTTTTTGGTTTTAATTTTTTTTTTTTACCAAAAATAAAAGTTATTAGCTTTGTTATTATGATTTTTCAGTGATGATATATATACAGCAAATATTTTGCAATGTTATTTTTTGTGATAACTGTATTAATATATATTATTATACATTTTTTAAGTATCTACCTAAAAGGCAAACATCTCTATTTGTACGAGCAGTGCGCCAATTTTTGAAAACTAAAATCGTCATTTTTAAAACAAGAATTCTCCAAAAACAATCGTCATATAAAAAAAAAAGTTTTACTGATTATAAAACTCGAAAATATTACAAAAGGCAACCATAAAATTTATATATTATATGTATATATTTATATATTATATATATAATATATAACTGCGTTATTTGTTATTTATTCGTTATAAAAATAAAAATTTATAACTTATGGAATTTCAACTCAAGAAATTGAAATAAATATCAAAAATAACTATTATTTTTGCTCGAAAACATAAAAATCAAAAAATAACTTTTATTTTTGCCCGAAAAAATAAAAATCAAAAAATAACTTTTATTTTTGCCCGAAAAAATGAAAACCAAAAAATAACTTTTATTTTTGCTCGAAAAAATAAAAATCAAAAAATAAATTTTATTTTTGCCCGAAAAAATAAAAATCAAAAAATTACTTTTATTTTTGCTCGAAAAAATAAAAATCAAAATATAACTTTTATTTTTGCCCGAAAAAATAAAAATCAAAGATAACTTTTATTTTTGCTCGAAAAAATAAAAATCAAAAAATATATTTTATTTTTGTTCAAAAAATAAAAATCAAAAAAAAAACTTTTATTTTTGCTAAAAAAGATAAAAGTCAAAATTTTAAAAAGCAATGCATTTTATTATAGACTAGTTCATAAGGATCAAAATGGTATACTTGAAACAGTTTTCCGACATTTACTTCTAATTGCTTTTTTTGTTTAAAAATTTGAAAATAACTGATATTTTCGGTCCATGGTTTAAACTAAGAAGAATTATATCAAACCTTTAAAATTTAATATAATAAATTTTTACCACAAATGTGCCAATTTTAAAATAATAGTCGATCTAAAAATTAAAGATTAAAGTAAAAAGTGATGGACATGTTCAGGTTAAAATAATAGGGTTTGTAATGGAAAAGTAAGATCCGAGGTAGAAATTGTCAACCGTACCAAATAAATTGCACTGACATACCACACTCATAATAATCCATGCTAAAAATACGAAAATAATGTCAAAACAACAAAAACTTTCGTACAATGAACAAATATTGGTTTATTTTACGAAAGTTTTTGTTATTTTGACATTTATTGGTATTTGTATGCATGGATTATTATCAGTGCACAAATATTTTTGGAAAACCCACCATGTTAAAAATTAGCAAAGGTACAACTAATATTGAACTAGAAAAAAATATTTTGTTTGCAAAGCATGTGTTCGACAGTACCACCCGAAAATTTTTTTGTCAATTTGTTTTTTTTTAACAATACTACAATAAATTACAAGAATTTTTTAAAAAAAATTTTATTGTATTTCACTCACTTAAATATGATGTATTAAAATATTATTAAATATGATAACCGAACTGTATTGCTGCTTTTTAAATGTGTTCTATTTTACATATTTCTTAAAATTAATTTAAGCTATTTTAAAAGCACACTTTTTTTTGAATTACCAACGTTTCCAACGGCGGCAAGTTCGTTTAAGTCAACGGTTGGACACTATTATACTGTCAAGATTGTCCGAAATTTTCTGTCTGAGAAAATTTCGGACAATCTTCCAACCAAAACTTAAAAAAAAAATTCTAATATATGAAATTTTTAGTTAAAAATGTTTAAATATTAATTTAATACCCAATATAGAAAAAAATAAACTTTCACAATAAAAAACTTATTGCATTGATACAGGAGGTAATATGTGGTTTCTGAGCTGCTACCATAATGGTGGACATGCCCTTGTTAAAATAATAGGGTTTGTAATTGAAAAGTAACAACTTATTATCGGGTAATAGAATATTTTGCTGGGTGTACTTGCATTTGTTCAGACTCCATGGAATAGTAGAATAAACATTTTCATTTTAAAATCAATATAAAGACTTGGCTTGAGTAAAAAAACTATAAATGTTTGTATAATATTTTTTCCGACCATTATATATCCCAGCAAAACTTTCTATTACCCGATAATAAGTTTGGGAATAATAAATTAAGGTCAGTAACTGGTTACTATGATTTCTATTACAACCCCCATTATTTTAATAAGGACCTGCCAATTCCGGTAACACCTTACAAAATACATATTAACTCCAGTCAGACACGGTTTCAGGAGGAGGGAAAATGAGAAATTCAAATAATATTTTTCAATAAAAAAATGTAAAAAAGATTAAAAAATTATTTTAAAATACTCTAAGTCCCTCCCCAAAACCTTTTCCTGGATCCGCGCCTGACTCTCCTATAAATGTAATAAATCGTTTTGTTTTTTTTTTAATAAAATTTTTTTTATATTGGTTATTAAATAAAATTTTAAGAATTTTTTACTAAAAATTTTAAAAATTAAATTTTTTATATGTTTTGAGTGAAAAAATAAACTTTTTGTAATTTCTTTTACAAACCCTATCATTTTAACAAGGGCATGTCTGTCCATAGAGGTAACTACTTACCTCAGTAACATGTTACTTCTCACTTACAGCCAAAAAGTTATCAAACTTTTTTTTATTAAAATTGTTCAGACTCCATTTTATGTATAATCGAATTAATTATACCCTACAAAACTTCTAAGCATGTGTTGTTTGGTGTTAGTTATGGGCAGTCAGTAATACTAACTGTTGCGAAGTAATGCAACGTTAAGCAGTTTAACTTATTAACAGGTATTGTGTTTCGTAATTCCAACCCATTACCAACGTTTTGCTGGGTTAGTTATGATTTTAAATGCTTGTGTTTAAATGTTTGTTTTATTTCATAAATCATTATATTTTAAATAACCCGTGTAAAAAATTAATATATAGTCTTCTGTTTTTTATCTTAAAATGTATTATAATATGTGATTATATATGGTGTTATTAATGTATTGTCAATTATATATTTTTAAGTTGCATTCGAAATTTGTATTTTTCATGCGATCTATTTAAACGATATGTCTGAAATTTCGCAGATCTGTCTGAAAGATATATGTTTAAAAAAATTTAGCAAAAAATAAAAAAAATGCAGTTTATTTCAAAAGTTCGAAAATTTTTTAAACTTCTTAATCCAGATTTCGAAATTTTTTTTTTTTTTTATAAAACTTTACTGATTCTGTTAGATCGGTAAAAGTAACTGCAACCATATTTTCTCGAATATCAGTTTTCTTTTAGAGTAACGAATAATAATACACAAATTAATAAAATGTCGTGGTTTTGTGCTAACTTCACCATAATTGTTGCGTATATTTCAATAGATTTAATGATACAAACTAAGATTGTTCATTCTTCACACTTTTATACGACTTTTGGCGGAACATTTGTATGTTAAGCATCCAACTCTTTTATTTGATTAAGATAAAATTCAGTGCGAACAGGTCGAGCAACAGTTCTTCGTGGTGCATTACCAACTGAACCCTGGTTCTCTAAAAGATAGTTAAGCTTCTTATCATGTTTACACTGGTAGCTGCTGCAGTATTAAAATGTTGACGGTATTTTATTTCTGTTGTAACAGTTGATCCTCCAAAAATATAATAAACCTCAATAATTTGTTCACGTTTTGCATGAGTATGATGACATTATACTTTGACATGCTACTTTTTATATTGGTGATTATAATTTGGAATCTGTGGATTCAACTCTTGATCTGGGTGTTGTTTTTGACTCAAAGTTGTCGTTTGGGCTTCATGTGGACTATATTGTTCCAAAAGCTTACTCTATGTTAGCTTTCCTGAAAAGAAATTGTGCTGACTTTTCCGATCCAACTACATTAAAGCTAATTTATTCTGCCTTTGTCAGATCAAAACTGGAGTATGCTGCCATAATATGGGCTCCTCATTGTGGTACTCACATCGCTCGTATTGAAAGGGTGCAAAGGAAATTTGTCAAATTTGCAACCTCGTCGTTTAGGTTTACTGATCCTATACCCTCTTATAGATCTAGAGGTCTACTAATAGGTTTAGAAACCCTTGAATTTCGTAGGTTACTGCAATCTGCTTTATTCGTTTTTGATATTATAAGTGGTGCTATTGATTGTTCTGAGTTGCTTTCCCGTATTAATTTTCATGTTCCACCAAGAAGATTAAGGTTTAATTCTATTTTTGATGTACCACTACATCGTACCAATTATGGGCTTAATAGCATTTTAACCCGTACTTTTATTCAAATGAATGAGATTAATAATAAACAGCTAATTACTTTAAAGCAACAAATTGAGTTTTGGACATCAAAAACTAGATTTAAACAACAATTATATTCCATTATGATGGATTTAGGTATTTAAATAAATAATGTAAATATTAAAATTATTATAAAATTGTTATATCATAGTCTGTAAGGATTTATGTATCCATAGACTGAATAAATTGAAATTGAAATTGAAATTATAAAATTGTATTAAATTGTTTATTATCTGCAAAAAATAAAAATAAAAATAATATAAAAAACTGAAGAATTAAAAAGTTATAATCATTTAAGATAAGTCAAAGTTGGCCCACCCTATCTCGCCGTTCCTTCTCATAAACTTGTTGATTTTGTCGTAAATAGTGATATCAAATTTAGGTGAGTTTTTTAAAATCTTCTTTTAAAACTACCGGTTGAAATTGCCCTCGGTACAAATAAAATAGTATTAGCATCAAACCGTTTTTCTCAATATGCCAGTACCACTCAAAAAGTACATTGCCACACTCACAATATATTTTCCGTTACCGATTGTAGTTTATTTAAAAAGTAATCCGTAAAGTTTGTTTTTAACTGAATAAACTATTAAAATACAAAGAAGCATATTTTTCAACTTTTTTGCCTGTTATTTAAAAAACAAACTATGAATTAATACGGATTTTCTGTAGCAGTTAATATTTTCGTTTAAAATCTACATGTTAAAAAAAATCTACTTGTTTAAAAAAAAAATCACACAAAAATCACAGTAATCTTTTTTTTTTAAAGTTCTCTCAAACGTTTTTCATATGCATGAACTGGGGATGGTAAATTAATTACTTATTTACATTTTCAGTCCAAAAAGTACCAAAGTGGCCCAGCTGGCGATTAAGTGCTTTGTTTCAGTAAATTTTGTTTTACTTTTTTATTTTACTGAGGGTATTCAGCGTGGTTATTTGCACACGATACAAATTTGCACTTTCTCATCCTTGAGCAGTATTGACGGTGCATAATGTGCATATTAGAACAGAGATGGAGTTCCCTCACTGTTCCAAATTTATATGTTAAAGCACATCTATTAGATGACATCTAGGAGATGAAGAGATAGAGAAAGTTTCTTTCTGAGTTTCTTTATTCATGTACAAATAACAAAGTTTAATATATATAAAATAAAACGAAAGTTAAGATTATAATTTTCGCAGTATAGAACATGTGTTAGCTGATTATTGAATACAAGAAAATTAATTAGCAATATGGTAAAAGTCTAGTGTTTTTTTAGGTAAACAAGATAAAGCGCATCAATGTTAATGTAAATTTAAAATTAAGCAATATTCTTGTGCAACTTTTGCTAGTTTGCAACAAATTACCCGTGTTATGTCATATTGGAAGGTTAGAAAAAATCAAAAAGGTTTTGTGTCTGCACAAGATATGTGTTAAATATTTAATATTGAGTTGGCTACATTGAATGATAATAAAATTGTCAGTAATATGTGCAATAGTATTGCAAGAGTACCTTAACAATTAAATTAAATCAAAAGGTACCAAAATGTTTACAAAAGTGCTTTTTACTTTAGTACTAAACCAAATATTTTATTTACCATCACTATAGTTTTTCTTTAGATTTTAATTGTCTTTTATTTTACAAACACATAGTTTTTTAAGTTATTTGCATATTATAGTAAAAGATGAACTCAAAGGTCATCCTTTTTCGTTATGCTGCCATATAAATGTTAGGCGCCATTCGCTCAATTAATTATTATTCAATTAATCTTATTATTTAGTTTTAAAATAAATCCGAACATATATTATTATTAAGTATATAATACATTATGTAAATAATACATTTTTATTTATTTTAAATTAAATTTGGTGATAGCTAAAATAAACGACAATCGTTTATTTTTACGTTTTTTGGGGGGTAAAATTTTGATGGTTAAAATAAAGGAAAATCGTTTATTTTTAAGTTTTGGGAGTTAAATTTTTTAATTGTCAAAATAATGGAAAATCTTTTATTTTTATGGATTTTCGGTAATTTTTTGATAGTCAAAAAAAACGAACGTCGTTTATTTTAACGGATTAAGCAATTATTTTTTAATAGTTAAAATAAACGAAAGTACTTTGTTTTTATCGATATTTTTAGTTAATTTTTTAACAATTAAAAATAATTGGAAATTACTATTGTTTTAAACGAAAAATCAGTAGTCCTGTTTTTAACAACTTTTTCTATAGTTTTAATGTACAAATTCGTTTGTTTCTAACTATAAAATATTGTGAGTGCAGTACTGTTTTCTGCACATTTACAACGTTGTTTAAATTAGCAATTTCATTAAATTTTTTTATTTAACATGAAAACGAAATTCAAACTAATAAATACACAATCAGTTTTTCCAAAAATTAAGCACAAAAAGGAACGTTTGTACACGCAGAAAAAAGACACATTTTTTCAGCGTTTAACGTGCTATATCTAGAGCAGTAATTTTTTCTAACTAGAAGTCAGTACAAAATGAGAAACCCTAAATTTTGTTAAGGCATAAAGTTTTGCATTGGTTTTGCATCTCCCCAACGATACATTAGTAAAACAAACATATGCTGTAGTGGCGTGGAAAAGACAATTCGGAAGATGAAAAATTGGATAATTTCTTAAATGTTTTTTGAATTGAAATTTATTTTCACTTAAAATAGGTAAAAGAAATAAATCTATAATTATAATAAAAAAAATTGTATAACTTCATAAATGCTTTTTGAATTGAAATTTATTTTCACTTAAAATAAAAATCGCAACTTTTGTCTGAGCTAAGACTTGTGTTATTTTTCTTACTTTTTCTAAAAAAGTAAAACGAATTTTTTAAAGTACTGTCTAGATACTGAATTATCTTATTGAAAGTACTGGTAAACTACTGCATTCCATCGCTGTGTCAACGTTAGAAAATAACTACGGCCAAGTGTATATTGGAGTTATCATTTCGACACTGTGCCAGTACTTTAAACGATAAAAATCCGACACATTGCCGGTAAATGTACTACCGTCTCCAACAACGCACCAGCAGTGGCCCGTTCTACCTGTGTAGTAACATTATAAGCTAATTTAGTTGTAGCTATCTCCCTTTCTTTATCAGCGCTGTCCACCATTGCTTCGACACATTGCTCTATGTCTGCAATGACGTGTAGAGGATAAATATTACGTTAATTTACTGGATATTTACACAAATGAATGTAATATATTGTTTGAGATAAAATTATGCACTGAAAAAAGTTGTTGTTTTAAAATAACTGAAAATGTAATTTAACATAAATAATAAATCACTCACTTTTCCTTTAAATCAAATATTTCTTGTTGTTATTTATTTTTAAATATCGTTTAAATAACAAACAAATCCGTAAGAACAAAAGAATAGTAAGTTAAGAATAAATATTCAAATTTTCACTACTAATTTGAAATAATTTTAATTTTTGTGTGTGTGTGTTTTTTTTTTCCTACAAAATGTGTGTGTACACACTACATGTGTAAAATTTTTCAATTTCTTGTAATTTGAATTGAAATAATATTGTATTTTTGAAAAAAAAAAAAATATATATATATATAATAACTGTAACGGAATCAAATAAATGATAATATTCCGATGTTGTTGTAAAATTTGAATGAAACTTTAAATACATGATAATAATAAATGAAACTATAAAAATCGGTAAATGGTAGTAAGTTATTTTGAACAAATGTAAACAAAAGTTGAAATAAATATTTATTATAAAAATAATTCCAAGTTCTTTTATATTTAACTCAACTGAAAACTTATTTATTAAACTATAAACAGTAAACTGCATAATATTCTGAGCAGAGCTGTTAAATTTGGATTACGATTAGTAATCAATTAGATTACATTTTAAAAAGAATGGTATTGATTACATAATTCTCTTTTGAACAATTCCCGATTGTTAATTAATTATGATTACAAATAATTCAAAAATAATCAAGATTAATTAGGATTACGAGAAAATAATCAAAATAATCAGAAGTAATCAAAAAAATAATTGACTACTTTCAAGCATTATTTTTGATTATTTTAGATTATTTTTTAAAAATTTTGAATTTACATCATTTTATAGAAACATTTTATATTGAAAAATATGCATTTACAACGTAAAAAATTCTGAACAAATAGAATAGATAGTTTTTGTATACAAAATATAGGTATATTCACTTCAATAACAAAACAATCAATAAAAATGTTAGTACTTCCTGAATCAACAAAGAAGGAAAAATACCTGAAAAAAATAATAAGAGAAACAGAATACATTCAAATCACAAAAAAAAGTTTTATAATTTATATATATTTACAATTGGTCTTCATTACAACTAATTTTTCAAAAGAAAAATCAGGCAATGATTGCCGCCTTGGACTTGACCATCCCGGCAAAGAAAACATTCGTTCAACTGGAGCTGAAGACGTTCAAAGCGTGTTAAAAAATAAATGCATCCCTTAGTAAACCATACTTTTGCCAACTGATGTTTTATTGCGGATCGTTGGTCAACTTTAATCTGTTCTTGTGGAAAGGACTTACTTCAATTTCATCATCTGCAAAGTCAAATCTTTAAAGTAAAAAACAAAATAAATGTACGCATAAGCTCACCATCATCAGCGAAATCAAAAAAATCAGGAATATTCGATACATTATTAATTTTTATTTCAAACTTAATGTTTTACAATTTTTGGCGTAAAAACTGTAGTGTTTCTAAAACTCTGCTGGTTATATTCTCGACAGTTAATTTCGGCAATTCTGGACTTAATCTCTGCAACACCTTGAGCCATTTAATTTAGATTCTTTGGGTTAGTACTGTTGCTGCAATTGCAATATTTGCCTCGGGCTTCAACATGAAATATGGTTGGAACCTTTTTCTTAACCTCTGTTCCATTTGTAAAAAAAAAACAGATGATAATTGTTGCAGCTCCTGGGATCAGCTTAGTTTATGCAGCCTATTGCTCAGTGTCATAAGAGTTGGTATTAAAAATCTTTTAATGATATTAATATAAATTTATATTTTAAAGAAGCAAAATATAAAAATACCATAATTAATGTTGCTTTCTGCTTGAGTAAAGTCCAGGGCCTTTGCAATTGGTTCCATTATCAAATTGTACATTAAAGGTACTGTATGTCTATCGCACAGATTATTTAACATTTCTTTAAATTTTTGACGATTTTTTTAAATTTTGACGATTTTTAATAATTTTGACGATTTTTAATAATGTTGAAAATTTTTTTCAAATTTTGACGAATTTTTTAAATTTTTGACGATTTTTTAAGTTTTAACGATTTTTTTTTAAATTTTGACGGTTTTTAATAATTTTGACAATTTTTATTAATTTTGACGATTTTTTTGAAATGTTGACGATTTTTTTTTTGCAATTTTAACAACTATTTTTTTAATGCACAAGCAATTGCTTTCAAATGCATATAAAAGAAATTAAGAAGAATGCTGAATTATGAAGAATGCAAACAGGTTATCAATTATCAAATCGATGAACAACAATAATAATAACAAAAAATTAAATAAACAACTAATATTAAATACTGGTAGAATTTCATGTAAAAAAAATGTATTTGTCACAGTATTGCCATAATTTCGCAAAATAAAAAAAATAATTGAAAACAATCAAAAGTAATCTTTGAAAGTAGTCGAATTATTTTTTGATTACTTTTTATTATTTTTGATTATTTTCTCGTAATTTTTATTAATCTTGATTATTTTTGGATTATCTGTAATCGTAATCAATTAGTAATCGTTTTAATCTGAAAATAATCGTAATATAATCATTACTTCAACTTTCAAAAAAATATAATCTAATTACTAATTATTACGATTAGTAATCATTACTTAACAGCTATGATTCTGAGTGTATGAATAAGGCAAAAATGATATAACTTTAAGTGCAGAATGTATAGTAACAAATGCTGTAATGAAACAATTTACAATTAAAAAATCAATGTGGTTTTAATTTTGCATAAAATTACATTATTTTATGCAAAAAGTTAGACACAGAATTGTCGCCAACCGAACTGAGGTAGTCACATGTACTATCACATTATTCGGTAGAATTAATATTATTATGTAGTACTTGTTGTTTAAATGCAGACCGAATTTCGTGCATCATTACTTACGAATTAAATAAAACACACTTTCCAATATAATTCTTTAATAAGAAGTAAATATTGAAAATTATTTATTTAGTTCAGTATTGGTTGGGTTTACCAATTATTGAAATATTGTAGCACAATTTTGGTTGCATCACAAAATTATTGAATTTAAGAAAATTATTGAATTTGACTGTTCTAACTAAGAAAATGTTATAATCGGTGTAAAATTGCTTATTGTGTAAATGGTTGTATATATTTTCAACCGATTTTCAAATAATATATTTTCTGTGTGTATTTGGTTTTTTTTTTTGTTTTTCTTATTAATTTTTCCACAAAACAAGTCGAAAATTTAAACACCCAGAAAAATAAAAATTCAAATTCGGTGTTGACAAACGAATTTGTCGCCAATCGAATGATTTTAATCGAATATTTTAATTGAGAGAGCCATAAACTTGTTGGTGCATGAGTAATTTGACAACCAAATTTCGGTTGCCTCAATGAATATTTTGTGGTCACAACTGAAACATTCGGTTATCACAAACCAATCGTCGATTAGTAACAAATTTGGTTGTAAACACCAAATCTGTTTTCTTTGTGAACTAATCAATGGCACAATGATTAAAAAAAGTCTTGGATTTTCATTTCTTTTCCTATACAAAAAAATTAAATAAAACATGTTATTCCCTCTTGTGTAATTTCCAGATTCCCGTATCCCTTTTTTGGATAACAAATTTGGTTAATGAAATCTTTAAATTTATGCACAGGTTTATAAATTTAGATTTTGTATTGAGAGAAAATATTGTTTTAATATAAGACGAGAATGTAAACCAGTGTCGGGCAAACACTTGTTGAAACAACGAAGACTAATCGTTTTTTACACACACACAACCCGAACGTAAATAAGAGAAACCGAAAAAAAAACAAAAAAATTGTTTAGTTGCTTGCCAGCATTGGATGGAGTAGGTTTATGTCGCTTTGTTAAATAAAATAAGTACACAGAGAGTATTTGACAACAACCAATAATATTTTAATTAATAAAGCCAAGCGTACCATAATTTTTTTTAAATGTTTTTTTTTTCACTCATTATGGGGGGTTTTTGTTGGGAAACGCATTTTTATTTAGCTTGAATATTTTTAATGAAGCAGAGTGCCTTGTTTGTGACCAAAAATTGAAATAAATTGAAAACTTGTTTGTTATCAAACTTCTTAAATACCCTTTTTAATTATATTTACTTATATTTCTTTATTCATTAAATATCGTAATTTATTTATTTCATTCATTTATTCATTTACACATACATACATTCAATAATTCATTAATAAATAATTTTATACATTTATTCATTACTTACATTTAACGCACAAAACCAAAAGTATTTAAATAATCTAACTTCAAAAAAATAAAACAATGCGGAGTTATGCAACTTTTTTCTATTTAATAAGAATTAATAATGTTTTTTTCGATTAATTTTAATATTTTTTGAATTTATTAACACTTTTTTCGTATTCAAATTTGAGCACTTTATAACAGGTTCATAGAACAAACTTTCGACACAAAATGTTACAACAAAGAAATTTATAAATTAATTGAATTTTATAATTTTTATTTAATATGAATTTATAAATAACATTAGTTATAATTTTATTTTAATGCAATACATTGTGTGAAAATAACTTATTTACCTGTTTCTTAAAGAACGTTTTTATTACCTATAAAATCTATTTACTCACTTTTCTTTATTAAATCATTATTATTCCTATACGTACATAAATATATCTTGATTTATTTATTCATTCATAATTTAATTTTAACACACAAAACCTAAAATATTAAAACAATCTATAAGTTAAAAAATTTAAAAATCCCTGAACTATAATTTTTTATATTAAAAACAATTACAACGCAAGTATTTTCAATTTTGTTGTATTTTATAAGAATTAATATAAAATATTTTTTTTTCCTTTTTTTTTTTTTAATTTATTAATCCATATTTATTATATATATTTGTTTGCCCAGTACATTATTGGCAAAGAACTCATGTGACTATTTTCTTAAAAAAACATTTTTTATTACCTATTAATTTCCTCTTATGAATATTACTTTTTTTGTTCGCCTCATAGCTGAAATTTATCACGTAAGTACATAAATAGTAAAAAAGTATAACAATGTAAACAAACAAAAAAACAAACAAAACCAAATGATTTTGTTCAGTGCAATTGTACCAATACAATCTCATTTTTTTGTAAAATAACTAATACATACTCATTTCTCTTTGTGCCCAAGATTGATGTAAACCAATCACCAGTAACTTAATTTTGGTCTCCACGGCGTATGATGAATATATTGTACAGAATATCACTCATACGCGATGATGTACTAATGAGTATTCAATAGAGTTTAACAATCACATTAAATCGATTTTGATCAATTAAACTTAACTTATTTTGATCAAATAAAATCTTTATACACAGTGAAGTTTATAAGAAAAAATATATGTAAATTTATGATAATTGAATATACATAAATATAAAAATATATGTAGTTAGCATTGTTTGCGGCACCGATTTGTTGTTGCTGTTATTTTTATTATCAGTAGTACGTGGTACATATAATAATATTATTTTTATATTTGCAATAGTATGAATAAAAAATATCATTATGTAATGGAATGTTCCCTATTGGCCTGTTCCCTAAAATAGACTTTTCGTTTTGTTTTTCATGTTGTTGCATGAATATGTCGAAACTGTCAACAGTCCCCATATATTATTTTTGCTATCACTATTTTAAATAAGTTTCGACCTTGATCCACTCACATCGATTCTATTGCGTCGTTGCAAAAAAAAAAAAATGCAATATAATTTGTAATTTCTTCTAAAGTAAATAACAAACAAGGAAAAACGAGAGTATGCAACTTTGTGGCTTTGCAAATATTCCCGCTGCTTTTTCCGAGAGTTTTGCTTGTGACACTATGAAAATCGTTGAGCAAATGCTATTTTCCGATTAAATATTAAAAGCATTTAATTTTTATTACCTTTATTTGAATACCATAAGCATGCCATTGCGTTTTATCAGTAAGCATTACCATGATTTTTTTTTTTTTTGCTTGTATATAGTTTAAATCAAATAACCAGTGCTCCCTGGTAGGCTAGTTGGTAGCGTGCTGGCTTAACAGTGCGGGGGTGGTGGGTTCGATTCCCACCAGAGGCATTGGTCTGTTTTCGCTACAACGCTCCGGAGGCCATAGTAGCTAGTGCTCGTTTAGGGTAATACAGGGTGGGGCAAAAGTCACGAAGGTGTTTAAAACAGTCATAACTTTTTTAATTTTTAATTTTATTTTTTTTTTTTACAAAATAATAAAATATGATACTGGGAGATTTTTTAAATTTAGGTGTGAAAGATTACGTCACGTAAGTGAGCACCATTTTTCAGCCTCGCAAAGTTGAGCTCTTTTAATAGCATTTTCCATGACACGAGTCAGAGTATCTGGCTGCAACGCTCTTATTTCGGCTCGAATATTCTCTTTGAGCTGTGCAAGTGTTCTGGGTTTATTGATATACACCTTCTCTTTCAAATATCCCCAAAGGAAATAATCTGGTGCTGTTAAATCCGGCGAACGGGCAGGCCAATTGAATGCTGAATTTTTGGAAATTAAACGTTCGCCAAAAATCTGCCTTAGGAGCTGCATAGTGGCTCGAGCAGTGTGTGCAGTGGCCCCATCTTGTTGGAACCACATCTCTCGATTGTCAGAAAGAGCTGGCCTTAAAAAATTTTGGACCATTTGGACATTTGCAACTCAGCTCAGCTCAGAATATTTGCTTCACTAATTACAGAATGTGGTCTTCCGCTTCGTGGAAGATCCCTCACTGAGCCTTGTTCCTGAAAACGTGTCACTAAGCGTCGAATCATTGATTCGGATGGTGAATTCCGCACATTAAAATGACGACGATAGGCTTGTTGAGTTTGAATTATTGATCGATGATGTTCAAAATAAAGTTCTATGATTTTGGTTCGCTGGATAACGTTGTAACCTTCCATAATTAATCTCCCAGATTTATTTTACAAGTCCTAAAAAGAAAAATAAAAAAAAAATTAAATTAGAAAAGTTATTAATTTTTCAAATCCCTTCGCGACTTTTGCCCCACCCTGTAGTATATAATTTGTAATTATATGATCTTTTCAACTGCTTAAAAGAGACATACCAAATGAGACATCGCGAAAAAAATCATGCCTTTTTGGATTGTTTCGGAAGCGCTCTGTAATAAAATAATGAATTTCAGAACTGCTTCTGGGTAAGCACTATTTTTTGCTTTGAATTTAATACAGTATTATATTTAAGGGAATTATTTCGATATTACTGGATACCCCAGTTTTGAAACGAACTTAAAAACCGATATATATTATATTAAATTATATTTGAGATTTAACTTTTTTTTTTATTCGGGAAAACTTGATTTTTTTTTTGTATGTAAAAGTAAATTAGCCTTAATTTTTATTTATTTTTGCACTAGCCTCAGGTTTGTTTTTTTTTTATTATATTTAAATGATATTTTTCTAAAAATCTTTATTATAGAATTTTTGTTTGCGAATATTTCTGTAAACATTATGAATAGCAAAGAGAGCTCTTAAAAGTATAATAAACAAAATTTCAATAGAATTATAGTTGGAGATATTTTTAAAATTGAATGTTGATTTCTTGTAATAAAAACTTGAATAAGTTCTTGAAAATTATTTTATATAAATAAATTTTATTGCAGTAAATTTATTTAAAATTAAGTACTAAACCTTATTACATATCTTTATTATACTTTAAGTCTACACAAGATTTACAATTTTTAATGAAATCAGCCGAAAATCGTCTTCGCTCTATAAAGAATTAGGAAACAAATTACAGGTGAATGTATAAATAAATATATACAATACTATAATAAGTTAAAATTTTTAATTTTGTGAAGGATGTGTTTAAAATAAATTTAACATAATTTTAAAATATATGAAAAAATATTTTAATTTTTTAATATAAATTTTCATCACATACTTCTCTTCCTTAAAATCCCCAACGAGTAGCAAACATATTGTAGATTATATAAAAATATCTTTACACAACCAAAAAAAAAAAAACTTTTCTAAAGGCTGTAAACTAAAAATTATTTACAAAGTTATACATTATTTACAATATTATACAAAAATTAAAAACTGTAGCAACATAGTTGATATCTCAAATGAACAAAAATTTTATCAAGTTTCCAAATATTAAATAAAATGTAGCCACTCTTTGCGATACCATCTAATTTTTTGGCTTTTTCGCTATAAAATCCCTTATTATGTTTTAGACAATTATTCTTATATACATTGCGGTTAAGATATGATTAGTAATCGCAATGATTAGTAATCGTAATGATAATAACACTCTGCTACAAAAAAAAAATTGCAATCACTTTGAAAGTGACCTAGTGTAGGTTGTTAGTCTCGGTGAGTACATTACGAAACCGGTTTTAGAAGTTCCAATATACCCCCAAATTTCGAGATAACGGTAAAAGTGTATTTTTTGCGACTGTCGAATTCAAACATTTATAACTCAGTAATTTTTAACGGTTTTGAAAAGAAAATTATCTCGTCTTTCCAAATATACTTTTCCTACAGTGATAATTTAATATGTAGAGATTTTCTTCATAACAACTAAAATTTTCAGTTTTTTTTTAAATTTTTTGAACTTCTACGAGGATTTTTTCGAATCTTCTTTCAAGGCAACAATATTTCTAAAGTAGATGTTGTCCTGATTAAAATGAGACTTCACTTATTAAAATCGGTTGAAAAATGACAAAGTAATTGTAATTTATCTGAACAAGGAGATATTTAAATTCCTTAAATTATGATTTGTGTTTTTAGTTTAACCATCACTGTTAAAGCTAAATTATAAATATTTTTTCAAAGATGAAGACTTTCCCAAAAATTTAAATAAAGCGGAAAAAAACATGGATGTGTTTCATATCTTTGTCTTAAAATTTGTTGGTTAACATAAGAAGTGCCGACTACATTGATGTTGTTAAAGAATTCCTAGAGGCGTATGGAGAAATGGGGTGCAGAATGTCAATAAAAATACATTTTTTGCATTCCCACTTGGAATTCCTCCCAGAAAATTTGGCTCAATTCAGTGACGAGCAAGGAGAACGCGTTCACCAGGAGATGTTAGCAATCGAAAAACGGTTTGAAGGAAAAAGTCACATTAGAATGTTAGGTAATTACTGCTGGTCTCTTAAACGTGACACCGATGATTTGTCTTATAAACGTTGTAGAATAAATACACATTTTTAAACTAAAGTATCTATATATAAGAAAAAATAAGTCGTAATACTGTGCGCCCCGGTAGGTTAGTTGGTAGCGTGCTGGCTTATCAGTGTGGGGGTCGTGGGTTCGATTCCCACCAGAGGCACTGGTCTGTTTTCGCTACAAAACGCCGAAGGCCATATTAGCTAGTGCTCGGTTAGGGTAACAGTATATAATTTGTAATTATGTGATTATTAATTAATAAAAAAAAAAAAAAAAAAAAAAGTCGTATTACTGCTTTTTTCATTCGATCATAATATATTAAAATCGAGTTTTCAGTGTTTGGAAAAAACGTACCTTAATTTTGTCAATTTTCTACCGATTTTAACAACTAAAGTCTCATTTTAATCAGGAAACATCTACTTTAATAATATTGTTGCCTTGAAAGAAGATTCGAAAAAAACCTAATAGAAGTTAAAAAAATTAAAAAAAAACTGAATATTTTAGTTGTTATGAAGAAAATCTCTACATATTTATATTAATAATATAGGAAAAGTATATATATTTGAAAAGATGAGGTAATTTACTTTTCAAAACCGTTTAAAAAATCGGTTGAAAAATTACTGAGTTATAAATGTTTCAATTAGACAGTCGCAAAAAATACACTTTTACCATTATCTCGAAAATTTGAGGGTATATTAGAACTTCTAAAACGGGTTTCGTAATGTACTCACCGAGACTTACAACCTACACTAGGTCAATTTCAAAGTGATTTTTCTGTGTAGCACAGTGTAATTAGATTACTTTGTTTTTAAAGGCGAACAATTACTTATTGTTTTCAACAATTACTTATTGATTACAAGTACAAATAAACTAAAAGTAATCAGAATTACTTGTAATTACAATAAAATAATCAAAAAGTATCGTAAATAATCAAAAAAAAAATCCGACTACTCTCAAAGATTACTTTCGATTCTTTTTGATTGCTTTTAAAGTCTATTGCATTCACACTTATAGAATGTCATAAAGAAATGCGAACACTATTGTATTCATGAAACTGAACCAGCATTTGATTTTAGTTATTTTTTTTTTCTTAACCAGCATATCTTTTATAAGATTGTTGCTTATCGATTTTTTTTATTGATTCACACAGAGAAATGATGTGCCAACCGAATTGAAAAAGTATATTTTAATGGTAACAACTTATAAATTCAGTTAGTACAACAATATTTATATTAGATTTCTGAATATTTTGGGTGTTGCAACTAAAACTGATTTTAATTAATCAAACTTTGTTGTGAAAACTAATGTTCAGTTGTACCAACCGACTGAAATTCGTTATAACCGAATTTGTGTCGTAATAATCGAACTTAAGTTGGCAAATAGCTACATTGTGTGTGATACCTGTTTGAATTCTTCTTCTTTATATGCAATTAAAAAAATTTGCTTGCGATATTTATTGTTTTTATTATCATTATTTGAGATGGGATGGTGAGTACACAGAAAAAATTATCAACATAAAATATCTAATTAAAGATTTGATTTGAATTAAATTGTTTCTAAACAAATATTTAATTGAACTAATTTATATTTTAATTACTTTTAAATATATACAAACATATTTTATTTTAGACATAATTCTCAAATTCTTTTTTCATACACTCCCAGCAAAAAATAACTTAGATTTGGTAAGCAGTAACTACACTTGTATGCTTCCAAAATAGGGCTTCACCGCCTTGCATACTGTAAAGCAATTATTGAAGGCATTCTGCTGTGCTTCCCAGAATGCCTTCTTTGAAGCAGTGAATAATGCTTAAATTAAGCAATAAAGTATGTATACCATGAAGCACTTATGTTGTCAGCATACAAAAAGGGCTTTTTAGTGCATAAGAAGGCATGCAATTATTGCTTCTAAGAGCACATGAAAGAAGCGCTTTAAAAGAGACATACCAAGTGGGACATCGTGAACAAAAATCATGCCTTCTTTATTTGCTTAGGAAGCGCTTCCTTATCAATCGTTATTAAATAATGCCTTCCGGAAGCGCTCTGGGAAAGCACTATTTTTTGCTCGGCTGTAGCTTAAATAGACAATTTTCAGTATAAAATACCAAATGCATTTTGAAGTTTACAAACACAACAAGCACACACACACATATCCATACAAACAGACGCAGCATTAACGTATGGTTCACGCACTTTTTTTGTGAGTATTATTTTTTTTGTAGAAGTCATTTATAACTTGTTTTCCCTTTTAATTTTCAATAAAAGTTTTGATTAATATTATCATTGCAGTGATAGGTGTAAAATCAATTAAAATATTAATTGATTCAATAAATTTTTTGTAATTCAAACTAGTTTTTAGTTTTTTCTGTGTAGCTTTTTACTCACAATCATGCACGCTCTCGATAAAAAAAACTTTTACGCATACACGCACTTGTTGTCTTTTGCATTAAATGCAAAGCAAAACTAGAATTAACCAAAGTAACGAATTAATTTGTTTTTTTCAGACTTGTTCACATTCGCTTGCATTAATAATTTTCGAATTGTTTTTCAAAAATTTCAAATAACATTTCAGAACATTTGAGTCATGAAACAATCACACAAAGTTTTCTGATATAAAAAATATTTTTTGCAGAATAAAGTGTTTAATAAAAGTCCATAATCCAAAGTCTTTAAAAATATTTGAAAATTTGTAAAGAGATTTTTTTTTGATAACATCCTTTAATTTCTTTACATCAGCACCGCAATTTTATTTGAAACACTAGCAAAACTGTTTCAATTTTCAATTCCCCACACAATAACGTAATAAACTCGTATGCGGAACAAAACAGCAACAGAAACGAACATAGAAAATTTGGGTGACCTAAAACTTAGCGGTTTCACTATAATTTAACTACTAACATACACACATACATAAACATGCAGAAATGCACACATATAAACATGTACAAACTCTTATTGCTTAGTATTCCCAGCGAATGTGTTTGAGTGGTAGACAAAAACCGACTGCTACTACCACTACTACTACATTACGAATACATGCACATATGAGTAGCAGTACATTATTAGTACTAAACATTTATGGCTAACAATAGCAACTACAACAACTGAAAAACAATACAAGTTTAATGAAAACTCATAAACACTTTTGCATTGTGTATTAGTATTGTGTGTGTGTGTAAGCATGTGTGTGTGAACAATACAACATTAGTATCATCACTATAAGAGTATTGTCAGTTTAACCAATATTCATACACACATAAATACACTAAGCGAAAAAAGTGTAATAGAAAAATTAGTAAGTGTTTTGTATCTTACGCTTAAAAAATAAGTTTGTAGAACAGTAAGTAAACGTTTTGTAAATCAGGTATACTATTTTTCAGCAAATTTTTTGCTTTAAATGTGTTTTTAGCTAAACTTATTCAGCACTTAACTGTTTTGAACTAATGTTTTACTAATTTTTACTAATGTTTTACTGATATATTTTGCTAAAAAAATGTGCTGATAAGCACATTAATAGTGTGAAAGACAGCCAGATTGAAAGATATACGCAGAATGAATAAGATTTCGCGGCATGTCAAGATGTAGTAGTGACGAGGGAGATGATACTAAAAGTATTGTACATATAAAAAAATCAGCCATGGAGATTTTTAGGTCTCTTTTTCATTAACCAAAATTGTGGATTGAAACAACTTAATTTTTGCTTTGTCACCTGCTTGTGAAGTAATTGTATATTCATTAAATAAAAGACAAAATAAAATATTTACATTTAATACAGATTAAATGTTTATTTGTAAACTAACGTCCGCACTCATAAAAAATCTTAAATCAGATTTCAAAAACATTTTAGTTTAAACACATTTTTAGGCTTAAAACTATATTCATAAACGAATGGTAGCTTAAAATACCTATTTTAAATCTTGTGTACAGTTTTAAGGCTAAAATCTGTGTTTTAATTAAAAAGTATTTGAAATGATGTTTACTATTTTTGTGAATATGGTTGTAAAAGTTTATAGAGAATAAATTGCAAACAAATATACAGATAGGCTGACAGACGAAATATCGCGGCCCGTTAAAAATTGTTAATCAATAAAAAACTTCATTTAACCTTTATCTCACCCTTGTGTGGAAAACCACACTAAATTAAACTTTTTTATACATTTAAAAAAAAAAAATATTGAGCGATGGTCATGAAATTCCTTGACATTTCCTGCCGCATCAATTTAGCACAGAAAACACATTAATTGATTAAATTTTTTGTTTTTATAACGAGGTATTTAAAAACTGACGTTACTTACCCTGGTGTGTGGTTTTCCACACATATGTAATATCAATGAATTTTAACCTAAGCACATAAGTTTTTGTCGTCAAATGTGCATTTCTTTTGATATTCTTACAAACAGTATTATAAAATGTAAACATATTCTTCCCCGTCTATGCACTCTACAGACAAATTTGCTCCAATTCGTGAAATATTCGACAAATGGTCTGAGCTATTGGCTGATTTTTTCAACCCGTCTGAGTGTGTTACTATTGGCGAGCAATTGCTTGGTTTTCGTGGAAGATGCAAGTTTCGACAGTATATGCCTTCTAAGCCTAACCGATATGGAATAAAATTTTGGCTATTAGTTTGCTCTGAAACTTGTTACGTTTGGAAAATCCAACCGTATTTAGGTAAGCCAGTTGGTGGTTTAGCTGTAAAAAACAAGGTGAGAGTGTAGTTTAGGATTTGGTTCGTGGACTGAAGGGTCATAATGTAACAATAGACAACTTTTTCTCATCGTACGAACTTGGTCAAAAGTTGTTATCCCAAGAGCTAACAATGGTCGGTACAATGCGCAAAAATAAAAGAAGCATTAAACCAAAACTTTTAGAATGCAACAAAACTCCCCTGTTCCAATCAACATTTGCATTCACCGAAAATACAACACTTGTATCATACATCGGCAGAAAAGAAAATTGCGTAGTACTTAAAGTACCAAGCATGCTTCGAATGATGTAGAATCCGACGGAAAAAAGTTGCCAAAAATAATTCAATATTATAATAAAACCAAAGGTTCTTTTAAAGACTTATCTTGTTTTCATTGATCACGAGCTTTAAATTTTGTATCTTATATGTGGCGTGGATACTGTTGACAAAATTTTGTCTTGTTACAGTTCTAACAGAAAGACGAATCGATGGCCGTTGGCAGTTTTTGCAAATATGGTCGACATCTCAGCATTAAACGCATTGATTATATTCAAAGATGTGAAACCAAATTGGCAAACCAACAAATCAACAATGCGTCGTGTTTTCTTGCGTGAGTTTGGAATATACCTTGCAAAATCATACATGACAATGAGAAAAGGCGTGCCACGAACCGAATCAGCGGCATCTTTGCTTTTTGCAATTAGCAACAATTCAATAAATGAATCAATGGGCGACCGGAGTTGCTTAAAATCCCAGTCCATATCTTCGCTGTTCCGTGAAAGTTCAGAATCTCGGGAGAACTCATCACTATCATTCGACGTTCCTCCAAAAAGATCCAAAAGTGTTCCTCCGAACATCGATGGAAGAGCTAGATGTCACATTTTTTATAGCAGGAAGTCGAAAACTAAGAACTATGTATACCAAACAATGTGTTGTTTCAGCCAAAAGGGTGTATGTAAACATACTCATAACCGAAATGTTTGTGTAAAATGTATTGAAGAAAAACTTATTTGATTTAATACTTAACAAAATATAAAAATAAATATGTAATTGATGGTAAACCATGATTTTGACTACAAGAAAATGATGTTGCAAATGCAAAATATGTAGACATACCGTATGTGTGGAAAGCCACACATGAGGGTGAACAAGGTAAGTTTTTTTGAGGGTGAGATGAAGGTTAAGTAAAATCACCATTTTGAAAACTTAATAACTTTTAACAATAAAAATTTTGTACAATTTTCTGAGCTACAAATGCTTTTTGATTGTGTGGAACAAAAAAGTACTTTTTAAGTTTTTTGAACAAATTATATTTTTTCCGACCACTCCATTTCCTAAATGGTGCACTTTAAAAACGGGGACAAAGTTTTTTTTTAAATAACTTCTGGTGTAGTACCGAAAAGTGAATTCAGAGGTTTTGGCCGCCACGTGCATGTGGAAGGAGTTAAAAAAATATAATAACGCCATTTTTTTTTTTTTATTTATGCCAAATATTTTAAAAGTTATGATATCTCAAAAACAAAGAAATTTTATACTTTTCTGACAAACTTTAATAAACATTCCTTATAGCACACAAAAAAAAAAATTGTATATAAGACATTACACTTCCCAGTAAAAATTTTTCGCGTTTTTAGAAGCAGGATAAAAGAAATGCGCTAATGTAAGTGCTTACTATTACATAATATTGAGAAGCAGCAAAAGAAACGAATAATTTTCGTATACAAATAAACAAACAAAAATTTTGTGAAAATTAAAAAAATTTCTTAATGAAGCATGGCTCTATACATCTGGAAAGTTTGGTTTAAAAATGTCCAGCGGATCTGTTCACAAACAAGATCAGCAACAGAATCAACAAACATTTTTAAAGTAAAAAATAGAATATTTACAATTAACCCTAAATTAATAAATACTGCTTATTATTGAACCCTACACTCAGGGAACTTCTACTTTCAAAATATGTAAACGCTGTTTTTTTCTATACAAGTATAGAGCTTTAAGTTGGCAACACTTTTTTAACTGGCAGCCACTTTGTCAGCTCTCAAGTGAGTTATCTTTAGTGTGGCTTGGTATTTCAACATGAACAGACTGACACCTGAACAACGCTTCCAAATTGTGCAAATTTATTTTGAAAATCAGGGCTCTGTTCGAAATACGTATAGCGTACTACGTCCATTTTACGGTCAACATAATCTGCCATCAGAGCAATTACTTCGATTAACTATGGAACGTTTTCTCACCACGTTTACTGTAAACGATAATATGCATCCACAGAGACGTCGTACAGTGCGTACAGAAGAAGTCATTGCTGCTGTAGAGCATAGCGTAGAAGACCCCAATCAGTCTAAACGTCAACGGTGACCGCTATAGAGCCATGATTACTGACTTTTTCGTTCATCAGTTGAACAAACGTGATGTGCAGAAGCTGTGGTTTCAACAAGACGGCACAACATGTCACACAGCTCGTGCCACAATTGATTTATTGAAGGAAACGTTTGGTAACCGCATAGTTTCACGTTTCGGACCAGTGAATTGACCTCCAAGATTGTGCGATTTAACGCCGCTGGACTATTTTCTTTGGGGATATGTGAAGTCGATAGTCTACGCCGATAAGCTCGCAACAATTGACCACTTGGAGGACAACATTCGCCGCGTTATTGCCAATATACGGCCACAAATGTTGGACTAAGTCATCGAAAATTGGACCTCCAGATTAGACTACATCCGAGCAAGAAGATTATCTTTCGAATAAAGTAAATTTCATGTCAATTTAAAAAATTCATCTTTGTTTTATTCCACTTCAAAGTTCTACACCTCTATAATAAACACTCTTCAGTTCTTTGGGTTGTAGTACAGTTTCTGTATAAATGTTTTACTTTTAAATTTTAAAAAATTAAAACCAAAAGTTTATTTTTCGATCTTTTATCATAAATTATGATGTGAACAAAATTATTCAAGTACAAGATCATTTGTTTTTTGTTAAACAAAAAGCCGTGCAATGTTTATTTATTAATCAAAAAACAGTTTCTTTATGTTTAACGTAAATGTCAGTCATTTGTAGAACAAATTAAATTTTTTACTAACTTTGTAGTTCATTAAAAAAAAAAAAACAAACCACATCAAATGACTGTTTTATGATTTTACATTCGGTTTTTACAGTTGGTTTTTGTTATTTAAAAAAATAAAAAAATAAATGTTTGTTTATTTTTAGACCCATGTTCATGTTTTCTACAATTCTGGTTAATGTTTTGAACAATATTAGTAAAATTTACTCAAATGTAGGTCGTCCTTTCTTTAAGTGAAATTTCATTTGTTTTTAAATACATTCGGAGTGGTCTTTACCTACATAGTATTCTAGTATTATTATAAACTTGAAGTGAATTGTTAAACTAAAACCCCAATGCGCACAAAAGCGGATGCGGATCCGTTACGGACCCGTTCCGGATTCGTAATAGAGTTAAAAAACGGAATCAGTGTAATCGCGATTTGACAGTGTAATCGCTAATTGAGTTTTTTTTAAGAAAAGGTCATTGTGTGGACCCAGCAAAATCAGTTTTTAATAATTGAGTTTTTTTTTATGAAAAGGTCCTTGTGTGGACCCAGCAAAATGAATTTGTAATAACTTTTTTTTTCTAAGTTATCTAACACAACTCCATTGAAATGATTTTTTTTTTGTTTAATAGGAGAAAAGCTTTAAAAGCCAAATGTCAGTGTGGGACTTTCATCCACTAAGGACATAAGCGAATGAAACCCAGTCACTCACTTTGTAATTGATTTTGTAAATTGAAAAATACAAAAACAAATACAAAGTGAGTGACAGGCTTTCGTGCGCTTATGTTTTCTTTCAAAATCGTGGGTTAGGCCATTAATTTATTTTTTTATAAACAAACTTTTTTTAATATTCTATGAATTGTTTTTTATGTTTTTAATGTATTTTACTTTTATATGTTAATTTTAAATGAACTGACTGAATTGTTTTTACTTTACTATCAAATGACTGTGAATTTAATAATAATAATAAAAAAAATTAAAACAAAAAATTCATCACAATATAAAATCTTTTTTATTAAAACCACGCAGTGGATTCCGTTTTATTAAAATACACGGGTCCGCAACGGATCCTAATATGATGTCCGTAACGAGTCAGTAACGGATCCAAAAAACGGACATAAAATCCGTTTTTGGATCCGTTTTTTTAAAGAATTTCTCCCGCTTGCGGATCCAAAACTGATCCGTAACGGATTCCGCTACGGATCCGTTTTATGAAAACAAACGGGTCCGTAACGGATCCTAATATGATGTCCGTAACGAGTCCGTAACGGATCCAAAAAACGGACATAAAATCCGTTTTTGAATCCGTTTTTTCGAGAGGAATTTCTCCCGCTTGCGGATCCAAAACTGATCAGTAACGGATTCCGCTACGGATCCGTTTTATGAAAACAAACGGGTCAGTAACGGATCCTAATATGATGTCCGTAACAAGTCCGTAACGGATCCAAAAAACGGACATAAAATCCGTTTTTGAATCCGTTTTTTCGAGAGGAATTTCTCCCGCTTGCGGATCCGTAACGGATCAGTAACGGATCCGTTACGGATAGAAAATACGAAGATGCGGATCCGTTACGGATACGAAACGGATCCGTTTGGCACACTGGGACGTTATACCCAAAAAGGATTTACTAAATATAATTACATTTATAAAAGTTGTTGTGTTTTATTTGAAATCTTATAACCAATTTAAACAGGATCTATTACGTGTAATTAATGAGTTAATATAAAAAGTACAATTATGTATATGGAAAGACCAAGCAAATTGCTTTTAAATATTGTTTAAAACATTCAACAACGGTTAAAAAATAACTGAATTACAAATATTTAAATAATCTAGTCGCAAAAATACTCTTATTATATTGAAACTATTCAAACTGGACCTTTTTCTGCAGCACAGTGTTGATTAGTAAAAAACAATTTGCTGATTTTAGCAATTTGCTTTCCATTAAATGGTCAAGTAACGTTTACTAATTTTTACTCGTATATTTATTTTACTAATAACTACAAATACCTTTTGCTAAAACTATCGACTTTTTTATGTAAGTGTACAAAATGTTTTAAGTACATGAATGTTTGTTTACATGAGTATTTTTGTATGTGTGTGTGCATTTGTGGTGTTCTTGTTCTAATAGCATATAATGTGTTTTGTTGTCTGTAATTATGCGTTGTGGTTAAATTTTAAATTACATTCGAATACTAGTTAATATGTAATAGAAATTGTTACTGTATTTATTTTTCTATGTAGATTTGGTTTATAAAGTTTGTATGTGTATGTTTTATTAAAATTTGGTAACATACGTTGACAAAAGTTTAGTAACGATTGTAATTTTTAGTTTGAAACTTTGTGGTGGTTAAAAAATTATAAATATTTAGCAATAAGTACTTAAAACAACGAGTTATTTAACCAGGTTTTTGTGGCAATATGTTTAATTAATACCATATAAATAATTAAATTACAAATTAAAGGGTGCGAAGAGTAAAATCATCAAAATTATTTTACAACTACGCATCATTAGAGACTGTTTTTTTTTTTTTTTGTGATAGTATTGAACATTTTAAAGTAATAAAAGATTTAATAAATTTTAAACTGATTTTACGGAGAACTATATTTATGGTATTTAATTCCATGGTCCTAATACAGAAGAAAATTAAAATTCTTTATTCAAATTGTAAGCAAAAACTTGTACATCAGTAGGTGTAATTTTGTGACCTTATAGTTTAATTACAATCAGTAATGAAAACCCTCAAAATCTTTCTAAGGTTATTTTCACATTTTTATCATAAAAAAACAACAAACATTTTTTTTTTTTGTTATCTTCCTTTTAAAAATTTTCAGGATTATCAATTAAAATCATTATTAAATGCAAAAGCTAACAACATTATTTTTAAATCCTTTTTTTAATAACTTGAAATAATGAGAACTACATGACTTTTATTTTTCAAATGACAAAGCATTATTTTATATATATTCTTTTTTATAAACGTGCTCATTTCTTGCTGATTATTGTATTAGTTTTGTAAAGCAACAGTAAATAACAAGTGCACACGGAGAAAAATATTAATGACTTTAAACGAAAGTTTGTTTACTACACACAATAAAAATGTTGCTAATTTCCAACTAAACAAACTGAATTTTAGTTTCAGCACACAAAATATTGAGAAATGACATTTAAATATGGTTGTACTAATCGATTTTTTTTTTTTTTTACGTTGAACCAACACTCAGCGGATGCCCCTACTACACAGCAAAACCACACATTACCAAATCATGAGTAAAGTAATGTATCGCCATAGGGCTTCATGCATTACTTTACACGTTACTTCACTGATGAATTATACAGGTGATGAGCCTCAAAGTAACTCATTACCTTGTAGGGGGTAAAGTAACTGGTTAATTATATGGTTACATGGTGGGAAAAAGTAGATTTTCATCAAAAAATGCATAAAATTTTTTTTACAAATATTTTTTTAATTAAATTAAATTAATTAAATAAATAACATGGTCATGCTAGGATTCGAACCTGGGGTCTCTGGTATTTAGCAATTAGTTAGGCGAGAACTCTACCAACTGAGCTATCGATACATATAATATTTTATTGCTTAAAATGTAAATGAGTTGTTGTGCTTCGTGGTTTCGTTCGTGATATCAAAAATATACACCTCACCCTCATGCTTACAAAAAATCACAAAGTAATGTGTCTATAAATAGATTTTCAAAAATGTATATTAATAATTATTTTATGTTTATAATTCATGCATTATGTAATTGATGATCGGTAAGTCATTATTTTATGTTTTGAAGTAATTTAAAATGTAATGAGGTCTCATTACCAGGTAATCCATGAGTGTTCAATTATCGGTAACTCATTACTTCTTGTTTGAAAATAATAATACAGGTAAGGAGTACACATTACAAGGTAATGCATTACTTTATCGCACCCATTACCAAAGTTTTGCTGGGTAATGCATTGCATTGTGTTGATATCAGGAAAATAAGTTATGGGGAGGAGGAAAGAGGGAGTAGTGCTTGTGGACATTGGACTTGAATTTTCCTACATTGTAATTTGCAGGGAAGACTTCCGCAGGGAGACAATTCCACATACGGCTAGTGCGACTGAAAAACGAATTTTCTCTGTAACGCGTTGTGCGATTTGCCGGGCTATAGACAACAAACGGATGAGATCTACTTTACAAGCGGGTAGTACGAACAGAGAACCGGTCCCTCGGGATGAGTCGGCTTATCTCAGCAGAACACTTCCCACTGGCACTTTACGATTAAAATCAGTTAGTGCAACTCAATATTTGAATAATACAAGTAATTTAAGTTGTAGCAGCCAAAATAACTAGAAATCACCTTTACATATGATCGTACATAACCAAATTTATTAGATGTAGCCACCCAAATACACTTTTAAATTAGGTTGCTAATTTAGCTTCTTCTGTGTACATTGTCAGCAATTTTCGTTTTTACGAATTTATGATTTTTTTATACATAAAGTGACAAAACAAATTGAAGGGATCCGAAATTTGATAGATTTGCAATTTCATTCCATTTTTGCTTTTTTAATGACTAAAAACATATCAAATCAACCACTCGATTTCCTTCACCCTTTCCATTTTCTTCCAAACCTGGTATAGAAGTTGTTCATTAATTAACTATAACCTCGCCCAAGTGAAGGGACATCTAATCTCAGCGGATCTTGAAATATCGCTGTTTAAAATATAAAATCAAATAAAAAAAATTACAAAAGTAATATTTTTTACAGTTTCATTAGTTTTTTGTTTTTATATACGATGGCGGATCCGTGACTTTTCGAACTTCCCTCGTAGTTAAATCAAATGCAACACTGCTCCCATTAAGTGCTCATTGTTGATAGACTACTGTCAAATTTTGAGCAAGTGCCGTCATTTACTTTGCGTTTAACAGCTGTTCAAAACATACAACCCAGTAGATTTTATTGAAAATGGAAAAAAGTGAATTTCGAGTGCTCATTAAACATTATTTTTTGCGAAAAAGGCGTCAATCAAACCAATTAAAAGCTTAATAAATACTATGGGGAATCTGCACAATCGATTTCAATGGTAAAAAAACAGAGTTTACTGATTATCGTTGTGGTCGCACAAGTACAAATGACGCTTAACGTTCTGGACGGCCAATTGAGGTCAATACACCCGAAAATGTCGAAAAAAAATCCAAGATATGGTGTTGGCCGATCGAGGAGTAAAAGTGCGTGAGATTGTTGATGCCCCAGGCATTTCATATGGCAGTGTGGTTTCGATTTTAAAAGATCAGTTGGGTTTAAGAAAGCTGTCTGCAAGATGGTGCCATAAACTTAATCGTGGCAAATAAGGTGATGGCAACAGTTTTTTTGGGATTCACGCGGTATAATCCATGTCGATTACCTTCAAAAGGGAAAAACAATAAACGGCGAATATTATGCCAACTTATGGAACCGATTTAACGAGGATTTAAAAAAAAAACCACCCCATATGGCCAAGAAATGCCTATTTTATGGACCTCGAAAAATCCAATTTTTTGAAAGGGACACAAAAATTGGAGAAACGTTGGACTAATGCCCGTAATTTCAAGCCATAGATACCTACAGGTGCTTAGATACCTGCTGGATTTGTTCGTGTAGACGTTATGTATCTAAGCACCGGTAGGTATATATTGCTTGAAATTACGGGCATAAATGTATTGAGCTAAAAGAAGATTATGTTGAAAAATTTTTTTTTTTTTTTTTTTGCAAAAGAAACTGTGTTTCATTCAAAAAGTCACGAACTTATTGATCCGCCCTTGTACATCGAGATTATTTTTATATTATTTTAAACTTATAACGAGCTTTTAACCTCCGCATATTTATAAAAATAAAGCAAATCAAACATATTAGCTGGGTTGATTCTAGTTAACACTAGCTTTTCTAAAACTTCGGGTTCTGATGAGATATTTAGCCAGATCGAAATACTAGTATCAATCTAGCTAATATGTTTGAGGTTAAAAGCTCTTTATAAATTGAAAATTACAAAAGTAAAGTTTTTTTTTATATTTAAAAAGAACTAGCAACCCAAGACTTGAACGATGTCATATTAACAACTTTAGATAAAATTGAAAGAAGTCGAGGTCGAAAATTAGATTTTTTAATATAATATGTTGTACTGATAGTAAAAATCATATTTCTTGATTAGTTTGGCGAAAAAAGTTTACGCACCGAATGTAATTTTAAAACTCATCATGATCACCAAAACTAATGATAAATTGCAAATCCCTTTATAATCCATTTTAAAAACAAAGGGACTCATACACTTAGAATACTATGGAGGTAAAGACCACTGCACTTAGAATACTATGTAGGTAAAGACCACTGCAAATGTAGTTGAAAACAAATGAAATTTTACTTAAAGAAATGACGACTAACATTTCATTAAAATAAACTAACATTGTCATTTGTTTTTTAATGTTCTAAAGGTGACTAACAATTGTAGTAAAAATGAACCACATGGTAGTAAAAAATAAACAAACATTTGTTTATTTTTATTTTTTTAAATAATATAAAATGATTGTAAAAAATTAATGTAAAATCATTAAACAGTCATTTGTTTGTTTTTTTAAGTAAAATATTTAATTTGTTCTACAAATGACTGACATTTACATTAAAAATAAAGAAACTGTATTACAACCTAAACAACTACATACATTTAAAGCAGAAGTTCCATGAGTGTGCAAATATATTTCAAAACCAATGAAATTTCACTTGAAAAAAAGACGACTTATATTTCAGAAAATTCAACTAACATTATCGTTTGCTTTTTATTGCTCAAAAAATGAACCACAAATGCAGTAAAAAATAAAAAAAAATCGATTGTTTTATTTTTTAATAAAAAAAACTAAACTGAAACTTATGTTTTATTGGGGATTTTTTTAATTTTATTTATCGTCTTCTTAGACAGTGTGCAATTAATACTATAATTAATATGCACATATTTTCAATTGTTTGAGATAGGAGTGGTAGAGAAGATTAAGCATACTTTTCTAAAAATCTTAACTACATTGTAAATTTTTATTGAATTAGACTGCGCAGTTTCTGGTAACACAACCTTCATCAGTAATCCTTTTGACAATACTGTAAATATTTGTTATGGTTTTTATTGTTTGATTGCATCTATATGAAATTTTTATTTATTAAATGCAATCCTGACCGTGGCTTGAACCTGCTTTCATTTGCCACATGCACTTCGCACTACACTTTAGACAGACGTTTTATCCGCTTGAGCTAAAGTCAGGTCGATTTTTTCTGTGGCTTAAAACCAGTTTCAATTATACGGGGTCGATTTTTACATTTAATTGTAATTGCAGAAGATAGCTAAGACAAACACCTCAACAATTCACAATTGTTAGAAAATCATATGTAATCTAGCTAAAGCTAAAGTCAGGTCGATTTTTTGCTGTGGTTTGTTTTTTTAATGAGCTACATTTGTTTCATCTTCAGATTACTGTTTTTTTTCATTTACATATAAAGATAACGTATTGCAACTCAAATAACTGCAAATAGTTACAGCAGAAGTTTCCTGAGTGTAAAATTTTTAAAGTTAAGAGTACATATAACTTTCTTTTTGGTTTCCAATACCATATAATATCCGATTAAATAATATTTTGCAATAGTGCCTGGAAAATATTTTATTGCAACAACCAAATAACTTGGTAGCTGCAACGGAAATATTCTGTTGGCAACAAATAAGTTTGTCATAAATATTGAGTTTTCTCTGTGTATAAACTTTAAATATAAAACTTCTTAACAAAATCTTATAAGAGATAAGTTTCGTTTTTATAGTAAAACTTTAATAAGATTTAATTTAAAAGTATATTAACCATTTGGAACGTTGTAAAAAAAATTCAAGTCAAAACTATGATATTTTTAAGTCAAAATAAATACATACATAACATTTTTAGCATGTTTATTTATATTCTTTTTATATGTATATTTGAGTTTTTAATAACAGTTTTACATTTCTGTTTGTGTTTTTATACTTTTACATAAACTTTTTTTCAGACCCTCCTTCATATAGTAATCCACTAGATTTTTATATTGTTTGTTAGTAACCTTTTAGATATTTAATACTCAAAAAAAAAAAATAAAAATATATGCAATATCATACAATTGTGTAGAAATATATAAATGTAATTTTTGGTAAATTTTGTTAAATTTGTACTCTGGTTGCTACTTTAGCATTATGTTTGTATGAGTACGTTGGATATTTTTGTTTGCTATTGCTTGTTTGTAGTGCCCCAAATACTGTTTACAGCTATAACTCTTTTCATATGCTTAAATCAAAATTTTGTTGATGTTCAGAATCGTTAACTACAAAAGTTCGGCAACTCTAGTCACAAGTGTAATTTGAATGTCTGTATATAAAAAATAAATTTTGAAACATTTGTTTTTCTAGTTTTATTTGTTACTATATGAGTTAGTTCAAAAATTTTCCAAACCTGTTGAAACTGACTTTAGATGTGTCTTATTTCTCAAGGTTCTTGGAATTGAGAGAAACGATGTATAGGATTTGGTAGACTATTCTTCAAAACTGGGACATATAAAATTTCACGTTTAAAAGTCTTCAGTTAAAAGTTAAAGACTTGATGGTCATTTAGAACAGAGAACGGTTTGAGTGCCATATTCAGTGTTACCATATTGCCAGTTTTAACTGTTTTTTCCAGTTTTTTAGGATGCGTAACAGTTTTCCAGTTTTTCATGAAAAAAAAACAGTTTTTGTTTAATTTCAGCTTTTTTCTTCCAGTTTTTCCAGTTTTTAACAGTTTACCTGCTCGATTTACTTTCTTTTACTTAAATTTATAAATTTAATACAAAGTTGCACAAAATGTTTCAATAAAAAATAATACTACTCATTGAATGCAACTGTGTAGTAAGTTTTAATTCCCTTTTTAGCATTTGTTTGTGTTAAAATTTTGTGGAATCAAACGAAATGAAAATCAAATTTAATCAAAAAGTGTATAACTGATATTATTATGTAATTAAGTATGATCTCAAAATGTGATGCATTATTTTGTTTTTTTATGGTTTATTTATATTTTTAAATATAAATATGTTTTTTTATATTATATTTTTTTTACTTTAAACAAGTACACAGAAAGAAAAAACATATTAGGCCTATTGTTAATTAAAATGTAGTTTTATAACAGAGCACAACTTGTGATCTGTAATAACATAAATTTGAAAATATTTTTTTTTTGTTAGTATAATTAAAAGTTAGTCTACAACAAAAAATAGTTTTTTCTGTATATATAAAATGCTTTATATTATGTGTTTAATGTTTTTTATGTTGTTTTATGTTTAAATAAAATGCAATTGAATTCAAAATGCACATATTAACTTTTTTTCCTACTGTTTTTTATTTAAAAAAAAAAAAACAGTTTTTTTCTTAAAAAAACAGTTTTTTTACAGTTTTTTGAAAAAAATACATGGCAACACTGGCCATATTTCATGCTTTTGAATGCAATCACAAAAAATGAGTACATTGTAGTCAATTCACATCATTTCAATAAAGCAACAATTGATAGAATTGAGAAAAGTGAGTGTAACGAAAACCATGCATTGAATTGCTTGTCTAGTGCTAACCTCACGTAACACTCACGAAAACAACGAATACACAACGATTGGTATGAATGGTCTCAATGTTAAATGAATAAAACGTTAACAAATTTTTTTGTGAAACATATTACTGTATTAAGAAAATTAAAAAATTTTATACATATTTCATGTTTATTAAAATTAAACAAAAATTTATACATATTTCATGTTTAATAAAATTAAAAAAAAATATTATTATTATTGCTACAGGTCAACGAATACTACTCAAATGTTGTGATTGATTTCATGTTATTCATGTGTCATCATTTCATTTCATTGCTTAACATGAAACGGCATTATAAAAATGAATGTTAAAAAGGCATTCAACAAAAACAATAAATGGAATAAACAGCAACAGCATAAGCTGTTGTTGTTGAATAAAAGCAATGAATGTATGAATCGACAACAAAAACGAATGGTCTCAGTCTCTGTTCTCTGATTTAGAATTCAAAATATGAAAAAATGACTTGAAACTAGGGTTTTGGGAATACCCGGACTTCTGCATTTCCCGGAATCCCGGGAAATTCCTTTATTTATTTGAAAGAAGTAATTTGTGTCTAAGAAATGCTTTTTTTGTTTTGTTGTTAAAAGGAGGTTTTTATTTAATATGTATTGAATGTTTGCATTGAAAATTAAAACAAAAACATATTAATTAAATGATTGGAGATCATTTTATATTAAAAATAAATATCATGTAATATTAAATAAAAAATGCATATTTTTTTACAGTTTTGTTAGCTTTTTGTCTTTATATACATCAAGATTATTTTTTTGTTATTTTTAATTTATAACGAGCTTCCAACCTCCGTATATTTACAAAAATAAAGCAAATCAAACATATTTGCTAGGTTGATACTAGTATTTCGATCTGCCTAAAGATCTCATCAGAACCCGAAGTTTTAGAAAAGTTAGAGCCTGCATAATTGGCATCACTTCGTTAAGATAATAAATTTTAAATACCAATAAAGCGTTTAGTAATTTGCTAGACATCCGATTTAAAATTTTTGTGACAAAGTTCCCGCCAACAGAGAAACCCTTTCACTATCGAAAGATGTTGGTGTTATTGTTTATAGAGCATTATATAAATTATCTAATCTTTTAGTCCGGCTATTGCATGCTTTATATAAAGTAATTTCTTTTTTGATTTTAGGCTGAGTTAGTTTGTACGTTTCGTTCCGTGACGAATCAGCTGATTTGTTTTTGATGTATGAAAATGAGTGTGTGTGGTTACTTTGTCTGTTATGTTACGTTCCGTTCCGTGCCGGACGAACCTGTAAAGGCAGAATTAGTTTGTACGTTCTGTTCTGTTACGTATCAGCTGGTTTGTTTCTGTTCAATTGAAAGTCTGTATGTGTGGTTAGTTTTCACTTTTTCGTTCTGTTCTGTTGCGGACAAATCTATTGAAAATAGAATTCAGCGTTAAGTGACAGCATAAAGTGCGTATGTATTGGTTTGTTGTGAAATATTTTTCTCAATATTTAAATCAGGGATGATAAAGTTGGTACTAAAGTACTTTTTATGGTACTATTTAAACCTCAGATGTACCAAGATACGCCTATGACTCATTTAGTACGATTTACAAATTTTTCTATGTATGAATTTCTTGGTCCCTTTAAAATTCAATAATTATTAATTCGATTTGCAGTTCCACATGAACAATGAATTAATTCGGAACCAAACGCTGTGAATTCAATCACATGATTTCACTAAGTGCGACTGATTACAGATGATTATATTAGAGTTTTATTAATCGATTAAACCAATTATTGAATTCAATCACTAAGGCTTTTAATTATTATTAACTAGTTTTGATTTTCAAAAAAGTAAATAATAAAAATCTTATTAAAATGTGAAATTGGCTATTAGCTGCGTATTTTTAAAATCGAATGAGTTCACGAACAAATTTGTTTGCTATCAATCACAAGGATTGAACTAGCAAAAAACTGTGAGAAACGAAATTCAATACAGCAAGATATTAATACACATTCAAAAAATATTAAAAATTTGGTGAATTAAAGAAAAAATATCAAAATTTTTTTAAATCAATATCGGCTAATTTTCTTAGTACGCACTGCACGTTTTTACATAGCTTTATGTACCTTTTTCCGAAAAGTTTGGTATTAGAAATGAGCAAAATCGGTCCAGCGGTTCAAAAGTAATGAGTGACAATATGAAAGTACCTCTAAATTTTCCATACAAATTGGTGTATAATACACTGTATAATATTAGAATTCATTGTAGTGTCTGGTGTATAAAATATAACGTCATATTTTTCCACCAGAAGCTAAGAGGTGGATAATATTTAAAATTCACCGCAAATTCTTTTTTCTCCACAAAAAAAAAAAAATTTCACCTCAAAATTAGTTTTGTTACCTCAAAAATTTTTTTCAAGACACTATTTATTTTTTTACATCCAAAAAAGTTTTTCACCTCAAAATTTTGTTTTCACCTCTTAACATATTTTTGTTTTTATATATTTTTGTTGTTTCATTTGTAATTGTTCATTTTGAAGGGTACAAAGATTTGTTTGTTAATTTATATATAAATTTTGTGATGCCGAAAAAGTACTATTTCATATGCAGGTTGGTACTATTTTAAAATCGTATTTATCATCCCTGATTTGAATGTTTTTGGTTGGAGTTTCTTTTACTTTTTAAACAGCTGATTCCTTTCACAGAAAAAGTAATTACAAAATATTACCTACAGAACAGAACGACACAGAACGGTAACAGAAAGTAACAACTAATGAGGCCTTAAAAAGCAGAATTTCTGTACTCCGTTAAGTGACAGCTGAAAACAGCTGATTGCTCTCACATAAAACTACTCAGCTCAGGGATGAGAAAGTTGGTACTATAGTACTTTGTATGGTACTATTTTAACCTTTGGTACTTCTTTGATCCATTTAGTACTATTTAAAAATTTTTCTATATTATTATTTTTAGTCCCATTTAAAAAGCTTATGAATAATTTAATCCTTAATTCGATTTAGAAATCTTTTAATGAATATATTATTATTAATAATATATCCATTAATATTTATTAATATACTAGCTGACCTGGCAGACGTTGTCCTGCCTAAAATTGTATTTAAGGCTAATGACTTTTCAACAAATAGCATATTATTATCAAAACAGCTCACACAAAGTTTGAAGACTCCCGCTGTAATAGTACTTCAGATATGCAATTATAAATTTTTACTTCGTATGGGAGGTGCCACGCCCATTGCTTTGATCCCGCCCACTTTTTGCAAAACTATGCATATTATTATCAAAACAGCTCACACAAAGTTTGAAGACTCCCGCTGTAATAGTACTTCAGATATGCAATTATAAATTTTTACTTCCTATGGGAGGTTCCACGCCCATTTCTTGGATCCCGCCCACTTTTTGCAAAACAATGCATATTATTATCAAAACAGCTCACACAAAGTTTGAAGACTCCCGCTGTAATAGTACTTCAGATATGCAATTATAAATGTTTACTTCGTATGGGAGGTGCCACGCCCATTGCTTGGATCCCGCCCACTTTTTGCAAGATTATTTATATTCTTATTAAAGTAGCTCACACAAATTTTGAAGACTCCCACTGTAATAGTACTCGAGATATACGATGATAAATTCTTACTTCGTATGGGAGGTGCCACGCCCATTGTACCTATATAGGTCAATTGTAAATCTAAACCATCCAGGGACCAAGTCAAATACACACAAAAAATTTCATCGAAATCGGCCCAGCCGTTAAGGAGGAGTTCAGTTACTAACACACTTTCAGAAGAATTATATATATAAAAAAAAAAAAAAAGAAAAAGAAGATGTATGAAAAAAATATTAAAAACTTGAGGAGTTTAAGAAAAAATCTATAAATTTTTATAATTTTTGTAACCAACATTGTTTAACTTTTTGTTTTTGTATACAAATAAATTTTTATTTACGTTTTTGTTTGGTAATTTATAATAATTTTTTTTTTTGTACTATTGGGGTCGAAAAAGTACTATATTCTATGATGGTTGGTACAGTTTGAAATTCCCATTTATCGTCCATTACTCAGCTTGCTACGGAATAGACTAACCACACAAAATAGCCATCCGGAACGGCACGTAACAGAATCGTCACGGAACGGAACAACTAATGGAGCCTTTTGACTTGAATTTTTCTTTTTTGAATTAAACTTTGTATTGTCTATTCCGTTTTTAGTTTCAGTTCGAAACTCTCTTCGACTTGGGTTTCAGATATGTCATTGTCACTGCTGGACATTTCGAACTGGAGTTTAGAAATAGGTTCTGCATACAATTTTAAAGAACCGGGAGTTTTTAAATAATTTATTAATGCTAATGTCATTACGCCTTCGGTTACTTTTTGCTTAGAAAAAGTATATTTATAATAGCATCATCTACTAAAATATTAGAATCTCGTCGACATAGGGTTTAAAAACTTCCACTAACATCTCCAGGACAGCGACATCTTGATCATTCCATAAATTTGCTCAGTCAATGTCAATTAATATAGCATTTTTTGCCTTTAAAATTGAATAAATTATAGCCAATTACAAATGAAAAAACTAAGAAATAAAATATAACTGCATAAATTAATTAATTAAATTTTTCTTGTTTTCCCTGAAAACTTTAAAATTTTTCCCAGGAATTCCCGTACCCCAAACTCTACTTGAAACTTACAGGAATTTTTTCATTTAATTTATATTTTTGCTCATAGTTTTTAACTTTCAAAACCAAACCAATACAAAAAAAAATGGAGTCATTGCACTTTAGAGATATATTCACTAAAAAGTAATTTCCATATTGCAGCTTTCTGAAAATTTGTATGTTGGTTTTAAAATGAAATCAAAATTTTCCGGATTTTAAACTTTTGCATTTTTTTTTTTCATAGTGTTTTTGAGCCGTTTAAAGGAATTCAGTTTTGAGAACATTATTTAATAAATTAATAATTTGCAAAAAAAAAAACAATGTTCAATCCATCGGCAGTTTTTTCCAAACACATTTCGTTTTGGGATTACAAAAGCTCTGTATCAATTACTCCAAAACATATAAAAAATAAAAGATTTTTCTTAACTTCTTACTTAAATCGAAAGGGCATTAAAATTGTTAAGTACTTTAAATTTCATGGAGCAAACCAAATTTGTATAACCTCAAAAAGTAGCAATATCAAAAATTTAAATTTTGCGAATGATTTCTTGCAAATAAATAACCCTAAACCGTATTAATTTTTTTTTTTTCAATGTTTTAATAATTTTTGGCTATTTTTTTTTAATTTCAATTCAAGTGTTACTAGTTTCTATTAAAAATTTGTTTTAAATTAAAAAAACTGAGGGTTCTGATGAGATCTTTAGCCAGATCGAAATACTAGTATCAACCTAGCTAATATGTTTGATGCAGGGACCGTAATCATTATGAGTTATATAATAAAAATTACACAATAATGATTATATTATGAGTTTTATGGATTTTCTTCAATGGTAATGATTATTTTTGAGTAATATTAATAAAAATCAGCTATAATCAATATTTTTGAGCAAAAAAATACAACTCAAAAATAATCATTATTTATGATTTTTATTTTTTTCGCTCAAACTAAAACTCACTTTCATAGAATTTTTAAGGAGCCTTTCACAAAAATCCTCGAACTTTTGGAGTGTGTTCAACATATGATATGTTGAATTCCAACGAGTTTCAACATGAAGCACTGGTTGCGGTAATTTATTATTATTATTATTAATATTTATTATTATTATTAATTTTAATAATTTTAATATTGTGCTCACTTTGGAATATTCCTTATAACTGGCCGAGTTAGTAATAGTATTTTACTCGTACCCAATTTAAACATAAATCTATAAAAAGACTAAATATTCGTAAAATTAAAAATGATATGGAAAAAAAATAGTATTAGTTTGCTTTCAATTTGAATTATAACAGCTTGCAGTCTTCGTGACATTGATTTTTTTTTTTAAATTGGGTATAGATTTACATACCAGTTTCACTATTCTTCATGTATACATGTATATTAGGGCTATAACCAATTTTTTTGGCATAGTACCACGAGTTGGGCAATGAAAGTGAGTTTTATTTTGAGCGAAAAAAATAAAAATCATATTTAATGATTATTTTTGAGTTTTATTTTTTTTTGCTCAAAAATAATGATTATGGCTGATTTTTATTATTATTACTCAAAATAATCATTACAATTGAAGAAAACTTTAAAAATCAAAATTTTAAAAATCATGACGGATATGCAAAAATTGTCAAAAAATAATAATAATGGTGCAATAAATTTTTTTATGTCTGTTCTAAGTGATTGATTTTTTGATATACAAAAATGAACAATAATCATTATTTACGGTCCCTGGTTTGATGTGCTTTATATTTGGTTGAAAGCTCGTTAAAGATTAAAAATAACATAAAAATAATCTCAATGTATATAAAAACAAAAAACTAATAAAACTGTAAAAAATATTACTTGAGTCAGACTAAAAGTTTTTTAAAACTAAATTTTTTTAGTAACGTCATGATGCTTGTTAGGAAAAGACCACAGACACGTGTTTCATTACTAAGAAGACAATAATGCAGTAAAATTGATAATCAATAGGGTTTTTGTTAAAGCGTTGCCTATTATGGATTATCTAGATTTTCTAAAACTTCGGGTTCTGATGAAAACTAATATGTTTAATTGTTTTATTTTTGTAATTATGCTTAGATTGAAAGCTCGTTATATATCAAAAATAATAAAAAAAATAATCTCGATTTATATAAAAACAAAAAACTAATAAAACTGTATAAAAGCAAAATCAATTAAATTGTTACAAATTATTTTAATTGATACTAAAAATATTTCAATTCAAATTCGATTTTGCAAAAACACCTTAAACATCGGCTAAAACACACTCAATATGTTATTCATATCATACAAAAAAGCAAAACTAAATATTTAGCCCCCAAAGTTGACGAACAATTTTGAAATGACTCATATGTATTTTTTTTTTATTATTGTTCTGTAAAAAAAAGTCAGTTTTAAAACCACAGATATGTGCACGAGTTGAAGTGTAATAATTTGTAGTGTTGTGGCTAGTTGCATTTTTATATTGTTTTCAGTAAATTTTTAATAAATTTCAAGTGCAATTTTTATGACACTTCTGTTTATTGTAACAAAAATTATAATGACACTGAGCAACTTGAAAAATACAACAAGAGTACAGATTATTGATCCTAAATATTTCGGCCACGCTGATTTTAATGGCGTACCCAGTTTTTTTTCACTTATGGGCAAGATTTTTCTCAAAGATGTTGCAAGTTTTTTATACATAAAATTTTAAAAATCAAATATTTTATCTTAATTTTTTGTGATAACTACATAAAATATCTTTATTAACATTCATCTATCAAATGTGGTTAATAAATGTGCAGCACTAACAATTAAATCAGCTTTTTTCTCAGTTTTTACTATATTTGACCACTTTTCTCAATTTATTATGCCATTTTGCAATCGATGAACTCATTTTCGTGCATAAGCAAAAGGAAAATTTGAACATTTACTTAGTGTAAAAAAGAAGAAAAGAAAAAAGGTGTGGTTCATGGGAAAAAATCGAATTATGCATAAAATCCATATGATAGCATAGCGAAAAAGGATGTCCTACGCGTTTATCTTATAGTATAATATCGTCACCAAAAATGCAAAATAAAGTATCATCAAAAAAATCAAAATCGGGTTTTTCATTGATTACGATTCACTACATCATATTACATATCTGTACAAAATTTTAAACCACTATTATCAAAAATAAGCAAGTTATAACGTATCATCAAGTACAAAAACAAAATATCATACCAATCATGTTAAAAAAAAAAACAGAATATTAAAAAATTCAAATTTGGAATTTTTTTTTGAACACATCTACATTGTTTTTTTTTTTTTATTGTTTATGTTTTATTCAATATTATCTCAGTTTTCGTGGAATTTGGGATCAAACTTAACGCTATTAAAGAAGTTTTAAAAAACAAAAAATATCAACAGGAAACATTTGCGAAAGATAACCAAGAGTAATGAAAGCTGGGTGCACATCAAAGTAGTGCAGCAAAAGTTTGACTCGGCATTGTTCTCTTTTTTCCGAAAATTTTCGAAAGGAAATATTTCAACGTTTTTGGCAAATGTCATGGGACCAAAAGAAACTTTATGTAACCAGCAGTATAGAAATTTCCACTAAAAAGAGAATATATAAATTATATTATTATATTTATATTTTAATGTTAATCCAAATAAAAACTATATAAATCAACCATTGTTCGTCAAAGGGTTAAATAACTTTAATAAATTTCCTTTTTTTGTTCAAACTAATAGTTATTTTAAATTAAAACAATGAACATTTTACTAATTATCAAACTTATTTCACATTTTTGTTTCGCGTTATATTAAAACATTATCATTGATGATACGTTATTTTGTTTCAGAAAACAACAAATCAAAATAACGTAAGACAAATAACTTAAAAAATGCTTTCAAAAAGCATTTTGTTCCATTTGAAATGGATCTGTTTTCGTATTTTAAGGCAAAGTTAGAAAAACATTTTTTTATATATCAGATATTTTGAATTTTATAACGTTTTTTGCTTCTCCTGTAAACTTGTAAAAAGTGATGTTACGTTATTTTGCATTTTAGGTGATGATATGTAAATAGCTTAAACAAATATCTGTACCAAAATTCAGACAAAGAAGTTGATATTTGCGAAAGTTATTTTAACAAACACTCTCATTAAAGTAAATATCTACAAAATATTTACCAATTCTATTTAAAAAAAAGCTCACATATTTGTATGAATTTTAAAATAAAATTTGATTACATTCACTGTAATGAAGGAGTTTGTTAAAATATCTTTGGGAAATATGAACTTTTTTGACTGAACTTTAGTGCACATAGTTTTTTAATCTATTTTCTTACTATCCCTATGGGGAATGAGACCGGTTCTGCTTGTACCACAGGATCGGTCTCTTCGTGCCAGAGACCGGTCCTCTGCTTAACCCTACCCTATGTAAACAACTGGCAACTTTAACATTGGCTTGTCATAGGAGGGGGTCATTTGTCCTCTTTTAAACCACATAGTGGCATGCCACAGGACTAACCAAAGATGGGCATACACAAGACTGTCGCAAAAGGGCCATGTCGTATAAAATAAGCGAAAACTAAACGGCTTCCAATGGGTAAAAGCAAAACTTTTATGCAAATTTGCAAAAAATCTGAACCATAATTAAAACAACTGGCCACAACTTAAAACCAGCGTGGCCGAAATAATTATGATCAATTGTCAGTACTATTGTTTTCGATTTTAGAGGACAATTTTGTAGAGCAGTGTAATTTATATAATTTTAAATTTAGGAAGATATTTAAAATATATTTTAACCTAAACACATCATAAAGAACTATGAATCGTTTCGTTTCTACAGCAGTACATTATGGACTGGAATGGTCCAGAAGTCTGCACTGTTATTATGATGTACGCAATACTGCAAAGGAAATTTTCCTTGAAAACATTACCACTAATATTTCACTAAATTCAACTAACAGTTTCATTTGTTTTTAACTGTTCAAAAACTGAACCACAAATGTACTAAAAATGAACCATTTCTAAAGTTTATTTGTTTTACTTTTTAAATAAAAACAAAAGAAGCCGTAAAAATGTAATTCATAGTACAGTAATTTGATGCGGTTTGTTTTTTTTTTTTTGTTTTAAATTAACTGTAACATGTAGTAAAATTCTTTGAAGAAAGACTGTTTGTTTAACTTTAAAATTCAAGATTGCTGTCACCTAACGATATGCCAATATGCCTGCTACTTAGATAACTTAAACCAAAGAAAGCTTTAAATAAACGTATGAGCATTATTAATTGACAACCAATATTGATCATACGCCTTCGTCAAATTTTACTCATTATAAGCAGGGACATAATGTATAAAAAACTATGCACTTAATATGTTATTAATTTTAGAAAAATAAAACCTATATAAAACAAATATTAAAGTTTAAATTTGGACTCACTGTTTTTTTTTAAAGTAAAAAGTATATGGAGAATTTCAAAAATGTTCGACTCTTTGAGGCAACATATTTGCAATTTTTTTTTGTTCACCAAGAGAAAACAGGAAAAAGTTTAATTAGTTTTCATCCAATGTAACAATTTTATCAATATTTATGAAACATTTCATAAACAAAAAAATTAAAATGACCATATCCTTATCTCCATAAACTCTTTCTACACAAAAATAATAGAATCCTTACTAATAAAGGGTGATTTTTTAGCAATTTTCTTTTTGGCAACACTGTTTTTGGAAGCTCAGCTGTTTTCGTGTAACGTGTTACTGTTAAACATGTTCAGTTTGGTCTATAACACAGGTCAACAGCAAAAAAAGGATTGACAAACCACTATATAGATTTGATGCATCATGGCTGCCTAAGTACAAAAATGGTAAAATTTTTCAATTCTACACTCATAAAAAAAAGTTTGTAAAGTCAGCAAAAAATTTTGCTGAGTCAGCAAAATTTTAGTCAGGAGGATGCTAGCAAAAAAGTTGCTAATGTCAGCAAAATCTTTTGCTGAAAATCAGCGAGCTGATTTTTAGCAACAAAATTTGTAGATTCAGCAAAAGTTTTGCTAACACTTAGTAGATTAGAAATAAAAAAGCGTTGGTAAAAATTAATAAATTTTTTGCTGAATTTTAGTAGACTGAAAAAAACGCAAAAAATTTGTAGAAAAATTGTAATTTAGTTAATTTATTTGCTGAAAATCATAAAACATATTTTTGTGATTCTTTTAAAAATAATTTACTATAATAACGAAATATAACAATTTTAATTTTCCCACATTGACGACATGAATTAATTTAATATCTGAAAATATATAGAAATAAATATATATAACATAACAAAAATTTTCATCAACTACTTACATCAATGGTTGTCTTAATGATGCTATCTTTTCAATGACGAAACCGCCGAAGATAATTCTAGAAACGAAACGAAAAAATAAACAAAACAAACGAAACGAAAAAAACAACCCTTTTTTTGCAATAAGAAAAAGAAACCATACAAATCTACCTAAGATGTGTGTTTTTGTCTTTCTCTTTACTCTGTCTACATGTCTGTATATGTTTTTTTCATGGTTGATTTTTTTACTTGTCTTGTTAGAGTTGTACTTTTTAATATCATTTTCCTCTTCTCTACTACATCTTGACATGCCGCGACATCTGCTTATCAGCACAATTTTTTTTAGCAAAATAATTAGTAAAACATTAGTATATTAGTAAAGCATTAGTATAAAACAGTTAAGTGCTGAATAAGTATAACAAAAATTTTAGCTGAAAACACGATTTTAGCAAAAATATTTGCTAAAAAATAGTATACCTGATTTACAAGACGTTTTACTAACTTTTCTACTAACTTATTTTTTGAGTGTATGGATAATTTTTTTTTTAAAAATTTTTTAAGTAAAATTGACAATATTTTGAGACATTTCTCCACTTATGTTGTCATAACTCAAAAACAACTAGTCCGATTTTGTCAAATTAAATTTACAAAAATTAAGGTTTACAATATCTTTAAAGAACGTGTACAAATTTTTTTAATGCGATCAATAGTTTCAAAGTTATGAAACAAATTGTTAGCAAAAAAATGCTAAAAAAAAAAAAATTTGAAAAACAAAAATCTGGAAAAAATCGAAAACTGCAAAAAATATTACTTTTTATTTTTTTGTAGTAAAGCTACATATCATGCGAATTAAACTAGATATGGATCATAAAAATCGATGCATGCTTTACATTTTTATTTACAATTAATTGAAGGTATCGCATATTTACAAGCACTGTAGAAAATTGTACCTACTATATAATGACACGCATTTTGGCAAAACCCCTTTGGGAAAAACCTCTATGACATTTTTATGATTCTAATAATTAAAAAAAAATAAGTAATAAACAAAAGATTGTTTAATTTTTACGATTGCGGTAGGATATTAATAAAACGCTCATAAATGTGCGTGTACGCTGAAGTGCTCTTATTTTCCGTTAGCTACCTGTAACGGATGATTTTTTTTTTCATAAAAGTCCTTAATGTTTTTAGGATTCTTGGGAATAATAAAAAATTTGCAGCACACACAAACTGTATCCACACAAAGGGTTATCCGAAATTATAGTATCAGTATTTATAAGATCTCCTTGACCCTTTTTATTTCATTCAAGAAGTGTTTGCGATAACGCAAACATTATTTAATACCTACACAAAAATTAGAGTCATACAGCTTAGAAGTTAAAAACAATTTTCAAATATTAATAAAAATGAGCTAGAAAGCCAGAACATTTTTATGTAAAAACGATCCATATTTATTTTGTTATGTGTGCGGCCAATATATCACCGGGAAAAAACGGAAGTGCTTCTTAACTTCATTGCAAAAGTCATATCAAGATTGCTATAATATCTATCCGCACAATTTGAACCAGCATTGGACACCGAGTACTATATGCATTCCATGTCGATTGAATTTATCTATGAAGTCTTCTAACGTAAAGTAAGTATAAATTAATAGATTTGGAATATTTTATAATTACAATATTTCTTAATTAAAATTTGAATTCTTCATATTCCTGATTTCAATTTTTTTTTTTTCATTTTACAGACGACACTTGGAAATTTTGAAGCCTATGCTATGGAGAGAAACAGCGAACCACGCATCGGAGTGTTATTTTTGTTTAAGTACAAAAAGCGGTTTTGGAAAACATATGCGATGGTCTTACCCCACGAGGTCTGCTGATGGGTTTACACTTGCAGTTCTACATTCACAAGCTGTAGTCATGTGGTTTCATCTTCACCAGGACACTCAACCTCAAGTATGTCTTACCAATCAGATATGTCAGATCCAGCACTACCATCTACAGCTGAAAATGACGAGTTCATCCCACACAAACATTTCTCGCCGAGACCATGGAATCAAGATCAGCTTAATGATGTAATTAGAGACCTTGGATTGTTGAAAAGATCTTCTGAATTACTTGCGTCCCGGATGAAAGAAACAGGTCTCATAACTAAAGAAACTAAAGTTTCGTATTACCGTACTCGAGAAAAAGACTTACTTCATTATTTTGCTGAAGAGGATGACTTTGTGTACTGCACAGATATTTCTGGTTTGATGACTGCCATGGGCTTACAGAGATATGATTCAAACGAATGGCGTTTATTTATCGACTCATCAAAACGCAGCTTGAAGTGTGTCCTTTTGCATAATGGAAATAAATTTCACTCCTTGCCGATTGCACATTCAACCAAAGTAAAAGAAGAATACTCTGTAATTGCATTGGTCATGAAGAAGATAAAGTATGATGAACATAAGTGGGTAATTTGTGTTGATCTTAAGATGGTAAATTTCCTCTTAGGCCAACAAAGCGGCTTTACAAAATATCCTTGTTTTATATGTTTATGGGACAGCAGAGCTAAAACACAACATTGGAAGAGAAAACAATGGCCTTCTAGGGAAACACTAGTTCCAGGTACGCCAAATGTTATAAATGTGGCTCTAGTGCCCCGAGATCGCATCATATTAACCCCTCTTCACATTAAACTTGGTCTGATGAAACAATATGTTAAAGCACTTAACAAAGATAGTGAATGTTTCCAGTATATTTCAAGGAAGTTTCCCAATCTAAGTATGGAAAAGCTGAAAGCAGGCATATTTGATGGCTCACAAATTCGCAAATTGGTGAACGATACTGAATTTGGCAGTTCAATGTCAGAAATTGAGAAGAATGCATGGGATTCGTTTGTATGGGTTCTTCAAAATTTCTTAGGAAATAACAAGGGTGATGATTACGTTGCGCACGTTGAAGACATGTTAACTCACTTCCAGAATCTTGGATGCAACATGAGCATCAAAGTACACTACCTGCACAGTCACTTAGATCGTTTTCCTGAAAATCTAGGAGACTTGAGTGAAGAACAGGGCGAACGATTCCACCAAGATATCCGGACAATGGAGGAACGATACCAGGGTCGCTGGGATGCACACATGATGGCTGATTTTTGCTGGAGTATTCAGAGTAACACTTCGTTATTCAACAATAGTAGAAAATCGACTAAAAGAAAATTTCAGAGTTTGTAGTTTATAATACATATTTATTTATTTATTTTCTTGTTTTATTTATTATAATAAATGTGAATAATAAAATATAAATTTTCTACTATTTAATTTATTTATTTATTTACATTTAAGCTCATCCAACACAAATGTCTTTCCGAAGAATAGAATCAGTATATTCTAGGAGGTAGGGTTTTGCCAAAATATACACGAATGTTACTATGTAATGCATTTTTGATGTGAAAATTTGTACATAGCATGGGGAAAATGTTTTCAAAATTCAATCAATCGAAAGAAGAACATTGTAGCGTGTTTGATAAGTGTATATTGCCATGTACTAGACAGGCAATATAACACCCATACATTGTATGAAGTATTAACATACAATCTATGGAATGTCCATGCTACAAGCAACCTACAGTGTGGATTAATGCAAACGTAAGCATTTCCCACACTTTAGCTGTAGCTAGTATTAAGTTGATTTTATACTTAGATTTAAGTATTTTTAGACAAGAATAAACAGTTGCTCATGTGAGCTAAACCGAAGAACACGATTTCTTTTATTGTTACTGGTGCGGAAATAATAATACGAGACGGTTTTAAGTTAACTGGTCATTATTACTTTATTTACAATCTTATTTATAGTTTAAAATTATTCTAAATATGCTTACAATTAATTTATTTTAAGCAAATAAATAACCTAATTATTTAACATGCAAAAATGAGTAAGCATTTTTGCATAAAGAAATGTTATTGGATTAATTACCAAATGCAACAGTCATTGAACTTGGTCAGTAACCCAATCCACATTATAAATATATTAATTTAAATATTAAACATTCTGCCGACCTTGAAAGGTTCTACTCTTTCAATGAAAACATAATGTACAAAAAAAAAAAAAAATTGTTTTTTGTTTTTTGTTTTTTTTTTTTTGTTTATGACTTTTACGTTAATTTATTAAACAACATTAAACATATTTTGATTTAAATATTAAACATTCTGCCGACCTTGAAAGGTTCTAATCTTTCAATGAAAACAAAAAGTGCAAGTTAGCAAAAATAAATTTATTTTTTGTTTTTATGGATTTACGTTAATTTAAATGGAGAAGCAATAAATAAAATAAATGACTAATAAAAACCATTACTCTAAATTTTACGTTAATTTAAATGGAGAAGCAACAAGAAAAATATATTACAAATAGAATAAACGACTAATAAAAAACCACTACTCTAAATTTTACGTTAATTTAAACGAGGTAGCACAACGGTTGCAGGCAAGAATTTTTCTGACATCCGGCAGGTTTTTCTTAGGATCCAAAACAAGGCAATGATGATGATGGCTATGATAATCCATGTAGTCAGGCTCATTCCATAGTGCGTTAGATGATGTCTATCGAGCGTCGTTGGGAACCCCAGTATTTTTGTGGGAGTTGGAATATCTGGGATTTTATACATCTCCATTTCACCGTTTAATTTAAGGTGTGTTATAGATGGCATAAATTTCGTTATATTTAAGGATGGGAACACATAATCGACATCGGATGAATAGGCATCGTATGCCCACAAATTTATTTCGGCTGCTTCGAGATGGCATTCTGCTTGCATAGTTAAAAGGCCGGAACTGCTGAGAACAACATTTTGTCGATTTCCGTTGCATGTGATGTCTGCTGGGGTATCTTCATATAGAGAAAACAGCCATGTGTTAGGTGCATGTGTTTGTCGCCAATAGTTTTCAAATCTTTTAATTTCGATTTCACAACTATTTGGAATACTTTTAGCTCTCAAGAACAGTTGTATTTCACAGCTGTTCGTCGTTCTAGTGTTGAAAAGAGGATGAACTTGGTGACATAGAGTTAGGTCTTCTACTTGCTGACAATGCTCGAAGTTATCATTATTTAGACTGTAGTACAACGTTTTTCTTTCATCTATCAAAAAGAATCGGTTGGTAACATGAATATTTATATAGAATCCATCATGAATTGTTGGATATGTGTATATTTCATACGCATATAACAGTTCGTTGTTTATCAGTGGAATTTTAACATTGAATAAGACAAAGTCTTCTGTTGTTCTAGTTGACACAGTTGATAATTTGGATAGCTTAACAGGTTCCTCTGTGGGCAATTTTAAGTTTTTGTTCAAGTTCATCTTTATAAGTTCAATTTGTTTTTTAAACTTTTTTACGGGGAGTATTCCATAAAGGAAACTTTCTTTGGAGTTAAAAATGGCTTCAATGATGTCTTCTTGTATTTCTTCAAATATTTTTAAAGACACTAGCATATTTGATATAGCGCTGCTACGGGTAGTTTCTGTCTCAAGTGTCTGGATAGCCTCACTAAACGTTCGGATCTTTTCGAAAACTGCTTTATTTTGGCTTTTGATGATATCCAATGTCATATCTTGGACGGATGACTGATTTCGAACAACGTTGAGCATATATTCATCATCTAGAGCGTTCTGCTTAATCTTCTGCGATACTTCTTCTGCATGCTCTTCATCCATAAGACCAAATAAAGAATGATAAACACCTCCAATGAATGGTAACAGAGACCTTTTCGGCCTTTTTTGTGTTGAAGATGTTATAATCTCATGTCTGTTTAGAACCCTCTCATAAATTTCTTGTAGACCTTGGTACAGTGGTGTCTGTTCAACTGCTTCCTTTCTTTGTAAATTGACGAGTGATTTCATAGCTTGATCAAAGGACGTCTTTGCGGCCCCATACTCCGTTATGTTGATATGTACAGCGATGTTCCACGATGTTCTTGTTAAGCCTACCGTTGCTACCTTATCAAAAAAAATACCTGCTTCATTCTTGAAATTTATTACATTAAAATCTGACCTAACCGGACTTATGATTGCTAACAGAGACAGCATTACTGTTAACATATTTTTATTTTTAAGTTTTTTACATTTACCACTTATTTGGTGGATTTGATTTGCCTTTTTATAGTTCTCCATTTTTTTTTATTTTCTAAATTATTATTTAAAGATGGATTTTTCCATTCTTTTATTTGATTCTAAAAATGGATTGTCCATTTTTTTAATTAATTTTGTCTTTGCAGAATGTATAGAGTTACTGGATGGTTTGTCCAGAACTTCTTCATTATCATCAGTAGGAAAAGGACAAACATTGTGAATTGACCTCTTGGTTTCCCCATTGCTGGTCCTTACGTCTACCATTCTACACAACCCATCCGAACCCATTATGGTTCGGATGACCCTCCCCCGCCTCCAGCTCATCGGAGGACAATTTTCATCCTTTAGGAGGACAAGAGCACCAGGTTTTATATTTGCACATGGTCTATTCCACTTGTATCTTTTCTGTAATTCGGACAAATATTCTGAAGACCATCGTCTCCAAAATTCCTCCATATTCGTTTGCACGGCTTTCCAATGCTCTCGCATTCCTTGGTAACATTTATTTCCTGTTGAGTCAATAAATGTCGAAAACGATTCGCCAATTAGGAGGTTTCCTGGCGTTAGAACTTTAAAAACATTTGGATCGTCTGACAACGGAGTAAGCGGACGAGAATTCAAAACGGACTCAATCTGTGTCATTAAGGTGTACAATTCCTCATACGTCATTGTTCCCTCAGTTACCTTGTAAAAATGTTTCTTAACAGATTTAACGCATGCGTCCCATAATCCCCCTACATGTGGTGATCTGGCTGGAATATTCAACCATTCGATGTTACGTGAAGTACAAAATTCGCTTAAATTCATCTGATGCTGCCCACTAGCAAACAAATGAAAAATCTCATTTAGGCTATTTGCTGCACCTACAAAGTTTGTTCCATTATCCGAATAAATCTTCAATGGGCAACCTCTTCTTGCTACAAACCTTTTCAAAGCGCCTATAAAAGCTGCCGAAGTTAAGTCTGATACAACTTCTAAATGAGCAGCTTTAGTAGTAAAGCAGACAAACACACATACATAAGCTTTATCCGTCTTTCTGCCTCTTACCTTGTGGTGAATTTTTATAGGACCAAGAAAATCAATTCCCACATTCAGAAATGGCCTTGTTCTTATTACCCGATCCTCTGGCAAATTTCCCATTAATTGGTGTATATTTGTAGGCTTTACCCTAAAACACCTGTAACATTTGTTAACTATTCTTTTTGTTAACTGCCGCCCACGTAACGGCCAAAATTGTTGCCTTATAATTGCCAACAACCCTTGCGGACCTACATGTAAATGTTTAACATGCAAATACTCTACAAGTAGTTTTACCAATTCATCGTGATAGGGAAGAAGAATAGGGTGTTTAGAATCATATGACAGGTTACTATTTTCTAACCTGCCCCCTACTCTAATAATTAAATTCTCATCTAATATTGGACACAAACTTGACAAATTAGATGATTGTTTTAAACTTTTATGAGCCCTAAGTTTCCTTATTTCCTCACAAAAACTATCGTTTTGAATCTGTTTCACTATTAGCGTTAGAGCTTCTTTTCTATATGTTATAAACGATTTTTCAGTAGCGCTTTTCCTAATTTTATCTATAAATTGCAATACATACGCCACCACATTGTTCAAAAAATTAAAATTATTTTTATGGTTTATCTTTCTAATCATCGATTTAGTATCCATCACTAACCCAACTATCTTAACTTTCTTGACCTCAGGTACTTCTTTTACTGTGCTCATTTCTGGTTCATCATAAAATTTTTCCCTTAAAAATTTAGGACCTTCAAACCAGAACTTATTTTTCAATATTTCCTTACCCAACAAGCCTCTGGATATAAGATCAGCAGGATTTTCTTCGGACCGAACGTGTCTCCATTGAGACACGTCAGTGCTTGACTGAATCTGGCTAATCCTATTGGATACAAATATATGTAATTTAGCTGGATCCAATTTAATCCAGCTTAAAACAATAGTGGAGTCGGTGTAATAGAAAATACTGTGAAAATCTAACTTTAGACTTTCCACAATTACTTTCATCAACTCTACCAATAAAACACTTGCACAAAGCTCTAGCCTTGGCAGCGTTATAACTTTAATCGGGGCCACTCTTGATTTTGATGCTGCTAATTGAGTCAGTACGTTGCCGCAGCCATCGATTGACCTTACATATACTACTGCACCGTATGCTTTCATAGAAACATCGCAAAACCCATGTAGTTCTATTCTTGCTGGGTTGACACAAATAATATGTCTAGGAATTTTCACTTCGTTCAAATATGTAAAGCTCTCTTTAAGTACCTTCCACTTGGACGCTACTTCTTCTGGAACTTTTACATCCCAATCTATTTTCACCTTCCACATTTCCTGCAGTAATATTTTCGCAGTCACTATTGCAGGACCAATCAAGCCAAGTGGGTCAAATAATCTGGAAACTTCACTTAGAATGGTTCTCTTCGTGATATTACCCGCTGGTTCCCATTTATATTTAAGCCCGAATTCATCTGATCCCGGATTCCAGATAACGCCCAACGTTTTAACTGAATTAGGTTGATTCGAATCTATGTTCAAATTACCCTCGATGTCACTATCATCGATGTCCTCCATCAATGACCTTTCATTTGCACACCACTTCCTCAATGGCATTCCAAATTCTAACATAATATCATTAATATTTCTCCGTAGGGATTTCACTGATTCAAGACAGTCTCCTCCTGTCATTAAATCATCCATATAAAAATCACTTTTAATTGATTCAGACTCTGATGGAAATTGGTTTGTTTTCAACTCAGAAATCTTTTGCAAGCATTTTACTGCCATATATGGTGCCGATGCTGTGCCGTATGTTACGGTCTTAAGAGCATACGTTTTTAAACTCTCATTTGGGTTCCATCGCCAAAATATCAATTGATACTTTCTGTCAGCCTCTGGTACCCAGATTTGCCTATACATTTTCTCAATGTCGGCTGAAAACACATAACGATGTTTTCTAAAACGTAATAGAATATTAAACAGATCCTCCTGAATTCGTGGACCTGTATGCAGAATATCATTTAATGAGATATTTGAAGTTGTTTTACATGATGCATCAAATACTACCCTTAATTTGGTAGATGTACTTTCCGGTCGTAAAACACAATGATGTGGTAAATAATACCCACTGTTTAACAATGAACGGTCGGTCATAATCGCCATGTGACCCATTTCCAAATATTGCATCAAAAATGTATGGTATTGAATTCTTAGCGCTTGATCCCTTTCCAATTTTCTCTCAAGGGCAAAGAATCTTCTCTTAGCCACCAGACTAGAGTTCCCTAATAAGTTTGGCTCACCCTTGAAGGGTAATGCAACCTGAAATCTTCCATCCAATTGCAATTTTACACTCTGATCGAATAGTTTTTCACAATCCTTTTCCAATCTTGTCAACTTATTCATCTTTGGGATTTCCTCCGTTTCCCAAAACTTTTCCAGTGTTTTATCACATGCATCGCATACTGTTGCAACAATATTTGGTTCTGGTTTGGAACCATCTATCCTTGTCATGCAGTATGCAACCCAGCCCAATTGTGTATTTTGCAATTTCGTATTTGTCCTCGCATCCTGTATCTTCCCATCGCATATGAGATCAAATACAAACTGATTGGACAAAAGAAGATCCACCCCATTTGGAATATTATACCCAGGATCCGCCAATTTGATGGTTTCTGGAAACTCACCAGCCATCATTTTCATTCCCGGTACATTCGACACAAATCTGTCCATTACCACCGCATTGAGAAAAGTTTCGTAATCAGTCACCTTTGACCTCATATTTACTCCCACCTTTTCCTCAGAAGATGACTTTTTCATCTTCAAACCCTCAAATTCCCTTTTGATCCTGAAGCCTTTAAGTTTCAACTTATTTCTAAACTCTTTAGAAATTATGTTCACCTGCGATCCACCATCTAACAGAACCCGGCAATTTATCCATTTGTCATCACCCGTTTTAACCTCTACAATTGCTGTGGATAGAATGACCTCGTCATCCTCCTCTCCGTTTACCAGAACAGTTTTAGGAAGAGCCTTGTCCTTATGCAGAAGCGTGTGATGATCACCTTTGCAAATTTTGCAAATAAATTCGCTGGAACATGTTTTCTTAACATGACCAGGATTTAAACACCGCGAACACACTTTGTGTTCAAATACCTTATCCCACTTTTCCTTGATGGGAAGGCTTCGAAATTTGGAACACTTATATAAAACATGCCCAACTGAACATTGTAGTGGACATTGTAATTTTCCCTGCCCCTGAGAATTCCATTTATTTCCCTGTGGCTTTGGCCATCTCTCTTCACATCTTGTGAATTGCTGGCTCGCCTCCAGAGAATAATGCATCTGGTTGAGAAACTCCAACAGACTTTCCAATTTTGGCAGCTCTCTTGACTTCCCCAAATGCTGTTCAAATTGCAATCTTAGCTGTTCATTTAACTTCCGCTGAAGAATGAAGCATAAGAATGCTTGATGCATCTCTTCAGCATCGATCTTCATTGCACCAAGCGCCTGTAAACCCTCGTTTACAGTCTCAATGAAGACATTTACACTCCCAGAATTATAACTAACTGGGGGAGCATCCAGTATAGCCTTGAAATAAATAGACGTCGTTGCCCGTCTATTCGAGTAATGATCGTCTAATATAGCCCAGGCTATATTAAAGTTCTCATCCGTTGAAGGCAGCTTGGAAATCTTTCCAGCTGCCTCACCCGAAAGCTTCGACTTTAAAATACACATCTTCTGTGTTTTCGGAATGGGCTGATCCATTATCAGCTGCTTGAATAACTCCTTGAAGGTGTCCCATTCCGTGAAACGTCCACTAAATATGGGAATTTCAATTTGAGGCATCTTAAAAGGTAGGCTCTGTGTAGAGCCCTCTACTCCAGGTATCCTAGAATAGGTATCCCTCAAGTTGTAGAAGATTTCCGTCAACTCATCGTCAGGAAACTGGCTCATATATTGCATAAATATATTCTCTGCCACCTTGTACCTTTCCCTAATGACGTCTATGGAAATCTGCCCGGTCACAAATCCATTTAACTTGTTGGCCTGGGCTTGCCTACTATCATCAAACAAACCCGTTGTAATTTCCGAATGACCCAGGCTTCCTGGTGGCACCACAGGAGGACTCGGGGCGGTTCTACGTACTGCACCCGGTTCCTGCTTAAGCCTTTCCCCCAACTGATTAACCAACTTGTGAAAATCGCTGACAGACTTTCGAACCTTATTAACGAAATCTGTCTTAAAATACGGGTTTTTCGTTAAAGTTGTCGATGGAGGCTGAAGTACCTTATCGTTCTCTTCGAACTTTAAGGCCAGTAACTCTATTCTCGCTTTGAGCTCCGTAACATGCTTTATCAAATCCTCCCTGGTGGACTCCGATTGAGTCAACTCACACAGGGAGTTATAACATGAAACTATCTCCGCACCCAAGGACTCTTGCTCTTTAAGCGTATCCATTATATGTAAAAAATTTACACAAAAATAAACCGAATTCGCACTATAACTACTACGTCGTTCCGTAGTATCACGTAACTTTTAAATTAAAAATCAATTAAAAAACGCTCGAGTTGCCTAAATGTAATCAGCAGAGAAGACTAAAAAAGCAAAATCACACTTCAAAACTAAGAAACTCTGACGAATTTTAACAAAAACAAAAAGCAACGTTTCCAACTATGTTTCTATGTAAAGTTTTATTGAAAACTATTTTTATTATATTTTTCTTATTTCGAGTTTCCGAGATAAAATTTAAAAAAATGACGTAAAAAAAGCACTTCTGTCTTCTCTTTTAATCAGTATAAACAAATAGTCAGTATAAATATATAAATAAACATAAAATACCACTTACCCTTTTTCAATAATGTAGCACTTTGTTTCTTTGTTAGTTTTTTTTTTTTTACTTCGCGACGCGTTTATTATTTTTTTTTTTTTACAATGCGTTTTTTTTTCAACCTTAACGCTTTTTTATTAAATTTTTTTTTCTGCGTTATTCTTGCACTTAACGCTTTTTTTTTTTTTATTAATTTCTCTGCGTTATTTTTGCACTTAACGCTTTTATTTTATATTTTTTTTTTTTTTTACAAACAAAAACAGAAGGTTTTTATGTATCTTGTTTTTTTTTTTGTTTTTAAAAGAAAGTATTTTGAGTTCCTTACCACTGGTGGGGGGAAACTTAAAATTTTACTGTTATCACGTCGGGGTCACCAAAATGGTGCGGAAATAATAATACGAGACGGTTTTAAGTTAACTGGTCATTATTACTTTATTTACAATCTTATTTATAGTTTAAAATTATTCTAAATATGCTTACAATTAATTTATTTTAAGCAAATAAATAACCTAATTATTTAACATGCAAAAATGAGTAAGCATTTTTGCATAAAGAAATGTTATTGGATTAATTACCAAATGCAACAGTCATTGAACTTGGTCAGTAACCCAATCCACATTATAAATATATTAATTTAAATATTAAACAGTTACTACATGGCGATCCTGCCATATCGGAGTTAAAAAAAAAGAATAAATAAAAGCGCATAAAGGGTTGGGTCCAACAGGACCTGACCCTGAAAAAAAAAATCTTAAAAAAAAAAAACCTAATAATTTGGATTAAAATCCAAAAAAGTAAAATCTGTTAAAATTAAGGATTTTAACGACTAAAAATCTTTAAAAACAACAATTTATTTGATATATAAAATCAAAAAATTAAAAATAACTTCAAAATAAAAACAATTTTTAAAAACAATAAAATTTAAAAATTAAATAAATTGAATACAAAAAAAATAGAAACTTAAAGAATAATTATATTAAAATATGTGCCTAAACTAATATATACAATTTTAATTTAAAAAAAAAAAAAATTAAAACTAAAATAAAAACAAAAACAAAAACAACTGGAAGCATTAAAATCCGATGTGCCGAATTTGTTAGCATTGGAAACAAAAGACAAAAAAAAAAATACGAAATACAAGTTGTTGCCGTCCATGTTTGTGATCAGCTACTCGTACATAAAGATAGATATAACACAATGGATAAATCAGTGAAGAAGCAATGCGGATGTGTATTGCCGGGGTGGATCAGCCATTTAACCCCAAGGATGGTGTGTCCGATACACCATCTGACCTGAACAACAATAACGGCAGCTAGTTTAAATTTAATAGCCCAACAGCCGCATCAATTGATATTAACAACAGCAAATACCACTGGAGCATAGGCAGCAAAGGTAGCACAACAGCAAAAACAGGCAAACCTATTACAAAATTTGGCCCAACAACATCATCAACAACAACTTAAAACTACAGCAATACAACAACAGTAAGATGAAAATTCAACGAGATAATAACAGATTTAAACAAGGTAAACATATTTTAAGATATAGCATCGTCTGTTCCGTACAGTACAGTACAGATGTCAAATATTAAATTTGTTTTTTCCAACTACATTTTTTTTTGTTTTAAATTAAACTTAAACAATTCATATTGCACAACAAACACAAAAAAAAATAATTTAAATATTTAAATTATAAAATATTTTAACAAAAGATTACCTTTTCAAGATCATTGAATATTATTTGAAGTTCATTGATTATTAAAAAAAAAAAAAAAAATTATTATTACTAACATTCTAATAACTATTTTTATTGACTATGGTGACTCCTACGGGACACTCCCCTAGTGCAATAAAAATCTACCGGTCATCAAATGATGCATGACCTATATTTGCCGTTGCAATTGGGATCTGTCTATCTGAAGGTGACGGATAACGAATGCCACGACAAATATATAATTTTTTTTTAATTACTAAACAACTAACAAATCGAAATCCCTGTTAATAACAACCCAATTAAACTTAGTTTAAGTAAATCAATGTAAACTTGATTTTTGTTATTCACAGAGATGGATAAGACCAGTGTTTTACACTGTAAATTTTAATCATGATTTTGAAAAACTGGCCGCACTTTCATGTGCATTAAAGTGCCAAAGATCTTATATTTACGGAAATTTAATAACTTTATATTAAAGTTATCCTTATTTGGAATCATTTAGCCAACACTAGGAATGCGAGAAAAAGATTAAATGGCAGCACTAATCTGTGCACAAAAGTATGCCACACTATTTAATCATTAATTTATTTTTTTTTTAAACCAAATATATTGAAGTATAATAAACTCCATGGAATTTTAAGAAAAAAAATATTTTCGAATATCCAGTTATTAATATTATCAATTTTTTTTTTTGTTCCTATATAAATTTCGTAAACTAAAATTGGAAATTCGGAAAATTTCCAACGATTCAAAAATAAAGTTTCTCAGATATTAAAGAAAATTTAATGAATCATTTTTGTATTTATGAAAATGATGCCATGACCAATGGATAAAAATTCGTTATAGTTTTCCTTGCAAACAACAAGAAAAACCCTTATAACAGGCGAATTGACATTGGGAATTTTCTAAAGTAATAGTGAATTGAAATAGTAGAGTCTTTGAAATTAAATTTTTGTAGACTTTGCTAAGTCAAATCATCATTATTAAGGGAATATAATTTTTATTCCCATAAATTAACAACAAAGAAACTTTGAATATTTTTTTTGCGTTTTAATTGTTTTACAACTATAATTTTTGTAATTATTATTTCTTATTGTTGTAAATACTAAGGTTCTTTTGAAATTGCTAAGATTTCTCAAAATTCTCTACGAAATCCTTTTTTCCTCGGATTTGAGCCTTTATTTTATTTTTTTTTGAGATTAACCATTTCCTTACAACGCACTATTTGTGTAATACGTACAAATTGATCCAATTATGGATTATTTCGTAATGTAATAACGTTGAATTAATCCGCATATTAAAAGTATTTATATACTTTACATGACTTAAATGAAACCATGCAATTTCGACTCAGTTTCCGTCCATAAATTTCATGTAGACTTAAATGAAAATGCGCGATACGGACTCGGTTTCCGTCATATTTGTATGATTCACGTTATTGGTTCTTACAAACCAGGAATGGATCTCATTTTCGGAATCAAAAATTGATTCGATTTCGTTGCTCTCAAAAGCAATAGATCCAACACTTGTGCATACTATACGGATGCATCAAACATCAGAAATTGATTCTTTTACTTCATTATATCACAACATAACTACCCAGATACAAATACGTTAGAAATTACTAACAGTATATTTACCCTTACTGAATTTTGTTAGAGCTGCTTATAGTTTCAAATGAGACTAATAAAAATTTGAGGGAGACGTCCATCAAATTTTTAAATAATAAATGGCAGCGCGTTATGAAGATAATTATTGATGAATTATATACGGTACATTAGCCAGCCCCTTTGTTAATAGGATATTGACCTAGACTCAATCATCCTAAGTCTTGAAAAAGTAGACGGCAAGGCGAGGTGAACGGAGCCCGTTAAATAGGCCACATATATTTTGGATGGAAGAATAAAAAGTGCACTTTATAGAAATGCGCAATCGCGATTGTTGTAAGTACCGGGGTATTCCAAACGAATATTTAAAGTTCTGATCTTAAATTGATAGAGCAGCTTGAGTGCTCTGGTCTGATCAAAGCTTAAATATTGTGTCAAATAAGGATAGGAAACCCAATACCGGAACTAGAATTCCGAAGAAGTTGTATACCAAGTCTATTAAATAGACTTAGTGTTGAAGTTAAGGCAAGCTATTGCTAAAGGCATTGGAAATAATTCCACACGCCTCAGGTCCCGAGACCGGCAATTAGAGTCCTTTTCTTAAAACTTAATAGAAAAAACGACGTGCCAAATGAATAACACAACTAAATTGCTAATGTATTCGAACATTACATTAGACATTAGTAGCACCAGGGATAATTAATAATAATGAAAACAGTAATAGAACGATTCAGTAAGAGGAAAAGGGTAAAAAGTTAACCTTGCAGTAATCAACGAGCTGCACTAACAATATGATTTTCTCATAAAATCTATAAATTATTTAGTAAATCTAAAATTTATTTTTTATTTTTCGGTTAACTAGCTTTTACACTAAGTGTAAACAGCAAAATATTCTTTAATTAATGATAAATTCTTAATATACTAAACACAGCGCAATTATTTATGGTATTAAAATACCCACAATCTATAATAAATATCGCTGATAATTCTCGCATGTCCTTTAATAACACTTCAAACAACAAATTTATTACCTGAATTATTACTTATGAACTTGGACACTGGGAAATACAATTATTACCAAGTCCCATTTTTCTTTGAAAACATCGCATTCTTTGACATTAATGACCTTGCGGTAATGGCCATACCGGCGGGTACATGTAATTGAAAGGCATGTGATGTGTTTGATCTTGACAAATAATTTAAAAATTACAGTATTATAGAGAAAAATGATAACATAAAATACAGAAATAAAAATGTTGGTTGATTTCGCTTTTGCGATACATTTTATTTTTGAACAAAAATTTTTTTTAAGATTTAAGTATTTTTAGACAAGAATAAACAGTTGCTCATGTGAGCTAAACCGAAGAACACGATTTCTTTTATTGTTACTACAACATTAACTACTCAATTTTATGTATATCAGACAAAAAACTAAAATTTGGTGAAAATGAGCGAATTCACTTAATTGTGAATAAATTCGAAAAAAATCAATCGATTTTTATGATCGATATCTCATTTTGTTCCTATTACATGTGGCTTTGCGATAAAGCAATAAATCTGAACGATTTTTGCCGTTTTCGATTTTTTATGATTTTTTTAAAACAAAAAAATTTGCTATTTTCACGTAAAAAAAATATTTTTTCCCTCAATTTTTTATTATAACTCCGAAACTACTGAGCCGATTGAAACGCAATATATTAACGGATTAAAGGCTATGTAAATTTCAGTTTTTCTAAATTTATTTGAATAATATGTGACTAATTTTTTTTTAGTTATCATTAATTATGTGGAGAAACGTCTAAAAAAATTTATAATTTTACTTAAAAATTTTTTAAAAAAAAACCTCTCCATAGAATTTCAAAATTGAACCATATTTGTACTACTGGGACCACAATACATCAAAATTGTATAGTGGTTTTCAAAGCCCCTAAAATTTTTTCAAAATTGTTGCCTTGTGTAATTTAACCATGAATCGACTTACAAACGAACAACGATTGCAGATTATTGAATTGTATTATCAATACTCATGCTAGGTTAAGGAAGTGTATCGTGCATTTCTTGCAATTTATGGTCAGTTTGGGCGACCTTCTGAGGCGGCTATTCGGATTCTAGTGAATAAATTACGCACCAAATTTTCATTATTGGACATTAAGCCACCAACACGCATACGTAGAGTGCGGACAGAGAAAACTATCGTAGCTGTCTCCGCCAGTGTTGTTGGCCGTGAATTATCAATTCGGCGCCGTTCGCAGCAATTTTGCCTCTGTTACTCCACTACGTGGACAATTTTGCGGAAGGATTTGGATGTAAAACCTTTTAAAATACAGCTGGTGCAAGAATTGAAGCCACACGACTTACTGCTACGGCTAACTTTTGGTGAATGGGCGCTTGCAAATTTGGATGAAGATCCACTTTTTTATCGGAAATTGTGTTCAGCGCAAAGCTCATTTCTGGTGGAATGAATACGTGAACAAGCAAAATTGCCGTATTGGTGTGAAGAGTAGCCAGAAGCATTGCCAGAACTGCCATCTACCATCTCGAAAATGCACTGTTTGGTTTGGATTATGGGCCGGTGGAATCATTGGACCGTACATTTTTAAAGCCGATGAAGGCATGAAGGTTACTGTGAATGGCGAGCGCAATTTTTTTGTTTGACCAAAATGGAAAAACTGGACTTGGGTGACATGTGGCGTCAACAAGACGGTGCCACATGACACACAGCACGCGAAACAATGGCAGTATTGAGAGGCGAGTTCCGTGAACAGTTTATTTCACGTTTGGGGCCGGTCAATTGGCTGCCTAGATCGGGCGATTTAACGCCTTTAGACTATTTTTTGTGGGGCTATGTTAAGGCTCATGTCTATAGGGACAAGCCCGCAACGGTTGACGCACTGGAAGCCAATATTTAAGAATTTATTCGTGAAGAACTGGCCGATATGTTGGTGAGAGTATGCCAAAATATGAACCAATGGACGCGTAGCCGCGGTCAACATGTACCTGAAATCATCTTTAAACATTGAATTATATAGATCGTTCTATCGACTTAAATAAAGATTTCATACATTTAACATGTTTTTTTTTTTTTAAAACAAAACCGAAAGCTCTTAAAAAGCAGTTTTAAAAATATATTTATTTTTTAAAGACTTTCATGCATTCTTTATTTAATTTTTATAATCGATTGCAATGCTCTTTGATGTTTTAACTGTCTGCTGGAAATGTGTGGGGGAATGCAGTATTAAAAATTGGTAAGGAGAGTGGTTATATGGCAATGAGTTGTTAGGGTAATGTGTATTTTTCACTGGGTAGTTATGTTAATTTTATAAAAATCGGATAGAAAACAAAAATATGTCAAGCACTCAAAATGTTTTATGCAAAAATTGTCCTACTTTGGCTGGTCATATTTCCCATCACAGGGTCTGGTCTGTGAGGTTTAACGTCAAAATTTAAGCTCGATATTACATCACTTATGTCTGCACCAATAAGACCTAGCCAAAGAAATTGCCGAATTGTTATGGAAACTATCCCACAGTGCGTATGAGCATTATTAATTGACGATTTATATTGATCAACCGCCATCGTTACATACTATTCGCTATAAGAGTAAAATAAAATTTTCTTAGAATTACACATTTAAAATTCTTTTAATTAAATTTTAACTTCAAAATCATTAAATTAAATTTAATATTCAATTTCCCTCTAAACATAACGCCAACACTTAACAACTTGCCTTTGCTTAACAGTTAAACAGAGCACGATAAAATAAAGAAAATCTTATCAATCTTCTAATTACACCCAGGGAATAATAGTTACCAATAATGATGTTACTTATGGAAATAATAATGATTATAATGATGAAAATATTGTACATTAAAGAAGAAACTTGACAAAGAACAAAAATAAAATAACTCCAACCTTCTCTAACAACAAACAAGGATAAAGCAAATATATAAATCTTTAAAGAATACGAAAAAACTAAGTTAAGTGGTTGTTACTTTGATACAAAAAAAAAAAAAAAGGAAATATCACTTAAGAAAAATCACGCTTGCTCTTTAAGGCTGTGATTGTGCGTTGGTTCTAACAAATAAATGTGTCATTCTGCTATAAAATAAACAGCACAAAGATATAAAAAGATATTTTTACTCAAACGCTGTTTTTCTTTGAAACTCTTATCGCTTAAAGTGAATCTCGTTCACCCTTATTATACCCAATGCTCCAATTATTACTTCACGCTTTACTCTTTTCCACATTTTTTATCTTCCTCCTTAACAAATGGGCACTAGAACAATAACAATGACAAGACAAACAGAAAAAAAGAACTTAAAGCTACAAATACATTGACTTTGCAAACACAGAACAATAGGATGTCACTTAAATAACGATTTGTCAATTTTCGTACATTTTACTAGAAATGGTTCCAAATGGAAGAAATCAATTTTTTGGAAAGCGTTAATTAAGTATTAAAAATTCCCAAAATTCGAAGTTCCGAAAAAATGTTATTGTTTCATTTCATTTATTCATTTAATATACTCAAAACTAAGCACATATGCTATTCTGACTTCACCCACATTAGTCTGCAACCCAAAATTACCCACAAATTTATTAGAAATGCAAAAACGTATTTTTTAAAATAAATTTTAAAGATCTTCTACAACGCCTAATTTAAAGATGTCGATTGCTATTTTCATATTTTAAAGAAAAAAAATAATTGGAAAAATTAAAATTCGATTTTGTATGTTCTGAGTTTGAATTTTAACGTCTTTTTCAGAAAATTGCAATTACTACTATAATTAATATGCAATTTTATTTAATTTTAATTGTGAAAGCCGTGGTAGCCGTAAACATCATAACTGCATTGTAAATTTTCAATTTTCTGAATCAGACTGCGCAGTTTCTGGTATTGAACCTTCGTCAGTGACCCTGTTTTTTTTTTTTTTTTTTTTTTTTTTGAATAGTGTAATATTTGTTATGTTTTTATTTGTTCAATTGCGTCAACATGAAATTTTCTGTGCAATCACTGACCGTGGTATAGATAAACTGATTTCTAATGCCACATGCACTCGCACTACATGTTAGACAGAGCGCTTTAGCGCACTGATCTATCGTCAGGTCGAGTTTTGTTGTGATTAAAACTAGTTTCATTCAATACACGGTGTTTTTGTTCTTGCACATAATCTCAGAAGTACAACTCAACAACACAACAGTACTATTTTTAGAAACTTACCTCTCTCTAATGTCCACTGTTTTCCCATATGTTGTAAGTGATGCCACATTTCTGATATACTCTTTTTATATTCGGTAGATGGCGCTTTAGTATTTGCAGCGACTCCTTTGCAGGATATTTTATGAAAATGGCTTATTTTATCAAAAATTTACTAAAATTTTAATGTTTTTATTAAAGTTTGTATAATACTCGGAAATATATCACTTAGATTTCTTTAGAAAAAAATTATCTTAACTAAAAGCTCTTTAAAACTTAGGCCACTAGGGACAAAAAACGATTCATGGAACTTAATTTTAATTAAGACTAATTGTAATTAAGACTACTCTCCACTTAATACAAATAATTATTTTATGTAAGGTGATCCATTTAGGGTTAAATTTTAGACTTTTAGCCTAAAATGGACCACTTGAAAATTTACAAAATAGCACCTTTCATAATTTTCGGAAAAATATCACTTAAGTTTTAATAGACTATTATTATATATTTACTTTTATTAAAAAAATATTTAACCCTAGTGGCCGGTGGACAAAAAAGACCCATGAAGTCAAATTTAAATTATGATCACAAGAAAATAATATTTTGTGTAACTTCATTCATACAGGGCTAATGTTTTCACTTTTTACCATAAAAGACCCACTAGGGAATTTACAGAACAACATTTTTCAGATTTTTCTTAAATCTGTGTACAACAAGAGAATATAAAAATTTAAATGTATCAAAAAAATTTTCTACTGGTTTAAAGTTATTATTTGCTGAATAACGAACAAGCGCAATTCTTTATAGTCCCAATCTTATTTTTAATAGTTAAAAAGGTGGTGCCAAAAGTAACACTTAAAAATAATATTGGGCTTTAGAGAGTTGCGCTGGTTTGTTAGTTTTTTACCCTCTATCACAATTTTTGTTGATCTATTTAAATTATTTAAATTCTCCTGTTGTCGTCAGACCACTAAGGGTAAAATATTTTTTGAATCAAACTAAAGATAATAATAGTAAAATAAAATTTAAGTGATATTTTTCCGAAAATTAAGGTGTTTCTTCTATAAATTTCCTAGTGGGTCTTTTTGGCTGAAAGTGTTAAAATTAACGCTACATGGATCAACTTACATAAAATTATTATTATTAAGTGGAGATTTTTTTAATAAATTTAAAAGTTTTCAATCTTAAAGCCATAATTAAAATTAAATTTATTGGGTCTTTTTTGTTCCCATGGCTAAAGATTAAAGATTGAAGTAAATATAACTATTGTTTTATTAAATTTAAATGATATTTTTCCAAAAATTATGCAAACTTTAATAAAAATATTAAAATTTCGCAAAATTTTTGACAAAATAATAAATTTTCATAAAATGTCATTAAATGGGATTCGCTCCACCCATAAACTAGAATTATTATTATTTTTTTTTTTTTGTTTCTCTAATAACAACTATTATATTATAAAAATAGTAATCGACATCTCCAAATTCGACATTTTTAAAAAGTCTTTAAAATAAATAAAAAAAAAAAAAATTTTTGTGTTTTTATAGTTGTAGGGTAATTTTTGATTCCGGGCTATAGTGGGTTAATCAGACGCGATGAAGTCAGAATTGCATAACTCTACCCAATTGGGTCGTTTTTTCCCGTCTAGATTTAATGTTTCCCTAGAAAAAAAAGTTAGATTTCTTTCATTTAGAACCATTTGTTGTAAAAATGGGGGTGTAATATCACATCTATTGTTAAGGGACACCCTAATAAGTAGTATAAGTGGCTTAGTGTATGTGTCAAAATTTCTTGGAAGTCTCTTGGTTAAAAAAAAAATAAATGCTGTCTTCTAGTAACACACATTCCAAAGTATTTCTAACACTAATACAAATAAACTTCTAACTTGCGTACACTTTAAAACAAAAGCTTAACATATAATGACACATAACTTGTGTTACATATACAGGGTGTTTCGTAGCAATGACGTCAGTTTTGTTATGTAATTATTTCCTAAACTACTGAACCGATCGCTTAGGTGACTTTGGGAAAATTTACTCTTGTTTTTCGATTGATGCAATATTAAAAGTTGTTGTGTGTTGTTGTATTTTTCAAATGGTCCAGTTGTGGCTCTATGCAATAAGTCCCAGGTGCAAAAAGTCCCAGTGCAAAAGCTCCCAATGAAATAAATACTAAAAAAATGAAATAAGTCGCGTCTCAAAAAAGTGAAATAAATTCTAAAAAAATTAAATAATTTCCAAAACAAAAATGAAACAAATCCTAGGTTTTGGTTGTTATTTCATCATGAAATAATTTCCAAAGAATAAAAATTAAATAACTCCCAAAAATAGTCCATGCAACACAAATGAAGTAAGGGCGTACCGTTATATTCCCCAAAGTCGTATTGCCCAAAAACCAAAATGACATATTGCCCAAATGTCCGCATATCCCCCAAAATTGTATATGTTAATATGTTATAGCGACCAAATCAATGACAGAAAATCTAAAATTTTTTTTTTGGCTGGTATGGCATTTTATTTTGAAAAAACTTTTTTTTTTGTTTGGGCGCTATGACGGTAAAAAAATAAGTTATTGCCTAATATCATAATTTATTTTTTTTTTTTAATGTCATAAGACATAATGGCGAAGCCGTCTGCTGCGTTCTACGGAGGAAAAAACCCCTAAGAGCGGCCGAAGGCCGCCACCTAGAAGAACTTGTTTGATGTCGAATCCTTTGAAATCTTATATTTTTAAGACATCAAGTAACATTTATTTGACCTGTCATAATTTTTTATGTCCCGAAATACCAACCCACACCAAGATTTATTGTTTTTTAATGATTATTTTTTTAAAAAGTCTATTTTATTAAAAATTTTACGTATATATTAGTGTCTAAACGTTAAATAAACAGAAGGCCAATGCTCTACTCTTTTATTTAAGATAACAAAAACAATCAATTAGCTGTTTAAATGACAAAGCTATGACTGGTCAAATTATATTACTTATTGTCTTAAAAATAAGATTTCAACGGATTCGACATTGAATTTGTAAAAACAAGTTTTTCTGTGTGGCGGCCTTCGGCCGCTCTTAGGGTTTTTTCCTCCGTAGAAGGCGGCAGGTAGCTACGAGAAATAAAGTTTTTTCTGCGTGCGACACAAAAAAATAAAATTGAAGCAATTTTTTTAAGTTTCCTTAAAACTCTTTTCTTTGATTTCATGAATCAGCCTTGACATTTAAGGTCTTATGATATTTAAAAAAAAAAATTATGATTTTGGGCAATAACTTCTTTTTTTACCGTCATAGCGCCCAAAATCTATTTTGGCCTAACAAAAACTATCATAGCGCCCAACAAAAAATGTTATTGCGTCCAAATCAATGTCGTATTGCCCAAAAACAAGAAAATTTTTACAACAACAATTTACATATAATTTTTTTTGGGCAGTATGACTTTGGGGAATATAACGTTATGCCTTCAAAATTTGTTAAAGAAAAGATTAAGTTATGTCAATTTAAGAAGATTATCAAAATATTTTGAAAATCCCGTCATAGGAACCGTTTAGAATATTAATAATATTAAAAAAACAAAGAATTTTTGAAAATGAAATAACTCGCACTAAAAATTAAATAACTCCCACAGCAAATGAAATAACACCGAACAAGAAAATAAAATTAAATTAAATAAGTCCCACGCTAAGTTCTGTTTTGATTTATTTCATTTCGGAGTTACTGCATTATGAAATAACACCTAATAACAAAAATGAAATAACTTTTAAAAAAATTAAATAACTTCAAAAGAACTGGGTATTATTTCATTTGAAATTACTCCCAAATTTGTATGAAAAATTTTTGGGACTTATTTCATTTTTTTGTGACTTTTTGTACCTGGGAGTTATTGCACAGAGCCTGCAGTTGTCAAGTGTTTTATAACTTTATTTTAGGCAAATTATAAATATATGCGATAAGTTATAAAAACTTTGTGTAAAAATTGTTCTGCATTTGTTTGTGATTTTCGGCGATTTTATTTCAAAATCTGTATTAATAGATATAAAACAATCAATTTTTATAAAAAGAAATTTGGAGCGACAAATTTATATATATAGGTTTTTTCGGCCAAATCCGATTTGGTCTATAAAGGTATTAACTATAGGAACTTCATCAACATCTTTGGTTAATCAAGTAATTTTATAACGCATTTATGTGATATTTATCAAAATTGTCTTTATTGTTTTTTCATCACCACAAAGTAGCTTTGGCTGTAGAAGTTTACAGCTGCAAAACATTTCGCAAAATTATTGGTATTTTAAATGAGAAACTGTAATTTACGAACTTACCACCGAAAAAAGTTTATATATAATCGTATATAGCTTGATATAGTGGTATCTTATTATATATGTGGCCATATGTATATGTATACAAACATTTCTAATATGGCGCTATATAATATCATATATCACTGTATCTTATGTTATATATAAGTTGATCTTTTTTATCTCATCTTATATAATTGATCATATGTATCAGATCATATGTATTTCCATGTATAATTATATATAAGTACAGTAAATCCAATCAAATTCTTTAATTTTTATATTATTATTTTATATGGTATCATATATAATTCTATATAAATATATGTGTTAAAATTAAAAAGAAAAATTCTATCACTTTTGCATATGATAGAATTAGAAAAGCTACACTTAAAAAAAAATTCAAAGTGAATAGAAAAAATAATATTTTAAGTAAAAAAACATTTAAAGTCAGAAAATCTTAAAACGTGCAATTGAAAGTAAAAATGTGAAAAGCTTTTTAACAAAAAAGAACAAAAATTTTTAAAATTTTCTTAAAATGACGTTGAACACTTACAAATGACGTTAAACTCTTACAGCTGAATTCATAAGTTAAAACGAGCGACTAGCATTGAGTGAATAAAGTTTTTACACACAAATTCCCCATAAGGGACAGTTGTGCAATCGATGTACACCGCGATTAATGACGTAATAATCAAACCAAATACTATAAAGTACAATGACAACTTTATATGTTACATCAATCGAAAGCTAAGAAGTGTCTTCTGAAGACACTCAAGCGATCGGTTCAATTATTTAGGAAAACAATTGGATAACAAAATGACGTTATAGTTATGAAACTCAGTAAATAAGTAGAAATAAAATCAATTTTTTTGTATTATTTGGAATGTGAAATAAAATGGAAGAGCGGATTTCCAAAGAATTTTATTAAGATCAAATTGTATTAAATTATATATAACTTGGTCAAATTATATCAAATGAGATCCCATGGGATCTCATGAGATAAGGTCATTTAAACCAATTTTCGAATCACCTGATATATGATGTGATATGGAATTATATATATGACTATATATACAATGTATATATCGGAACTTTTTTTCACGGCTTTTCAACCAACAACTACTTTTTATGTTATTTCATTCGAAAAATAAGACACAGATGAGCAAATTTTCCAAAGACACCTAAGCGATCGGTTCTGTAGTTAAAGAAATAATTTGAAAACTAAATTGATGTTATAGTTATGAAACGCCCTGTATATATTGACGTTTTAAGATGTTACTTTGTTAGTAGATGAGTTTGTATATTCTTAAGTAATTGCTGTTGTGTTTTTATTTTCCAGCGATTGCATTTAATGTTGTTGTTTATATTTTTATTGCCTTACATACATACAGTCAGCAAAATTTAAATAGAAGAAGTAAACTTAATTGAGTATTTATTTAATATATTAGTAATATTTATGATCGTTTTATATAAAATTAAACTTTTAATTACTTTGTTAAAGGAATTCTAATAAGATTTATATTTTTAAGCATTGTATATTCGGCGGAATAAGAATAAAATATTTTTTTCGAAACTCAACCATAACTGCGGAATTTGAAATCCAAAAACCAAATTTTATACCAAACATGTTCAGATACAAAAAAAAATGTTACCAAACGCAAGTTTGACTGAGGAAAAATAAATACTTTTGAGCCTTTACTTTTCCAAAAAAAAAAATAGCGAAAAAATTTAACATTATATAATTATTGCCAAATCAATTGAATTGAAGCAAACCTAGTAATATAAATATTTTATAAACTCTTAATTTTTATATAAAAAGATCAACAACTGACTAACATATTAAAGTTTAAATGCGTCTATATAAATTTCGTTCATTGTCATTTGTGTTTTTTCTTTCATTCGTACTAAATTTTATGGTAAAACCTATACTTTTAACTGTTTCTCTGTATGGTAGAACAGTGGTTTGTACATTTATGTCAAAAAAATGTAATTCCTTTATTTTAACCCATTAAAGACTAACCCCCGATTATTTTGTCCAATATTGACAAAACTTTAGACATATATAGAGAAGGGATTCTAAACGGTATTTACCCATGTACTGTGTAAATACCGGGTACACAGAAAAAACAAATTTTCTATTTTTTCAATTAAGTCGAACATATTCATAGGAGGTAACTTTTAAAGACTTCCTGTTAAGAAGTTATTAACACATCATACAAGTGTTTGGCAAAAATTTCAGTATTTGTTAATGTGTAAAATATTTATAGACATAATCCAATGACTTTTTGGACTTAAACAGACTTTAAGTCTATAATATGAAATTTACGTTATAGTAACAACTTCCCTGAAGAAGTCACTCAACGTGGAGAAGAAATATTGGATATAAATAATTATAATTTATAAATAAAAGGTCTTAAGCTCGTTTATAGGAAATTCATACACTAATTTTAACATATTTAAGTGCATTTTTAATTTATTTTAGATGTCTTTGCACTTTTATGGCGTTTTCACTCCTTAAATACCAGTGTGATAATATCTTCTTTTGATTTATGATAATGATGCACTCTATGATACATTATTTTGAATGTGGTTACAAAATCGTTATTTTTGACTTAGGATATGCACATATGGACAAAACAGGATTTCCATCTCATATTCGATTTTCTTTTCTCTAAAATCCTCTTTTGTCCATTTATGCTAATTCGGGGATTTGGATGCAGAAGCATGCGTGTTTTGTCCGATGTTGTGTCGGATGATCTATCTGAAGTTGATTGCATTCCCTAAATTTAGACACTCCTTGTTTTGTAAAAAGTACTCCTTTTGCTTCAAGCGCAACTTGTTTGCCAAACTAAAAATTTTGTTGTAAACTTTGTTGTTTTTTTTTCTCCAAATTTTTTTTCTCAGCATCTCCTTTTGCATCCGCTATTCAAAATTTCTGCCCTCAAAGCTAGGAAAAGTCACAAAGGGCGTGAGTTTTGACATCCGTTATACAACAATCATATTTTGTTACAAAGTTTGTGACACAGGTTTTTTGGCTCGTTTGAGGGGGTCCTCTTCCCGTAATTTCTTCCCGGCACTTTTTGCATTTTATATTTTTTTAGTCATTCACTTCTTTTACCTTTTCTGACCAAAAACTCTTTAGTTAGCTTTACAGCAGGTTAGAACTGTAGTTCAAAAGGCCAACTACTTTCTTATCATTATTTTAATCAGAAATACATTTGTTAATAAGGGTTGGAGGACTTTCAGTAACAATATATTTTTCAACAACACTAGAACCCGAATAACGTAAATCAATTGAGTTTTTTAGCAATTACTGTAAAAGTACGATTTGATTTTTCTATGTAAATTTTAATTATTTTTTGTTGATTATTCATTTTTTGAGGAACCAATAGTTTTGACTAATACTTACACTCAATTTAGTTATATTTAAAAAGCTCAATTGATAAAAAAAATATTTCCTTTGAAGTATGTACTTGAACATACAATGTAAAATGCGTGCACTACCCAGCAAAACTTTCTATTGCCCGGTAATATGTTTGTGAATAAGAAATTATGGTCGGTAACTAGTTAATTTCCTATTACAAAATTTATTATTTTAACAAGGACATGTCCATTCTCGTAACATCTTACAATACAAATATTATATCCAGTATAAATGTTACACATAGAGAAAAATTTAGATATTTTCTAACTGAATTGGGTTACTACGACTTAATTTCGGTTACTACTAATTTCAGTCGGCTTGTGCAACTGAACTTTAGTTTTCACAACAAAATTCGGTTAATTCAATTGAACACCAAAGCAACACCCAAAATTTTCAGAAATCTAGTGTGAATATCGTTGAACTAATTGAATTTATTAGTTGTTACCAATCGTGGACGTTGTTGGCTCGTTGGAATGTTAAACAGATGGTCCCGGGTTCGATTCCCGATGACGACAACATCAATTTATAAAAATAATATATGAGTTTTCTGACCCTCATATATATCGCAGCGCTCGCCTGCGGTGTTTCCATATCACTTAATCCCTCTGAAGTAAAATAATGAATCAGGGCTATGAATTAAAAAGCTTCAATAAGTTCGCCAACTCTCCATCAGGTGGCGAGCAACAACTGTTCTAAGAATTATTAACATGTGCAATTACAGTGTTGCCATGTTTGAAGCACTTCGTCTTTCCCCACCTCACCTTTCTACTAACCCCTTTCCAAAGAAAGTAACACATTAATTAATAGGAAGAATTTATGAGTGTTGCTTCTCTTTAAAAAAATAAAAAAAACACTTTTAAATTCGGTTGGCACTTCATTTCTCTGTGTGTAAAAGTAGGGCAACCAAAAAAAGGCTCTAAAAACAATGTTTTAAGCGCTTAAAAAAGTTCGTAAAACAGTAAAATATGCCGCTTAAATATAAAAATAAGCCGTGAAATTTAAAATTTTTTAGTAAAATAGTTACTACAAATAATATTTGTGTACAATTTGTTCCTTGGAACTTCGTCAGACTAACAAAGATGCAATAGAGAAATTCTTTTTCATTAGCTTCAAAGTTAAAATGTAAGACTAAATTTCAACTTTCGATTAAAAAAATACTACGAAAAAAAGATAAAAAAAGAAAAGAATTGTCAAATTTGTAGTAAAATCTTAATTACATTAAATTTTATGTAGAAACGACCTAATTATACAATTAAATCATGTAAACATATGAACATGTGGGCACTCAGTAATACCAAAAGTTACCGGGTAAGATGTTCCTTAATACACGCATAGAAATAAACTTGTAAAAATAGCAGATAAAGCTACTAATCTTTAGTCCAAATTGACTTTGCACAAAAAACTGATAGATTTAGCAAATTTTTTTTTCCTAAGTATTAATAAAATAAGAGCAGCAATAATATATATATTAACTTTACAAAATTTAAGCTATATTCGATGTGAATTTTAGTTAGAATTAGCAAAACCTTTTACTAAATAATTGTAGACTCAAAATAGCAAACAAAAACTGTAATATAAACCAAATTTTTGCTATATTTACCTCAAATTTAGTAGAATGCATATAACAGTTTATTTTGCTAAATTCAACAGAAATTTTTGCTAAAGAATTACAGATTGCTGATTTCAACAGGATAGACTTTTATTTGCCTTAAAAAAAAAAAACTATAAAATTTCACATTTATTGGTAATTTTTTTTTTACTAATATTTACTAGTATTTACTGATTTTAGCAAATTCGTTTGTTATTTTCAATTAACTAAACTTTAGCTTAAATAGAGCTAAATATTTGTAAATGCAGCAGATTTATTCTTAAGTAAATATGTTAAAAAAGATCATTAACCCTTTGATAGCCAAGCTCACTACTGTGACTTCTGTTGCTTTCTCCTTAAACTGTAAATATTTTTAGTAATAGATTTATTGAGATGAAAAAGTCCTATTACATTTTTAACTTTTAACATGCATTTTTAATTTAAACATGCAGCTTGGGTCTCAATGGGTTAAATTCAATTCACTACGATTAGCGACACAAAATTTAACACGATATTAGCTTCTAAAAATCGCATCTAAATGTTGCTATAAATTACGAACAAAAAAGAAAGCCTTTTCAAACCACTGTCTTCTCTGCCTAGTAGACTCTATGCCAATTACATTTTTTTTCAATTTTTGTAATTCTAAAATTTTATCACTTATCTCCTAAAGAGTAGAAAATACATTCGTAGTGTAAAGTGTTTAATGTGTACAAACTAGCGAACCATGAGCAAAAGGTATAATCACTTTAATAATGCTGCTGATGATGATGATGATGATTGTGGATGATGTTCACGCGTAATAAATGTAATATTTAGTCCTGAAGCATTGTTTATACAATGACGTTTATCTTAATGGGTGTCTGGTCGTTCCTACTCTTCTCAGTATTGTTATTTGATGGTTACTTTGCTGGTAAGTCTAGTTGTTTTAGTTTGTTCAGCGTAAAGTGATTATGAGAGTATTTTTGGCTTGATAACAGATAATAAAAATGGATTATATTTAGTAGTGTTAAAGATAATATACACCATGAAAGAAAATTGAGAATAGAGTTTATGACAAAAGATTATTATGTTGAAGATGAAGATGATAAAAGTAGCACAAAGTCAAAGATTTAACTTAAGCATAAATATGATAAAGTTAATGATGAATAAAATAAGATTTAGGATTTGCAACAAAAACAAAAAATATATATATATAAAAATATTTAAAAAAAGACAAATAGAATTCCAAAAACAATTTATTTATAGAGAAATAAATATTTAACAAAAAAAATATCATCCTTACTATATTAAACGATAATATAGACCTTTGCTTTAAATTGAAAATTTTTTCAGCCATCGAAAATGTTTTAAAAATAAATAATTTTGTAGGGTTTTCATGCATAAAACGAAAAAAACCCGTATGTTCAAAATTAAAGTCAACTTTAAATTTTAGTTTATAGTAAGGCCCAATGTTTCAAATATTTATTATTATTTAAATTAAATTTTTGTTAAAATTTTTAAAATAAAGTTAAATTGCCAAAATAAATATTTAAAGTCTAAGCTGAAGTGGAAATCTAAAATTTTGCTCAAGGTATCATAAGTTCATAAAGTAAGAGGTACTTTCCTTTTATCATTTAAACCGTTTAAATCATTTAATATATTCTCAAGTCTTCTGTACTATAAATTTCAATTTATTTGTCTATACTGTCTAAAGATAAATATTTTTTTTAAGTGATTAAAATGCATTTATATGTGTTTGTTCATCCTACCTAAGCAATAGTGTATATTAGGATGTCCCTTCAAAATAGATTTGTCTTTATTGCAAATGGTTGCGAATTGAAGAAATAGATTTATTTTGTTTGAAAATTTTAACCACATCAGCCAAAACTTACCCATTTGCGAATAAAGTGTATTGCTATTAAAAATTCCCAAAATTCTAAGTTTTTAAAAAGTTGATTATTCATTTCATTTGTTCGTTTGATATACACAAAGTTTTTTAAATTGCCATTTGTGACTTCATCGGATAACATTAACCCACTTTAACCTGGAATCAAAAATTACCCACAAATTTACAAAAGCGTTTTTTTAATAATTTTAAAGATATTTTGACATGTCTAATTTTTAGACGTCTATTGCTTTTTTTAATATAATAGTTATTATTTAAGAAGAAAACATTAATTTAAGAAGAACTAAAAACTATAACTCGCATTTTTATGTGGATCTAATCATTTCCGGAACATTTTATAAAACTTCGGGTTCTGATGAGATCTTTAGCCAGATCGAAATACTAGTATCAACCTAGCTAATATGTTTGATTTGCTTTATTTTTTGTAAATGTACAGAGGTTGAAAGCTCGTTATAAATTGAAAATAACATAAAAATAATCTCGATGTATATAAAAACAAAAAACTAATATAACTGTAAAAAATGTTACTTGAGCCAGAGTAAACACTAAAATTGTTTTATATAAATAGAACATTTTTGGTCTTCAAAGTTTAATAACGTCATTATGCTTGTTAGGAAAAGACCCTAACCATGTGATTGATTACTAAGAAGACAAGAATGGAGCAAAAGTTGATGATTTACTTATAAATATATTAAAGTTCTGCCTATTATGGATGCTCTAGCTTTTCTAAAACTTCAGGTTCTGATGAGATCTTTAGCTAGTATCAACCTAGCTAATATGCTTGATTTCCTTTATTTTTGTTAATATACGGAGGTTTGAAAGCTCGTTATAAATTGAAAATTATATAAAAATAATCTCGATGTATATAAAAACGTAAAACTAATATAACGATAAAAATTAATTGTTTTGCTAAAATTTAATTGTTTTGCTAAAAATTGAACAAAATTTTAATGTCTTCCTCAAAATTGGCAAAATTTTTGAAAAATAATACTTAAATTTGTTAAGACTATAATAACACAGTGCACACGAAAAAAAATAACCATATACGGACACCACTACGTGATAAAAGACTAAAAAAAAAAAGACCCGTGTCTCCCAATTTTTCCCAAAGTCATATCCTCTTTTGTTTATGGGCCGCCAAAGATTTGGGGCCTCGGTATCATTTTCGCAAAAAAGTGATCATTTTCTCAGGCTCATATCTTGCAAACCGTTCAGAATTTCAATTTACTCTCTATGCTAAAGTTGTAGCTCTTGTCATAAGGAACAAAAATTGCGAACATATAAAATCAAAAAAACTTCACCTTTCAGATCAAAATCGCAAAAAACTTAAAAAAATTCGATTTTTTTTTTACCTTTTTTCCCGTGTTCAGGTCCATAGGTAGCAAACCGTTCAAAATTCAAGGAAACAATCAACTACAAAAATTTGCCTAAGATCTCAATAAACAAATTTCTAGAACATATAACACCTTTTGACCAAAAGCGATCCACTACGATATTTACAGAATGACTTCTTTTAAATTTTGATTAAATTTGGATATGTGATAAAGGGTACTATATACAAATAGAAAACATTAATTGTTAATAAAGATCAGCGCTAGAAGGAGTGCCGCACTTTCGACCTAAGGGACCACATCATATTCAGCCTCATTCTAATCCACCACCCACAAGATCGGGTATAAATATCAACCAACCACAGAAAATCGATGAATTTTTTTCATCTTCTCTGACATTTATTAACAATTAGTGTTTTCTATTTGTATTAGTAATATTTAATCACGATCTCAAACCTGGCAATTCAAAATTAAATGCAATTTTAAAATTTCAACAATACATACAAAATTCATAAACTGAACATACAGGTACAATGCAATGTAAAATATAATAAGAATACACTCAACTAGAATATGTTGTGTTTAAATATTAATATACATGCCGGATTCCCAATTCGTTAACAGTAATGGTAACATTAGCAGTTGGACTGGCAACCCTGCCAAATAAAATCTTTAATATTTAAAGCTGTTGGCTTTTTAAACTTGTAAGAAAAGACGAAAATAAATAAATTAACATCATCGATTTTATGTAGTTAGTTGATATATAGTATACCTGATCAAAACCTTGAGTTTCTTGTGGGTTGTGGATTAGAATCAGGCTGAAGATGACCTAGTCGCTTAGGTCGAAAGTGCGGCACTCCCTCTAGCACAGGAATTTTTTTCATTTTCACTGATATTTATTAACAATAGGTGTTTTCTATTTGTAATAGTAACATTTAATTATGATCTCAAACCTGACAATTCAAAAGGAAATAAAAATAATTTTGTTTCAAAATTTCGAATTTTTGGAATTTGTAATAAAAGTGGGAAATTTTCTTGTCTAATTAATGTTTTCTCAAACGATTTCATCCATTTGAAACTATTTGCAATAAAACTGGTGGGTGTAAGGAACGGAAATCGTCTTTAAAGGGACATCCTAGTGTATAAGCACGTTTTTCCTTAAATGAAGTCTACTGTGTTTATGTCTATTTGAATATTGAAAAGGCATATATGTAGTACTTAAAATACAAGTATGCATATATATCAGCTAAGGGAGTGTATTCTCTTAGATTTCATTTTCCAGATTATTACTAAATGCATTCTAAACATGCATTCTAAATATGAATGTGTGTGTGTTCACAAATGTCTAGGGAAATGTTTGAATGCCACTGCTTACTAGTTTTGCTGGTGACATTGCAACATTAACAGCTGTTGTACAAACAACCACCACAGCAACCCAGCAAAAATAGCCAATGCATTGCTTCCTTGCATTACAAAGAAGTTATTTACCTTCCGTGCTGCATTACTTTTCAGGTGTGGGAAAGGTATTGGTATCTAATCAAATGCATAGCATATTATTTAATGGTTGCGTAGCTAGATGTGAATAAGTATGCATCCTATAAGGCATTACAGATAATGTTAAAAGAAATTTGTACTTCTTGTTGGGTAATTTTCAACATTATCTTTGAAAATATTGACACAATTTTTAACTTTATTTCATAATATTATGTTAAACTCAAAAACTAGTAGTTTTTAAAAACATTTGGTTTTTTATTAAAAATTTTTGTGGAATTTGTCGAGTAAATAGAAATGTTCTAATTATTTTTTTAAATTTGTTATTAAATGTTCGTTCATAGGCAGCAAATCGAAATCTGGAAAGCTTTTGACAAGTAATTTTATTTTTTTTGATAATTGCAAAACATTTTTGAAACGATTTTAAAAGAAATGTAAATGTTAATGAATTTATTATTATGTGTTAAAAAAAATATATATATAATGTAAAAAAATAATAATTGCCGAATAATTCGCAGTATAGGTGTCAACTTATCCATGCCTGTTCTGTAAGTAAGTACGCTATACATACTGAAGTTCCTTTTTATACTATTAATTTTTTTGGTTTTCTGGAATTTTTCATATTGATGACTTGAATTGTTGTCTTTTAAAGGGTCCAAATTACTTTTTTTTTTGAACTCCTGAACCAATTGGACTTTGTATGGCGTCATTCCAAGGTCTTTATTCAAAATTCGTCTCAATGATGTCTCCGAAATGTTCAATTGTTGAGAACGACGGTGAATTGATGTGGATAGCGCTTCACGCACACTTTCTGCAACAGCAGCAATATTCTCGGGTGTACGCACTGTTTTTGGCTTTTCACTTTTTTTACAAGATAACGAACATACGGGCCATATTCGTTCAGCTGAAGGATAAAACTAATTATCTGTCAAATCAGACATGAGCTAAGTGTTACCATTCACGAAATAAAAAAAAAGTTAGATGGCGGACCCTTTATTTAATAGTTAATGTGTAAATGTAGATGATTAATAATAAACAGCATTATTTTAAATCTAAGTTTTTTCATTTAATTTTAATAAGGAAGCAACTAATAGAAAAAAACTTTTTGCTAAGTCTATTATAAATAATATTTAACATGACTACATTATATTAGATTTTTAACTTGACACAGAAAAAACTAAAAACGGGTTTCAATTAAAAAATTTATTGAATCAATTAATATTTTAATTGATGTTGTACCTATCACGGCAATGATACTATCAATTAAACCTTTTATTAAAATTAAGAAGGAAAAAAAGTTATAAATAACTTCTACAAAAAAAATATGATACTCGCAAAAAAGTGTGTGATCTATACGTTGGTATGTGTGTTTTTTGCAATGCTGAGTCTGTTTGTATGTGTGATTGTTTTGTTTGTTAACTTCAAATATATTTGGTATTTTATACTGAAAATTTTCTTTTTATGCATACAGTGTATGAAAAAATAATATAATAATTGCGTCTAAAATAAAATATGTATTTATATATTTAAAAGTCAATTAAAATATTAATTGATTACATTAAATATTTGTTTAGAAACAAATTAAATTCAAATCAAATTTTTAATTAGATATTTTAGGTTGATAATTTTTTCTGTGTACAAAATAAAAACCCGAAAACATCTAAATACAACAGTCAGAGTATCCTGATATTGGCAGTTAGTGATGAACTTTATTTTGCTGTTGATTAAATGCAAATTAACCCACATCAACGTATGAACCACAATTTTTATTTTGTTCACAATTTAAAAAAGCTATTACCTAATTGCTTCAAAAGACCCAATAAATATATTCTGTAAATTATTTTAAATTTTATAAGCAAATCAAAAAAAAAACTAAAAAAATATGAAATATTTGCAATAATGAACAAATGTCGTATACAATCGTGTATGTTTGGGAATTAGTGGGGAATTGAAAATGTAAAAATTTTCAAATTCGTAAAATTGAAAAATCAGTGTTCTTATATTCATCGTTATATTCATTCGTACATTTTGGTGTTCTCAAAGTTTTTGTTAAAAAAAAATATTTTAACTATCAAAACCTCTAGATTTTTTGTGCATTCAAAATTTAAGTCGTCAAATTTCAAAAATATATGTCAATTTAAGTAAAATTTGTGATTTGATAGAAATATTTTTTTTTAAGATAGAATTTAAGCAAAATAATTGCAACGAATATAAAGAAAAATTAACCATAACCAAATAAAAGTATATATTTTAACCTCATATTTCATATCCATATGATCTTTGTAATGTCTAGGTAACTCCTTACTTGGTCTCATTGTTAACTTACATGTAATGTATAAGACATAAATTTTCTATACAAATAAAAAACAAAAACCTCTAACAGGTTATCAGCTGACTAACATGTATGTAACAGAATAAATCAGTAATTGAGCGTCCGACTGAAGAAACAATCAACATCGGACAGACATCGGACTAAACACGCATACGTCTGCATCCAAATTCCCAAATTTGCACAGATGGTCAAAACAGGATTTCCATCTCAAATTTGATTTTGTTTTGCCTAAAATCTTGTTTTGTCCAGCTGTGCAAATTTGTTTATCGGATGTGATGTCAGCTAATCTGTCCGATGCTGATTGCATCTCATAAATTCAGACACTGCATGTAGAATAGGGTGGCGCGCTTAGTATGGAAGGAAAAAAATCTTAATTGGCGCTTCGCGTTTGTGATTCTTGTACTGAGCAAAAAAGTCCACTAGACCATACGTCTACGGTGAAAATCGAGCTTCCAGATTTTGACTTTACGGCAAAAATGCAAAATGCGAATTTAACAGCCAAAGAAGTTGAGCTGTTTTAAGTTTCATTTGGATTGATTTAGATTCGATGTGGTGGCACCAGGTGAGACGTCTGTCAAGGTGAACTCCAAGATATTTAGTGTGAGACTGCTCAGGCACGTGAGTGCAGAGGGCAGGTCCCTCTTCTAAGAGTAAATGTTACGTGTGAACATTTCGACGGATTTACTATTATTTTCCAGTAGATAAGCCATTTTTTCACATCATATATATGAGGTTGTAAAGTTTGTGCAGCAGTTGTAGGATTTTTATTGATGCTCACGAACGCTGCGTCGTCTGCAAAAGTTGACGTTTGGATGATTGAGTTTGTTGGCATGTCTGAAGTGTATATGATATACATTAGAGGTCCTAGTATACTGCTCTGGGGGACGCCAGCAGAGATGCTTCTAGGACTTGTGATAAATTCTTAAATTTGATAAATGGAAAAATGTTTATTGGGCTTATTGAGATTTGATTGCCAAACTTAAAGAAAAGTCCGTAGTTAAGCAATAAATTCAATAATCGTTAGCGGAACAATCGACCAAATCGGAAAAACTTCGGCTGCCGATTATTTAACTTTACAGCAATACTTCGGTTTATTTTTTTTTTAATTTCTTACTTAAAAGCGAATTAAAATGGCACACGAAATGTGTTTTTAATGTAAAAAATTTTTCCACATTGTATCCAAATACCAAAACACAAACCTAAATATCTATTTTTGGCCGATTCATCGGTTGGACACTAATTATCCTTTACATATATATAATACAAATATTAATATTCTTTGTCATCTAGAGGCAATGTCTTCACACATTGCCTTACAACTGCTTTGTAATCTAGCAGAGAAGATATTGCATCTAAGCTTATATTGCAAACGAAAAGCATTACCTGTCATTTGTACCATTCGTATGCAATCCAGCAAAATGCACGAAAAGAATGCATGGCCTACCGTTGTAATTAATACCTTTACATATTATTTTGGAAGTTCTTTTGTTTGCTGGGAACAGTCGTATCAAAGTAAGATGACAATTGTTAGAAGTTTTAATCACTACGTATGCTATACACACACGTTAATGTTCAGTGTACAGAGACTTTTTAATAATCTAGGGAGAGAATGTGTTCTAACATTTAGTAAAAGCTTAAGCAAATGTTAAATTACAAAATTAATAAGATAAGTGTAAACACAAAATTTTGTTAAAATGTAGTTTCAACATTTGTACATTTAAAAACTTATAATACAAAAGTGTTGTAAGTGAAGGCCATTAAAGAACATTTACAATTACCAAAGGGACACAACATAAATTTCACCTCCCGACATTTGTGATTTTTCGATAAATGGGGGAATTTCTTTAATTGGGAGATAAAATGAAACCGATTAAAGGTGCCTATTATTGCTCAAGTTTTTTTTTAAATGATACAAATGATTGATAAAATTTGTCTTAATGGGAAATGCAATGTTTTAGGATTAAGGATCATAGTGTAGAGAGCTGATGTTCATTTAAAAAATTTAAAATTGAAAAAATATTTGAAACTAACAGAGTTTTCTTTTCATTCATTATATTTCGTAAATCACATTTTGTTAACTTCCAGATCCGAATCCACTGTATAACAATAAAAGCAAAACTTTCATAGTTTTTTTCTACGGGGTGTATTCAACGTTTAATAAAATAGCATTTCAGAAACAGTCCCGGTTTAATTTTCTATAGTTTGGTGTATATCCTGTTGATGTCAGCTCACCGGAAATAGAACACAATCTCTCCAACTTACTAGGGAAGTATTTTGACTCGGACCAGCAGATCTTAGAGAACTTTTTATATGTTGTAGAGAATAAATATTTTTATCAGCAACCCTGTTATTTCGTAGCCCATTTGTCTGTAATTTAATTCAAATTATACAAAATAAACTGAAAAAACTAAGATTGGGTTAACTTTTTATCATACTTTATAAAAAATATAAAAATGTTTTTATTTATATTTCTCTTCTATTTTTTTCTCTCAATAATTTCATTAAGATTGGGGGAAAGCCATCGGAAAAATTTCCATTTAGTTAACATTTTTTTAGTCTTCAAAATCTTTAATAAGTGTTTTTTTTTTAACAAGAACTTCAGATTGTATGTGTGTGCTAAATTGAGATCTGCTAAGCCAGTCATTATATTAAATTTGGTCCATTTTGTAGGACCGTTTTATCAAACAGTAAATATTCTACATGATGTATAATTTATATTTAATAACACTGATACGTGATGGAGTACTGAAGAACTAAAGGGGTTTTTAGTAGGAGAGGGTCGATGTTGAAATGAAATAAAAGAAGCTGTATGTGAGGCCTTAACAAAATAACTAACACAAGCTATCTCTTCAACTTATTCATAAAAAAATGCTATGGGTAACAGACATTCAACAACTCTGTACACAGCTTAACATGACCTGGGAATTTCAAAATATATCACGTAATTATTTTAACTGCCAAAGTAATAAATTAATGGAAAAGATACCTGCAAAGTGCAATTTGTACTGATAGATTTCACAAGAACCTGGATTTTTCAAAAGGATCATACTACATGATAGATGGAAACTCGCAAAATTATATAATGTGGATCTTCAAAGCAAGATGTGATTTGATTGAGTTAAATGTTACGCGTTTTGGCTCAATATCAAAAATATGTTCTTTATGTAACCTAAATTAGGAAGAAAGCATGTATCACTTCATAGGTCGATGTCCAGTTCTAAAAGAGTTTAGATACCGTTATTTTGTAAGAACATTTTTACATCGAGATACAGTCGTTTGAAATTTATATATTATATTATCAATGCTTTAAAGTACAGGAAAATATTAATAGATGAATATAATTATTAACAACAAAATTGTAATTATTATGTAAACCAGAACTAAACACGTTATGATTTTTAAATTTAGGAGAAAATAATTCTCTTGTTCGACAGACGACTATGGTCAATGTAGTAACGAAAAGAAACAAATTGAAATCTATTATAATTGTAAACTTTTTTGTATAACTTTTTTAATGAAAATAAAGATTTACTACTACTACTACTACTACTACTACTACTACTACTACTACTACTACTACTACTACTACTACTACTACTACTACTACTACTACTACTACTACTACTACTACTACTACTACTACTACTACTACTACTACTACTACTACTACTACTACTACTACTACTACTACTACTACTACTACTACTACTACTACTACTACTACTACTACTAACCGAATTGAAATTTCGAATTGGTAAAAACAATATTGGCAAAGAATTTTGCGGGTGGTACTCCCAAAACACAAGCTTTGCAAGCAAAATAGCGTTTTCCTAGTTCAATATTAGTTGTACCTTTGATAATTTTTAACACTGTGGGTTTTTCAAAATACCAGTGGTTTGCCAGCACTACTTTTTTTGGTACGGTTGGCAATTTCTACTGAAAAAAATTAAAGAAAAATAAGCAGTCACTCACTCATAACCTTTTTAGTTACTTGTCAAATTCCATAAAAATTTTGAACAAAAAACCAAAAGCTTTTTAAAAACTATTAGTATTTGGATGTAAAATAATAGTGAGAAATATGATTAAAATTTATTTCAATATTTTCAAAGATAATGTTGAAAATTACGTAAAAATAAGAAAACATTTCTAATAACATTATCTGTAATGCGTTATAGAATGCATTCCCATTTTTAATAATATGTTATGCATTTTTGATTAGATAGCAAGATGTTCGGCACACATGAAAAGTAATGCACCCGAAAGGTGTACAACTTCTTTGTAACGCGCGGAAGTATTCATTATCTGGGCAATGCATTGACTATTTTTTGCTGGACTAACTTTCTATCAAAATCTTTTTTTAATTCCTCTTATTTCAAACAACCTTAAGATCATTTATTTATTAATAATAATTTTTTATTTCCAATACTTTATCTCCACATTGGGTAACTTATTCAGGGAACAATTATTACAATTTGATTGAAAAACTTATTTTAATAATTAAAAACTTATATGGTGCGGGTGTCTATGGACCAGGTTTCCAACGGGCCTTACCCATGGGTAGATACCCCTCCGTTTTTCAGGCAGAGATTTTTGCTATCTGTGTCTGCGCGGAGGAGTGTCTACGAAGGGGCACTATTAGATCTCGTATCTACATTCTTTCCGACAGTCAGGCGGCATTAAGGGCTTTAATGTCCTATGAGGTGTCATCTGGTCTGGTCATGGAATGCATTCTGGCTCTTAACCGACTTGGCAGGCGCAACTCGCTTACCTTAGGGTGGGTTCCTGGTCACGAGGGGCATGAGGGCAACGAGAGGGCAGATTGTCTTGCTAATTGCGGGGCCCGAAGGCCCTTTATTGGCCCTGAACCATTCTGTGGTATACCTTTGGGGTATGTTAGGGAGAAGCTCGGGTCGTGGAGGGAGTCAGAATTCTCTCTCTATTGGGAAAACTCTCTTGGCCAACGACAGGCTAAGAGATTAATTTCTTTTTCCAGTGCAGGATCGAGGAGACTCTTGTCCCTCGGGAGGGGTGACTTGAGAACCCTGGTGTCTTACCTGACTGGACACTGTAATCTCAGATACCACCTGCGCAAAAGGGGTCTCTCGGACACGGATAAGTGTAGGTTTTGCGAACTGGTAGCTGAGACATCAGAGCATGTTCTTTGCGAATGTCCGAGGCTATGTGAAAGGCGTGCCAAGTTTCTTGGCAATCGCTTTGTCTCCCCTTCGGACATTATGAAGATTTTGCCTAATAGGATTATTGGCTTTATAGGTAGCTTGAATCTTTAGGGTAACTATAGGTAGCACAAAAGACCTAAGTTGGTCGCGGTGCATAGTGCCATATAATCTAATCTATATGTCACCTAGACATTTTTTTTAAGTTTTTTTTTTTGTCTGACATCAATGTCCATTTGCGTGTGTATAAACCGATATTTGAGCATGTGAAATCCGTTCGCGTTAATCATTTTTATTAAACGGCGCAAATTTTACGGCGGTTTAAAGTTAAAAATTAAAAAAAAATATTAAAATTACAGTTTTTGTTAAAATTTAAAAATGATAACGCGTGTTAATAATACCCCTTAAGGGCTTTCTTAGCACACTAAAATATTTGTAAAAGCTTCAATACTTTTTAAAATACCTAGAAAATTCCCGAAATAGATCTATCAACACATTCCTGAAAGGGTCAAATAATAAATTTGAAAACAAAAACTCTATAGATTATTTGTTAGGACAATATCCTAATGAAGAAATATAGAGTATATGGCCTCGAACTTGAATAATTTTCATTTTCATTGCACAATTAAAGGTCGAAAAAACATAATTTTTATTTTTAATAAAAATTATAACAAACTTGTGAAAAAAGGCAAAGTACCCGCCTAGTTTACTTCCCCTGTTTTGTTTACAAACTTAACAAAACATAAAAAGGAGGAAAAAAACAAAAACGTGTATTGAATATTTACCAAAGGTAGACATACACACAAACAAGTTTTCAATTTATTTTTTGATCAATGGTTATAATCTTTAACTTCAAAATCATATGTATATTAGTTCTCATGTAGTGAGTAAACTAGTTCATATGAATGCTTGATGTTTGACATGGGATTGTTACCGCTTTCAAAACGTGTTCTGATGATGGGAACCTAGAAAATTCCCGAAATAGATCTATCAACACATTCCTGAAAGGGTCAAATAATAAATTTGAAAACAAAAACTCTATAGATTATTTGTTAGGACAATATCCTAATGAAGAAATATAGAGTATATGGCCTCGAACTTGAATAATTTTCATTTTCATTGCACAATTAAAGGTCGAAAAAACATAATTTTTATTTTTAATAAAAATTATAACAAACTTGTGAAAAAAGGCAAAGTACCGCCTAGTTTACTTCCCCTGTTTTGTTTACAAACTTAACAAAACATAAAAAGGAGGAAAAAAACAAAAACGTGTATTGAATATTTACCAAAGGTAGACATACACACTAACAAGTTTTCAATTTATTTTTTGATCAATGGTTATAATCTTTAACTTCAAAATCATATGTATATTAGTTCTCATGTAGTGAGTAAACTAGTTCATATGAATGCTTGATGTTTGACATGGGATTGTTACCGCTTTCAAAACGTGTTCTGATGATGGGAACCTAGAAAATTCCCGAAATAGATCTATCAACACATTCCTGAAAGGGTCAAATAATAAATTTGAAAACAAAAACTCTATAGATTATTTGTTAGGACAATATCCTAATGAAGAAATATAGAGTATATGGCCTCGAACTTGAATAATTTTCATTTTCATTGCACAATTAAAGGTCGAAAAAACATAATTTTTATTTTTAATAAAAATTATAACAAACTTGTGAAAAAAGGCAAAGTACCGCCTAGTTTACTTCCCCTGTTTTGTTTACAAACTTAACAAAACATAAAAAGGAGGAAAAAAACAAAAACGTGTATTGAATATTTACCAAAGGTAGACATACACACAAACAAGTTTTCAATTTATTTTTTGATCAATGGTTATAATCTTTAACTTCAAAATCATATGTATATTAGTTCTCATGTAGTGAGTAAACTAGTTCATATGAATGCTTGATGTTTGACATGGGATTGTTACCGCTTTCAAAACGTGTTCTGATGATGGGAACCTAGAAAATTCCCGAAATAGATCTATCAACACATTCCTGAAAGGGTCAAATAATAAATTTGAAAACAAAAACTCTATAGATTATTTGTTAGGACAATATCCTAATGAAGAAATATAGAGTATATGGCCTCGAACTTGAATAATTTTCATTTTCATTGCACAATTAAAGGTCGAAAAAACATAATTTTTATTTTTAATAAAAATTATAACAAACTTGCACTAGAAAAAATAAAAAAATTTTTTTTGATCGTGTATGCATATAAAAATTTATTTAAAATTGTTAAACATTTTACAAAATTACGGCTAGTATAAGACATAATTTGCAATATTTTGGGAAAAAAAACTATTTGCCTATCGCTAATGGTTTAAGAGATATAACCATTTAAACTTTACCACTCATGATTTTTTGTTATTTTGATTTGTTACCCTTGATTTTGTTACCTTCAAACATTCACAAGATTTTCCACATTCTTTGCAATTAAAATTGTTCTGCAAATTGGAAGTTGTAATTAACGTTTCGTTAGTTAAATATTGGGTTCCAGTGATAGATTCTAAGCCGTTTTCAATTTTTTTTAATCCGCAATTTTTTGTTTTGATGGCATTGTTTTTATTATTATTATTATTGTTATTTAAAATCGAATACCTAATATTTATTCTTAGAAGCATTCAGCAAAGGCTACTATGATATTAGAGTTTTTATAATAAAGCAAGTTCTTAAAGATGTCATTGCATCGTCGGTAATTTGGCGGTTTTCGCGGTAGTATGTTTCAATTGTTTTGTTAAAATTTGTTAAGGTGGCCCTCGTAAATATTGTTTAAAAATATAGTCTCACTTTCAAGGGGCTCAAAAAAAACGCGTTTTTTTTGCAAATATTATTATTGGACCGATTATAAAATACTCGTTGGGATTCTGGGTTACTTATTAACCCGAATTCAAGAATAATTCTTTTAAATTTTCAAAATCAAATATTTCATACAAGGATGCTTTTTGAGGTTAGAAACATTTTGTTTCCTCCATAAAACTTTAAATCCTTAAAATTTTTTGGTGCGTTTTCGATTTTAGTATCAAGCCTAGTAAAGTCTTCCATTTGATGTACGTTTGAGCGGAATTGATACAGCGCTTTAGTTGTCACAAAGCGAAATGTGTTTGGAAAAATCTGCCGCTGCACGCGACAGTGTTGAAAAAAACTTTTTTTTTTGCACTTTCTCAGTTTAGTCCGTCGCGAAAAATCTATTTAGATACCTAAACATGTTCCCATGCCAAGTTTTGATATAAAAAAAAGCTTAAAAAAAATTGTTTTTTTTTTCTAAAATTTTCAAAAGTTCATAAAATTTTTGCGTTTAAAAATTTTAAAGTGCGTTTTCGCCTGGGAGGTGCACTTTACGAAGTTACTCACATCACGCAATACACTAGCCAACTTTAAAGATAATTCAGAATGTCAGAAAAAGATACATTTTCAAAAAATTTACGCTAATTTCTTTTAAGTTTGTGATGTCCGTGATACGTTATTGGTGCGCTGACACCAACTTGAAATGCCTCAAACTTTTTAAAATTAAGCCGTTTTATTAATTCTGCGCTTAAAACACATTTTTATTAAACGGCGCAAAAACCCTATTTAACATCTTCAAAAAGTTCAAAATTCGGAAAATTTTAGTTTTACTTGTAACCACCATGCTACTTTTCACCCAGCAGCGATATCAAATATTTCTGTTTTGTGGATATATCCTCCAAGTCTAGTGACTTTATTTTGTATTGGTTTGGATCTGCAAGCTAAAAACTATTACAAAGAAAACGGAATGAATGAAAAAACTCTTGCAAGTTTCAAGTCGTTTGTTTAATTTTTCAAACTTTAGATGACCCCCAATTCTTAAGGTGAAGACTTTTCAACGTAAAACTTTGCATGTCATATCCTTCAAGTATAGTCATCCAAACCCTGTACAACGTTTTTTTTAATTCATAAAACTTAACGAAATAAGAGCCATAGTATGTCGGTTTCAGCAGGTGCTCAAAAAATATGAAATTGCCCATATAATTAATTTTAATTATTAAAACAAGTTTTTCTATCAAATTGTAATAATTGTTCTCTGAAGAGTTCACCCAATGTGGAGACGAAATATTGGAAATAAATAATGATAATTAATAAATAAATGATCTTAAAAGCTCGTTTAAAATAAGAAGAATTTACAAAATCTTTATTTAGTTAAAACATTTAAACTTCTTCTAAATTTCTCATTACTTTTTGGTATTCACATCTACTTAATTTTAAAACCATTGAAATATCTTTAAAACTCATGCTAATAATATTCTTTTTTTGCAATACAATTTTCTTTCTGCTTTAAATTAACAAAACAATTTCAATTAAATATGATTACATCTAATTATAAATTCCGTTTTCAAGGTTTGATTTCAACCAAAAGATGTTTGGCATTGAATTGTTAAACAAGAGAACAATAGTCAAAAAGTCAAAAATGTTTGGCCACCTATTTATTTGTATCTCGTAGCTATATTCTTGGTTACTGTATTGTTATTTGATTTTTTTTTTGTTTGTTTCTGTGAATAATATTTTAGGCAATTAAGTTAAATTGCCCATGTTATTAGCATGATTTGAATCTCAGTCAAAACAATGTATTTTTGTTCCTAGTTTTTGTTTGTGGTAATTTATATGTTTCTATTCTATGGAAATATTTTATATGTTTTTGTTACACAAATAGGGTTAGTTGTGAGGATTGTTTAGGGAATTCAATGTGTCTTACAAAAAAAATTAAAAATGTTGGGGGATATTAACGGGTAAATACAATTTAAAATAACATCAAGCTATTTTTATTTTCAATTTACTGCAAATATATTCATGTCAAGGGAGTCAATATATGCAAACCCTTACTGCATATAAATGAGAAATAATAATACAACAATAATTTAATGAAAATTTATGGTATTTTAATGGAAAAACCAAAACATTTTATCTTATATGAAAGTGGTAAACAATTATTTAATTTTAATTAATGGGTAAGGGCAAAAATGCAATTTATTTGATAATTAAATTTAACCTCAACCATAAAAGCAAAGAAATATTATTGAAATTTGTGTTAATTAAAAATATTTGATAGTCTTCAAAAGTTAAGCGTATATAAAAATTAAAAAAAAGTCGTTAAACTCGAATAAAAAACATAGGGTAATGTACTCAATAGTCGGCATATGTTTAATTCAAATATGAATAAATAAGAATAACTTTTGCCTAAAATTAAAAAAGATTTGCATTCAAATTATATTCATCTTTTTAATTATAATGATTATATTATTGAACTGACAAGACACGTTGGGATATTTAAAAAACAAAAATTTTAAAATAATTCGGCATTTTCTTACTTTATGAAGTGTGTTTTTTTGTACAGGTAGATGGCAACACCTTTTTAACTGGCGGCCATTTTGTCAGCTGTCAAGTGATTTATGTTTAGTTTGGTTTGGCATTTCAACATGAATAGACTGATGCCTGAACAACGCTTCCACATTGTGCAAATTGATTTTGAAAATCATGTTTCTGTTCAAAATACATACCTCGGGAATTTTGTTTAGTGATGAAGCTCACTTTTGGTTAAATGGATACGTCAATAAACAAAACTGACCTATTTGGAGTGATGATAATCCTTAAGTGTAAGTTGAGAAGCCGTTACATCCAGAAAAACTGACTGTTTGGTGTGCGTTATGGGCTGGTGGAATTATTGGTCCGTACTTCTTTAAAAACGATGCTAGTCAGACCGTTACAGTCAGTGGTGACCGCTATAGAGCCATGATTATTGACTTTTTCGTTCATCAGTTGAACAACCATGATGTGTAGGAGCTGTGGTTTAAACAAGACCGCGCAACATGTCACACAGCTCTTGCCACAATTGATTTAATGAAGGAAACGTTTGGTAACCGTATAGTTTCACGTTTCGGACCCGTGAATTGGCCTCCAAGATCGTGCGATTTAACGCCGCTGGACTATTTTCTGTGTGGATATGTGAAGCCGCCAGTCTACGCCGATAAGCCCGAAACGATTGACTACTTGGACGACAACATTCGCCGCGTTATTGCCAATATACGGCCACAAATGTTGGAAAAATTCATCGAAAATTGGACCTCCAGATTAGACTACGCCGTGGCGGTCATATGCCAGAAGTCATATTTAAATTATAATGCCAGAAGATTTTCTTAATAAAGTAAATTTCATGTCAATTTAAAAAATTCATCTTTGTTTTATTCCATTTCAAAGTTATATACCTCTATAAAAAACACCCTTTACTACGATTGAAATAAAATATGGAACAAGCTTCAATGACATAATATCGAGCTCAAATTTTGATGTTTAAACTCATATACAACCGTGCATGTCAATATGACGACCACCCAAAGTAATGCACTTTTTAATACAAAATATTTAGTGCACACGCAGAAAAAAAATTGGGGGAATATTATAGAAGTGCTTAGTAATTGTACAACTACATAAGTTTCAAGGTAGTTTTAAAAAGATCTTATCGAATTCGTTCTAGACCTAATTTTACGGAAAAACTATTATTTGCATACTAGATGTAAACGAAATATTTTAATTCTGACTCAAAGACTGTAAAGCTTCTAAATTGATAAAAAAAAATGCACTTGACAAACAAAATTATATTTTATAAATTGATTCACATATATTTAATATTTCCACTTTTTATCAAAAAAGACCCATTAGGAAATTTAAAGAATAATTTGTTTTAGATTTTTATTAAAACTGGATTTGTGGTATACTGAAGTGACGAACAAGCGCAACTGCACCAATCTTACTTTTAAGGGTTAAAAATATAAGGCCCATAATGCGCCAGGAAAAAACACATGAACATATATCGCTTTAAATTTTTTGGTAAATCGTTACGGGGGCGGTCCGAAAATAAGCCGACCCAACAAAGAGAACACACAAATTTTAGGAACAATTGTCTTAATTTCTCAACATAATCTTCTTTTAGCTCGATACACTTTTCCCAGCTATACTCAATGGCTTCGATCTAGTACAAACTGTATAGCTCCTTAAAATAACCATCAACCGCAAACTACACATCTGCATTGTTGGCAAATCTTTTACCACCGAGCCAGTTTTTCAAGGTGCGTGATGAAGAACTTCAAGATTTAATTTATTGATTTTGGTCATCGCAATAGTGGATGTGTGAACTGGTTCATTGTCTTGATGAAGCAACGCTTTCTGTTTCGCCAAATGCGACCTTTCTTCCTTAATTTCATCACTTATACGCTGCAAAAAGTTAGCATAACACACGTAGTTTATTGTTTTTCCTCTTCGAAGATAATCAATGAAAATTATCCCACGCGCATCCCAAAAAAACAGACGCCAAGACCTTGCCTGCAGATGGAAATGTCTTCGCCGTCTTTGCACACGATTGTCAAATTTAACTATACAGACTTTCTTTGTGTCAGGTGTGAAGTGGTGAACCCATGTCTCATCGATGCAAAAACTTGGCTTTATTGCGGTGAAATATCGCCAAACACTATATTGAACCATCTTCACGAAGCTGTTTTTGTTCTATTTCGAGCAAACGCGGCACCCATGTTGCGAATAGCTTTCTCATCCCAAAATTGTCGTTCAATATGCTACACACAGAAAACAGTTTCAGTTGAGGCCACCGAAATTGTCACCAATCGAATTCTGGCGCTTACGGCAACTATCGTAATGTTAATTATAATTTTAGTAGTGAAAGCTAATATTCAGTTTCCAAACCCAATATTACATTCCAAATAAATATTATTACGTTCCACAAAATTTTATTGAAATTAATAAATTTTTTTAATTTTTCTGGTATTGACCAGTGGTCTTTAGAGTAATAGTCCTCTGTCCTACTGATTGCACCAAAATTTATTTTAATTTTCATTGCCTTATTTGATATTTCAACATTTGAAAATTTTATATTAATAAAAAAAAACTTTTTGTGTTTGTCTTTACCGAGATTTGAACTCGGAAGTTCGGAGTACAAGGCAATCTCTCTACCCACTATACTACAAACACTGTCTCAAATTCGTTTACCAATGCCAATCGTTAGTTGCTTCTATAAACAATGCAATCCACAATTCGGTTGGTACTACCTCTAATTTAGTGGCATATTTGATTGCAAATACTGTAATTGCAGTAATCACTTTTGATTATCGACAATTTTTAAAAAGAATTTATAGATATTACCAATTCTCTTCCATTATCACAAAATAATGCTTCTACCGTACACAATTACTAACCGAGTTTTATATGAAATGTATATCAATAATTAGATAAATCGATCGTTTTTTAGTCACTTTTGCATCTTTTTAATTTCCAGCGCAGTATTTTTGCTTTATTATTCGATTATTGGTAGTTCCAAATAAAATAACATCCTATCAAATAAATTTGAATGGTTTCGACCGGATTCCAACCAAACACTTTTGGAAATGCCTATCATTTGAGGCAGCTCACGTACCTTTAGCCGATGATCATCCAATACTATTTTGTGGATTTCAAATGAAAGTATTAAATTACATAACGGTAACCAATTTTCCCCTTGTTTACAAATTCACCGCACAGAAAAAAATATTTCCGATTTGAATTCTTTTTTTTTTGAAATTTAAAAAATAAAAATTATCAACCTTAAATATCTAATAAAAGATTTAATTTGAATTTAATTTGTTTATCTATAAATATTTAATTGAATCAGATAATATTTTAATTGACTTTTAAATATATAAATACATATTTTATTTCCGATATAATTCTCAAATTATATTTTCTTATACTGTATGCTAAATAGAAAAGTTATAGTATAAATTACCAAATGCATTTGTAGTTTACAAAAAATAAACAAACACAGACACAAATGCGCAAACAGACTGAGCGTTACCAAGAACACACCTACCTACAAAAGTGTCGTTCACACACTTTTTTTAAGTATCATAATTTTTTTTGTAGATAGTTATTTATAGCTTTTTTCTTTTTCAGTTTCCATAAAAGTTTTAATTAATATTATGATTGCCGTGATGGGTCCAAAATCAATTAAAATATTAATTGACTCAATTAAATTTAATTGCAACGAGTTTTTAGTTTTTTCTGTGTACACTTTTGTAGTCATCCTATAATTTACGTTTTATGTGTCTTTTTGTCCCCAGGCAGCTAAATGTTTAAGATTTTTGAAATAAAATTAAAGATAATTATCATTTAATCAAATATAAGTTATTTGGATAGGAACAAGCCTACAGCAGATTGTTTTTCACAATTTGTTAAATAAGTTCTGGCACTTTAGCACATTTAATTACTATAAATGCAATTAATGTTTATCCCGATGAAAGTAAATTAAAAAAAAAAAATAAATAAAAATCAATCTTTATAAAATGAATTTCCAGGACAGTCGCTCCACACACAAACACGAAGTATTATTTTTGCAATTTATTTTTTTTACAACTATTTTATGATGAAAATAGCAATCGACATCTTCAAATCGTAACATAAATTTAAGAAAAAGCACGTATCTGCATTTAAAGGGTCCGCCAAATAACTTTATTATTTATTTATTTATTTACATGATATTAAGCTTATATTAATATAAGAGTAATATAGAGATAATAGCAAGGCTGCCAGGGCCATCAGCTATGATTTTGTATAGTTAAAACTAATTTTAAATTTTAATATTTGTACTTCTTATAAAATTGTAAATTGCGTTAATGTTATTGACGGAGGGATCCTTGAGGAGATCGATTCCATTATTTGACAGGTGTTGTGCTTGTTGATTTTTTAAATTAGGACATGTTGCTAGAATATGTTTCACATTTGTTGTAGATCCACAGTAAGAACAATTGTTATTAAAGTTTTTGTTAATTAGATGCAGGTGTGTCGTGATTGTATGTCCCATACGTAGACGGGAAAATATTTTAATTTTGTGTTTATTTATTGTAGTTGGATATATAGGTATTTTTAAATAAGGGTTGATTTGGGAGTAATGAGGATGATGATATTCGTTCATGTTATTTAGTTCTTGTATTTTAAGATCATTGATGATGTTATTGCGGATATCGACTTTTTCAGTTAAAGGATCTTTTATAATAGGTGCAGAGCATCCATATTTTGCGGCTAATTTTTTCTTTATAGGTTGTTAATTGATCTCGGATTTTGTTCACAGATCGCCACTTGGTGTTAACTGGGTTTTGATGGCTGTTATGACTGACAAACTATGAGAACAAATTAATGTTTTTTTCTTAGATTTGCTAGCAATATATATTGCTTGTAAGATACCAGCTGCTTCGGCAGTAAAGATTGAGGCACTATCAGTTAGTGTTTTTATATTAAGGTTGTTGCCGTTTTGATCAACGACTGCATAAGTAACATTTATTCCATCTTTTGATGCATCCGTGAATAAGTGCTGCCATTCAAAGTTTCTATATGTAGACGATAGTTGATAGTAAAGCTGAATATACATATCATTTGAGGTTGAATGTTTTTTGTAGGTTGCCAGCGATAGATTGCATGAATTGTGGTCAAAAGTCCATGTAGGGTGTTTTATATGAAAGTTAGATAGTTTTTGTTTGTAGTTTATTAAATTGTTGTTTATGCAACTAAAAATTGCAGATTGTATTCTAGGAGTTCTTTTAGTGGACATCACTTTTGTAACGTCAGCATCTATAATTGAGTTGCTAAATGTTAAAAGTTTCGGTAAAAGTTTATTTCTTGTTTCTGTAATTTGGTGTGCCAACGATGGTAGCCCAGATTCGATAAATAAAATTGGTATAGGTGTTGTTCTAAAGGCGTATGTACTGGCTCGGACTGTTTGATGATATATTGATTTAATGTTTTTAAGATTAGAAGCAAATGCGTTGCCATATAAGAATAGTCCATAGTCAATTTTACTTAAAATGAGTGTTTTGACTAGATATGAAAGAGTGTTTATATGGATGAAACTTTTTGTGGCAAGGTACCTTATTAAGTTGGCTCTAGGGACTAGTGATTTTTTTAGATTTAAAATATGCTCTTTCCACCTGTAGTTTTTTTCGACTATAACACCCAGAATTTTTTGTTTATTTACGTTTGGTATTGTAATATTATTTATTGCAAGGTTTGTAGGATTACAGTTATGCTTTCTGCATATATGTAATATAGACGATTTTTCTAACGATATGTTTGCTCCTGATATTTTAGTCCATGACTCAATATCATATACAATTTTTTCAAATATGATTTTGATTTTTTTTTTTTGTGTCGCTGTTTTTACAAAGAACATAAAGATCATCTGCATAGAGGCAGTGGTCTACATATTTGTCTGTGTTTATGATATTGCTGATTTGGTTAAAAGCTATTTGAAATAGCACAACAGATAAAGGAGATCCCTGTGGGATTTCATTAACAAATGGGTAACTGTTAGAAAGTTCATCATTGATTCTTACTTGTATTGATCGACCAGTCATAAAGGATTTGACGTAGTTAAATATTTTGGGTCCAACTCCCCATGATTTTAATGTATCTAAAATTACGTGGAGTCCTATCCGATCGAATGCTTTCTCAAAATCAATCCCCAAAACGGATGTATGGTTTTTTGAACACAGTGTTTTTGTTACATAGTAGTCTATATGAAGTAAGGCATCTGTGCAACTCCGGTTTGCCTTAAATGCTACTTGGTTTACTGCAACCAATTTTTTGGATTCTATGTACCAGGCAATACGATTGGCAATTATTCGTTCCATAAGTTTCGACAAACAGGATAGTAGTGATATTGGTCTGTACCCAGAAAATTGTGTCAAATTTTTATTCGGTTTTGGAATAGCAGCAATTAATGCTGTTTTCCATGAGTGTGGAATGATTCCTGAGTTAAAAATTTGGTTGTATAGTTTAAGAAGTTCATTTTTACTAGATAGAGATAGGTGTTTAATCATGTCGTAAATAATTTTGTCATGGCCTGGTGTAGTTCCTTTTACTTTATTTATTGCTATTGAAAGATCACCCATTGTTAAGGTATTTTCAATTTGAATGGCTTGAGCATTTGTAGCTTTTACATTAATGTGTCCTAAAGAATTAATTTTAGCTGAGGCGAACTCTTGCTTAAAATTACAATCAAGAGATTTGGTTGACCAGTTATTGACGAAATGATTTGCAATATCTTTTGAGTCTGTTATGATCCTATTATTTGTTTTTATTGCTGTTATAGTTTTGAATGTGTTCTAGCTTGATATCATGTTAACTTTTTTCCATAATAGGGACAACGAAGTATTTCTAGATATGGTTTTGGTAAAGTTTTCAATGCTTGTAGCTTTAGCTTTTTTGCATTCCCTCCTAAACTTTGAATTAGCTTTTTTAAACAAAATAAGGTTAGTATTATCGGGATGTTTTTTAAAATATTGCCACTTTTTTGTTTTGTCGACACGGAGATCTGTTAGGGTTAAGTTCCACCAGGGAACTACTCGTTTCGGTACCGGAGATATTTGAGGTATGTGGTGGTTTGCAGCAAATCTTATAGCTTTGGTAATTATGGCATTATCTCTGTTAACATTTCCACTAAGATTTTTGTTTTTCAACTGGCTGTCAACTTTGTTTGCGAAAGGGCCCCAATTGGCTTTTTTGAGGTTGAATTTTCTATTTGGTTTATTATTGAGATTGTTGTTACCAATATTAATTGTTGTTTTAATTGGGAAGTGAAAATGCTATAAAAAAAAGTACTAATTATTTTCTAAAATTCCTTTTTTTATTTGAAAGTACAATCCTTCCGGTTAATAATGGAAAATAATTTCATTCAAATGGCAGCCTCGGCTGGCCTTGCAGTAGCCTACACGATCGGTCCAATTTTTAAGCACATTATCGATTGTGTGCAGCTGTATTTCACCAATGGCTTCACGAATATTGTCCTATAAAGCGTCAGTTGTCTCTGGCTTTTGGCTTTTCACGCTTTGGTTTATCGATGAGGATGCCAGTTTCTTTCGCTTTTTTCACAAGATAACGAACATAAGGAGCTGACGGTGCTTCTCTTCTTCCAAAATCCGTACGCAATTTTCGCACACATTCTGCAACATTACCATGATTTTCAAAGTAATGTCGCAATATTTCCCAGCGTTGTTCAAGCGTATACACAACCATATTCGTTCAGCGGAAGGATATAACTAATTATCTGTCAAATCAGACATGAGCTAAGTGTTACCATTCACGAAATAAGCACTAGTTGAAAAAAAAAGTTAGATGGCGGACCCTTTATATAATTTTTAATTCCAAGTTAAAGTGAGTTAATGATATCCAATGAAGTCAGAATTCCATATCAGAATAGTTTTGAGTGTACTAAAGAAACAAATTAAATAAAAAATAAAATTTTTTAAAAATTCGAATGTTGTAATTTTTAATAATAATCCACTTATATTTTAAATTGGCGATTTCTGAAAACAAAATCGTTTTCTTCTATTTCGAAAACTTTGTAATAAAACTGGGGTGGTGTAATAGCAAAGGTTAACAAATATTTCTGAGTATGATTTAATTCTTTTAAAATCGGATAAGAAACAAAGAAATGGTGAGCACTCAAAATTTGTTATGCAAAATGTGACCTACTTTGGGGGCCGCCACCGCGGGGTCTGGGAAGTTCAATGTCGTAAAGTAAGCCCGATATTGCTTCACTTATGCATGTACCAAATTTCATAGCAATCGCAGCACTAAATAAGATGAGGTCGAATTAATTCCAAAAATATTGTAATATATTCCACTGTGAAGTGAGTCAGCCAGTAACGTTATTATTTTATAAATATCGAAAAAAAAAGATTTGCCTTTAAGCACTTCCTTTATTTAAAAAAATTTTTCAATTCTAAAATTTTAAGTAAAACAAAATTTATTCCAATTGCATTTTTAGACGTTTTTTTTTTTTGTTTTTGATTTTGACATAATTGTATAATTGTAAATTTAAAATTCCAACACATACGAATGGAAAACTGGCAGTATGTTAAAAATTTTATGCGCATAGCTAATGTATTAAAAAAAAAAAACATTACTTTTCCGATTATATTTAACGGATTTTTTTAGAAATGGTATTAACGTTTTTTTTCTTTTTTTTTTGGAAAACCATTAAATAAGGACACCTAGATAAACGAGTAAATGAGTAAAGTTTAATGATTACATGGTGTTGTAACTGTATTTGTAAACATCTCTGTGTATATACGAGTAGAATAAATTGTAATTGAGTGTATGTGGCTGTGTGTGTGGGTAAACCAAATGCATACACGGAAATGAATAATTTAAATGCACAACATATTAAAACTTAATTTTCCAAAAATTTCCGTTTACTAACGTTAAAACTATTTGTTTGATATTGAAATTCATTTATAGCATAGAGTTGAAAAGTTGCTAAAAGTAGAATATTTACAGGGTTAAATTAAAGGTGGTTTATACATAAATGGCTTTGTGACTGTGTGTGTGTAACTGTGTATGTATGACTGTGTGTGTGTGTGTATGCTTAAATCGTATGCTGATATTATGCGGTTTTTTGGTAATAGTTATGGAAATTAAATGTTGAGCTAGCATTTCCGTTATCTTTAGCTTTATAAATTTTATTACATTTTTTTTTAATATAATGTTGAAAATAGAGCAAATATTCAAATATATTTTTTATGAATAAATATAATCCAGTAAAATAATGTTTACATAAAAAACAGACACATTCTAGGTAAAGCAAAAATTGTATTATTAAGGAAATGTTCGCTTATGTGAGCCACTACCTGGACTTCGAGCTGTATACAAAAAATTAAGTAGAATATTTCAAATTTAAATACTGCAGCCTATAGGGCATTTCTTTTGACTATACACTAAGGGAATTATCTGCACGATATTAATGAATTTTTTCAATAGATCTATAAAGTGTCTTTGGAATTCGTCCATTTGAAACTTTTCATTGACTTAATGGAGTTTTATGAAAATTTTTATTTCATTTATTAAAAATTCCTAATTAAAAAGTTTCATTAAAACTGGTTTCATAAAAATTATTAAAAAAGAAATAATGAAAAGTTAATAAAAAATTTCATTTAAGCTCGTAGAAGAAAATTATGTCTGTGTATTAGGGTGACGTGCAGAAAAAATAATGTTATCCCCTAATGTGCATTAACCCTTAAAAAAATTTTAGCTGTAGCTTTATTGAAAACAGCAAAAAATAAATATGCTTCTTATCATATATTTGTATGAAATTGTGTATATTTTCATACAATCATATACAAAAATGATACTTTTAGTGTATTTTTACCAGACATAAATTCGGATCTTATTATATTTAGATGTACCAGCTTACATAAAATCATATATCATATCAGGTCAAAATCCGTATACAAAACCATCTGGTTTTATACAATTATATCTATTTATATCAGTTTAGATATAAACGTATAAAAAACAGTGGGCACCAACAATGGAATTTGTAAATTCAAACAGCCATATTTTTAAATTCAAATTCATTTTTAACAAAAATTTTTTTTAAATGGTTGTAAATTGTATATTTTCATATAAAATTTTTTTAAAAACAAAAATTCAAAAATACAAAAAAAAAATTGTGTTTGTATTTACAAATTCCCATTGTTGGTGCCAACTTAAAAATCTTGTTTTTGTATGGCGTTACGCGAAAAAGCTTTCTGGTCCAATTAACTGATTTTAAAATTGAATACACGATATACGTGCTGCAAACAAATTGATAAAAATATTTTCCAATTTTTTTGCAGCTTTTTTTTACGAAAATATGAAAATTAAAAAAAAAATTTTCTAATAAAAATGCAAAATGTGTAAACAAAAAAAATAGGCTTGTAAATTTTTTATGCATCTTTTTGCAAGAATATTAATATTTAAAAGAAATTTTTAGAAAAAAAAGCATTCAAATGGTATGCTGTTTACTGCAGTCAAACCAACATTTCACAATAATACCTGTATTAATAGTTTTAGACTTAAAGCAAAAGATTAAAAAGAAAAAACGTTTTACGTACTTTTATATTTCAAAAAATATTTTATTTTTCAAAATAATTTTTTAAATTTGATATTTTTTTATAACGATATTTGTCGATTTTCAACATAATGGATATTTTTAATTAAAAGTATAACTGAATAGTTTCTTGTCTATTGACCCGATGAAAAAATTTCCGATATACGTATATATTATCATATATATGAGGAGCTGCATACCAAAGCGTACTTTTTGCCTCAATTAAAATTTGTGGGAAATTGAGGATTGTTTGAGGAAGTTTTTCATCCCCTTATAAAACAGCATGAACCTGGAAATAGCATAAAGTTTATAGCTTATCATAAGATGCATCAAACCACAATAAGTCATCACAAAAAATGTTAAGCGTGTATGAGATCAAAAGACTTTTATATGTGAAAAAGTACGTTTTGATAAAAAAAAAGTGAAAAAGTACGTTTTGTTAAAAAATAAGGAAAAAAGAACGTTTTGGTGTGCGATTTTTTTTTTAACGGTAATATTTTGACAGGATATCTTACATCATCCAAAAATACACAAATTTGCTCACAAGAAGTTATAGACACAAAAAGACATTACAAAAATATTTTCATAAGCAATACTTTACTGTAATTTTGGTTTTTTTTGAACACTACGATGCCAGTTTTTACTGCAAATTTCAAAATATAATAAAATTAAATAAAATTAAATAAATTAAAACCAAATATTTATTTAAATACAGTATATATATATTTTTTAATACAAAGACTAGTTTGAACAAGTTTATTAACTAATTAAACGTGTGTTCCAAAATCATCTTCAAGGCAGCTACATTCATTATTTTTGTCCATTTCATCCCCCGTAATTTCATTTTGATTATAAAGGATATCTTTGTACCAAACTAATGTGTTGTTTTCAGTCCAGTCATAGCCAAACTGCTTTTTTAAAAGATTTTCTACATCTTTTCTCTTGTCGGCGTTAATCCAACGGCCTGTTGAAATTTCTTCAAGGCGAGAAATTGGAAAAGGGTCCTTTCCTCGTTGAAGAAGTTTTTTTTATTGGTATTTCGTTCTTCATTTAATTCGAATTTAAAAAACTTGAAAGTTTTAATTAAACACTTTGTACTGCCATTTTGTAAAACATTTTTATAAAATTTTATCCGTTTTATATTTTGGATATTTTCAATTCTTTTATAAATTGATTTAAGTTTTTTTATATTGATGATACTCCAGTCTTTTCCCAACATCAAAACTTGACCATGACTGGAATAAATTTTAGAATATTCTTCTACTGTCGTTGTAACAGCATGTTTTTTAAGATCTTTTTCAACACGACCAAAAACTCTATCAGCTGGTAAAAAACTATGTCCTCCTGCTGTGAATGTTATTGTTATATCTTGTAAATGTGAGGGTGATTTCGTTTGGAGCCAAAACAAAACAGTTCGAACTACATATATGGGAATTCTTATTTTGTCCGCCACATCCATCACAAAAAAATCGTATAAATTGAATTTCTTTTAAGCAGACAGTATTTAAATAATGAATTAAGGCAGATTAAATTTCCGTAGATCCTCGACCTGTCTGATTTTCAGTCCAGCAATAAAATGAGGGATTCTTACTATCAACGCCTACAATACAGAAATTGTAGAAACCTAGTTGACGTGAGTAATAAGCTTCTTGAATAGGACATTTCGGCAACACTTGAACTTTTTGCATATCAAAAACTAATGTCAGTGTGTTTTCTGGTTTCTCTTTAATTTTTTCGTAAAATGCATTCGCTCTAAGCTTATGCATCCTTAAATCTGTAATAAGTTTGACTTTCTTCGGAGGATCCACCTCATTTTTAATTTTATTTTTTGAGAAATGACACACAGTGCAGATGTCTGATGCCGGTGATGAAAATCCGATATTGAAATTATTGCATAAAGTTTGTCGAAATAAGTTTGACTGACTTTTAAACTATTATCGACGGATTCGTCATATAACGAAAACATTTTGGAAATGTTAAGTTCCTTATTTGGAAATGTTAAGTTCCTTATTTAGATTTAGATCGATTATAATGACTCTCAGTAGCAGGAAAGGAATTAATAAATTGTTTAACACTTTCCTTTTTGTGAATATATTTATGAGATTTTGTATCTCCACCTCTTCGCTCTGTTGGTATTCCACCATTAAAAATGCATTTAAGAAGAAAATCTAATCTTCTTTTAGTAATTGAAAGAACTGAATTTTATCGTTGATCTATAAGTTTATGTGTGAGATTTTATTCGTTCGGTTTGAGATCATGACAAATTTTTCTCTACATTAACAGAAAAATTATAATTTTTATATGATAATTTACTTTGACTATTAGAAAAAAAACACAGAAAAAGTTATTAGACACTAGCATGAATGGAATGCATTTTCTGATCCACTACGCACAGTGGGATAAATCACAAAATTTGTGGAAATAATTCGGCCATTTGTTAACTTGTGGTCCGATTGCAATGAAATTTGGAACATGCATAAAAGACATAAAATGGATTTTAAGTTTTGATTTTGAACATCCCAGACCCTTTGGGGGCGGCAAAATGGCTGCCCAAAGTTGGGTACTTTTTTCATAAAAAATTTTGAGTGTTTGCCATTTTTTTGTTTCTCATCCGATTTTCAAAAAATTAACATATTAGTAATCTTCTTGTAAAGATGAACAAAAAACATGCTTTAATGTGTGGGTTACCTCCAATAGTTTCCGAGATATTCCGATTTGGAAATGTGAAATTCCAAATTTTGTCCGACTCAGGTCCAAAGTTTTCCAAATATCGGGAGAAAATTGGGACCAATTTTCGTTTTAAAATAAAGGTTATTTAGCCAATAAAATTCTTGATTGAATAAAAAAAAAATTAGTTCAATATCTGGTTTCAGTCAAAAATTACATTAGTTTAAAATAGAAATTAAAAAAAAAAAAGTAAATTTTGGCGATATTTTCCCCAAAAAGCACCAACCTTCTTATCGCTCCAGACAAATATTTTCTTCTGAACATATAAAATATGTATACTTTTCTGGAAGGTCTTTTATATAAATGCGAGTTGTGGTAAAAAAAATTTTGATTTGTAAATATTTTTCCCCCCATCCGCTTCCAAAGTTGCCATATTTTTTAGGTAAATATCAACTTTAACTCACAGTTAAAATTTGTGCACGCCTCCAATTGGGCAGTGGAAACCGGTTTTAGATACTCCAACAGATACCTAATGTAGTGTGTAAGTCATTTCCAATCCCCGCTTTAAATGACGACATTGCAGCAAAAAACGAAAAAAAATCCCATTTTTGGAATTTTTTTTTTTTATTTTTAGGAATTGTGGGATTGTTTTCAGCAAATCATAATTTCTGAAATTTGTTTCGCTTTGTTGACCTTAAAGTCTAGTTAAATCCAAAAAAAGATTGGATTATGTCTATTAATAAATATTTTATTGAATAGTGAAAATTTTCATTTAAGCAAAAACTGAAATTTTTACCTTCATATTTGGATTACCCAAGTTTTTGTTTTACCAAGATGGCTAAATTCAACCTTTTTTAAAAATATCGCAATCTACAGGTAATTTTCTTTTCAACGATACCAAACACTGGTATGTTATGTTCATAACTCCTAAACAGAAAATCTTCAAAAGTTAGCCCTTATTCATATATTTCTTCTAATGTGTCCTCGTATTCACATCTTACATAATTGGGTCAGGTAAAAAGGGTTTTATGATGTTCTTCATTAATGAAAAAAAAGACAAACAAATTAGGTTGTTTCTTTATTTAATACAAAATGATCGGACACATCATTATTTATATCTAACAGATAAAGCAAATCTTTTAATTCTTCATTATTTACAGATGCCAATGTGTTATAAGAAATCCATCGTTTTCTCGTTGACGACAGGACGGGATCGGAAGACAGTAAAAGGTTATTGAAAATATCTTCGTTCTGTGATTGCCTTGAACATTTTCTGGAACTGAACAATTGGGCATGTTTGAAATCTCGATTCCTTGCTTCCTGAGCTTCTTCTGTTAGTTCACCTAGAGGAAGAATGTTTGATTCAATGATGATTTTTCCATGGCACAATACCTTAAGAACTGTTGGTGTAATTTCTTTCCAGGGATATAATGATAATAGAAGTTTTGTTATTTCGTCGGATTATACTCCAAATTTTGAGGAATTTAGTTTATGTTTACTATTAATTGCCATTAACATGATGTTGATCTTTCAAAGCAACTCCTGTTATTATTGAAGTAATTTCAAAATCTCTAAAAAACCTTCTTGCTGTATTGCCATCGTTTGTACTTCCACAACTAGCAAGTGGTTTATCTATGTTTAAGCCTGTCTGCCTTTTAAAGTCTTCTTTTATCCTCCTTTTTTCATCTGCCCTCATTTTTGACATTTCTTCATTGTTTCTTACTGATTTTGTTTCATTTCCTGCTATGCTTTTATACTTTAAATCATATGCTATGTGTTAGAAGTGTTCCATGAACCGAATGCGGGCATGTAAGGGGGATATGCCAAAACCCAATACTTTTTTATTAATAGTCCTTTCTTTGGAAACATTTGAAAACTGCGATTTCTTTTCATTGCATATAGTGCATTCCCAAGTTGAGAGCGTGTCTGTTATGGCATTGCAAACCTTTCCATCGATCATTGTAAGGCTCAAATCAAAAGATATATTAAACTTGTAATCACCAATCTCAATACAAATTGGCTCCAAAGTACATTTTTCTCCTTCTATATAATACACCAAATTATTAGTAGTAGAGTTTGACTCTTTTATATACTCGAAACCAATGGGTCTGCAAAAAGCTTTGCATCCAGGTGCTGAATTGATCCATACATCATCGAAAGCATTACTTGTTGAAGGCTCTGTAGTAGAATATGAACTAATTCTTAATGGAACTAACGATGACATGAATACGCTCTTATATTCTGATTTGTTCTGGCCTTCGGAAGCATGTTTGTATTCAGGAAGGGCTGATAAGCCATCACATCCCCACTTGCACAATAGTACAACATCGCAATTATTGACTCTTTCCAGCTGATCTCTAGAAAAGTCAGAAACAATCCTAGATGCTGTGTTTTCGAGCAGAGTAGACAATTCAATGCAAGCTTCATGTTCATTAACAGCAATAGGTTTTGGTAAGATACTATCCTTCTTATCCTTTATTGCGTTATATGAGGGCAGAATTTTGTGTCCTTTATCAATCAAATGCTTTCTCAAAATAAGATATTTATTTCTGCTTAGCCCTAATTCCAACATAAGAGCAATTGCTTCTTCTTCTGTAAAATCTGTATCCGACGAAGGAGTGGGGATGCTTTTAACAATCCTTTTAAGCCGTTTTGGTGATGCAGTTGGAAGAACATCTGCGATTTGCAACGCCTCTTTAGGGCGATTTTCTTTTTTTAACATTTCCTTAAACGTGTCAGAAACTTCTGTATTTGAATGCGTAGAAAGAGTAATCGATGTTCTTTTTTTTTAGATTTTGCACACAAATAATTATAAGGCTTACAGGGGCACCAACAGCAGAAAAATTTATCTCCAGGCTATCATTCATCCACTTATAATATTTTGTTTTAAATTTCAGAATAGAACCGGAAACGGACTGCATTTTTTTATCAAATAATTTAATGAAATTGTCAATTTTAGATATTTCTGCAGTGTCCAATTTAGTGTGATGTGAAGATTCAATTGATACAACTACAACGTTAACCTTTTCAAATCTCTGTAGTTTTGAGTTGTCCCACAAAGTTAAGCACAATGCTTCATGATTTACTGTTATTACCATGATTGACGAGTTTTTTATGAACTTAAAACTAAACCTATTCATATTTATATACAAATATTAGGTACAAATATTAGCTATCATAACCCAGGTAACTGGGTCTTCAAATACTAAGGCCCATAAAATATAAAAAGAGAGGGTATATTTAAAATAGCAATCATAAAACACGTATCTTTGGGTGGGCCCACAAAACCTTTAATATCATTAATGAAGAACATCATAAAACCCTTTTTACCTGACCCAATTATGTAAGATGTGAATAAGAGGACACATTAGAAGAAATATATGAATAAGGGCTAACATTTGAAGATTTTCTGTTTAGGAGTTATGAACATAACATACCAGTGTTTGGTATCGTTGAAAAGAAAATTACTTGTAGATTGCGATTTTTTAAAAAAGGTTGAATTTAGCCATCTTGGTAAAACAAAAACTTGGGTAATCCAAATATGAAGGTAAAAATTTCAGTTTTTGCATAAATGAAAATTTTCACTATTCAATAAAATATTTATTTTTTTTATTTATTTATTTCAGTCTACAGATTTAAACCTTACAGACTATTTAAAAGAAAAAACTATTTCATATTATTCTACAGTTCATTAAGATGGCGAATTATATCACGTTTAACAGCATCCATACTTTTATTGAAGTCTACTACAAAATATAGTTGATTAAACTCATCGCAAATTCTTCGAAAAGGTTCAGCGTTGGCGTAATTTGTTCGAAAAGCAGATAGACGTAAAGGCACGTAGTTCCTTGTTGAATAAATTGGAATATGTAAATTAACTTTGCTCAAAAGATATTCGGAATCCATAGCACCGTTTATCAATTTTAGGAGAAATGTTACATTGAGCATTTGTCGTCTGCTTTTAAGAGTAGGTAGTTTTATAAGTGCAAGCCGACTAGTATAGGAAGGCAAATTATTATAATCCCATCCGAGACCACGTAGACAAAATAACAAAAATTGTTTTTGCACAGATTCAAGAGATTGAGTACGAGTTTTACAAGAAGGATCCCAAATAATTGATCCATATTCTAGAATGGGTCTGACTAATGTTGTAAAAAGCTGCTTTGTAGTGTAAGGATCGGAAAATTCTTTTGACCAACGTTTAATAAATCCAAGCACGCCCATGGCTTTATTTATAGTAGTTGAAACATGACATCTGAAATCCAATTGCTTGTCTAGTAATATACCGAGATCATTAAATGTTTGCACCAAATGCAACAATTCGTTGTTCATTAAGTAACAGCCGTTAGTAGGATTTGATCTTGAAAAAATCATATATTTACATTTTCCAGTATTGAGATCCATTAAGTTGTCCTCACACCAAGTAGTAAAATTTAAAATATCGTACTGGAGTAAAGCTTGATCGTTTAGATTATTGAATGAAAGGAATATTTTCACATCATCTGCATACATTAAAGTTTGGCAATATTTTATAGCGTGTGGGAGATCATTAATAAAAAGTGTAAACAACAATGGACCAAGATGGCTACCTTGCGGGACGCCTGATGGAACATTAATAGATTTAGAGTCACAGTTACGAAATTTGACATATTGTATTCGGTTTTTCAAATACGATTCGATCCAATTTAGAAGTGAGACACTAAACCCCAAAAGATCTAGTTTGAACAACAAGAGGTCGTGGTTCACTCTGTCAAATGCTTTACTAAAGTCTGTATATACAGCATCAGTTTGTTTTCCTTTAGTAAAACCATCAATTACGAAAGAAGAAAACTCAAGTAGGTTAGTAACTGTAGATCGTGATTTTCTGAAACCATGTTGTTTTGGTGATAATATGGAAGATACTTGATGAGACAACAATTCCGTAACAAGTTTCTCAAATAATTTAGGAATTGCACTTAACTTGGCTATACCTCTGTAATTTGAAATATTGATTTTACTACCAGATTTGAAAAGAGGAATTATAAAAGACCGTTTCCAAGTTTCTGGAAAATACCCAAGCTTAAGGGACAGATTGAAAATGAAAGTTAAAGGAATACACAGTATGTCTGAACAGCTTTTCAGGATACAAGTTGGAACACCATCAGGGCCACCAACATAAGAAATTTTTAGCTTCGACAAGTTAGATGAAACATGTTGTTCGTCAAGAGATGCAATAAAAATAGATGTTGATTGTTGAATAGAGTAAGGATAACTCGTATTGGTAAACACAGACGAAGAATACGTTGAAGCAAAAAATTCTGCGAACATGTTGCTAATAGAAATGTCATCAGAAGATTCTGAACCATTGTATTTCATTGTAGAGGGGAAGTCAACTGATCGTCTCTTTGAGTTGACAAATTTATAAAAAGATTTTGGATCATTTGTTTCTAATTTTGTTTAAATAGTCTGTATATGCACTATTATTTGCAATATTGAATTCCGATCTTGATACAGAATAATTAATATGATTTATAGATGAACCATTTTCCTTATATTTTTTGTACATTTTATTTTTCTTGTTTTTTAGACTAGAAAGATATTTCGTATTCCATGGAGGACCAGTTGATTTTTTTATAAATGTTTTTGGTACTGAACTTAAAAAGCAATCGTTGAGCAGACAATAAAATGTATTTAAGCATAAATCCAAATTTTCGTTATAATATGAAAAAATATCAATCCAGTTTATTTTAGACAAAAGGCCACGTAGTAATTGAAAATTTGTTTTTTTAAAACAAAACTGTTTTTCCAATGTTGGTGATTTAAAGGACTGTGAGTAAGAGTATGAGTAAGTAATTTCGATTGTAGGATGGTATCGGTCTTCGGGATATCTAAGTGGGGTTGTTCGCCTGTGAGAGAAATCGTCTGGTTCACTCACAAAGATGAGATCAAGCCATTTACCATAAGTGTTGACAACATTGTTGATTTGTGAAAGTGAATTGTCATATAAGCCGTTGATAAATTCCACAGGAGCCTCAGTAGAAAACAAAGGTATCAGATGGTTGGAAATTGCATCAACTTGCCAAGATAAAGATGGTATATTAAAATCGCCAACAAGTAAGATTGAATCACAGGATTTTAAGCTTTTGCTAATAAATTCAATTGCTTTACCATGTTGTTCATACAATGCAGTAGGTGAATTAGGCGGAATGTATGAACAAATAACATACAAACATTTATTGTTTAATTTTATTCGAACAAAAATAATTTCAATATCGGAAAATTGCCTTATGATGATTTCTTCAGATGAAATATTGTTCATGACGGCAATTAGCACTCCACCGCCAGTAGTGATATTTCCTCTATCACGTCTAAAAATTTGGTATTTCGGGCATAAAATTTCTTGATTATTTACAGAGTTACGAAGCCAAGTTTCAGTAAAAATAATTACATCATTATTGAAACCGAAACTGTCAGCATATAATGAAGATAGCTTAGTGTTTAGGCCATTAACATTTTGATAAATAATGGAAAGGCTTTGGACTGATGGGCGCTGTGTAGTATCATTGTTAGTTTTTTCTTTGATATGATTTGGTGTTTTTGGAATTTCATCAATCAGTTTTTTGAATTAACATTATTGGCTAATTTAGGTAAGCGAACATTGTCCTCTTCACGATATATAAACTGACGAACCAAGATGTTTTTGGGCCAAAATTCTCGATTGACAATTGTTTCAAAAAGTTCATTTGGTACAATTGCTTTGAAAGATGCTCGATTACTCGTATTCATTTTATATACTTTCATATCATTAATGCTGTCATCAGTTATTTTTGATCGAATATAATTTTCAACATCTTCAGCAGTTGTATCAGCAGCAAGACGTGAAAGAAATATTGTTTTTTTGTGAGAAATTGTTTGGACAGGAATAGGAGCAGTAGAATGACTTGATAATGGTCTAGAGGTTATGTTATTGACGGTCTGACGATTTATTTCAGGTTGTGGAGTAAGAACTTGTTGAGTATTAGCGTTGATACTTTCGGATGAGATTGAAACATCATTTACTACTATTTGGGGGCGTTGTAATTGAGATATATTTATATCAGAAAACGATTGGGCAGAAGTGGATGGAAGCGGAGACAAAGCATCAATCTCAATTAAATTTAAAGGCACTTGAGCAGTATTATTAATATTAAGACCCGTTGAAGCTGGTGTAGGCAAAGATGTTTGAGATGAATCAACTGATTTATTTATTGGGAGTGATGATTGATAATTTTTAGCAAAATTATCCAAATTACTAAAACTGGTAAAGAGTTCGCCATATTTATTTAGACGTTGGGATAAGTTAACAAAATCCTTATTGATTTGATTAAATTCATCACGAGAATTTTTAAAGAAATTATAAAACTCGATACCTATAGTTTTACAACGTGGGCAGGTCCATGTTAATGACTTATTTTTGTCAAGGAGGGCATCAGCGTCACGAGCTTTAAGGTAAGTACATTTCATGTGGTAAATGCCTGAACATAACCAACATGATACCATACGTTCATTCCCGGTAATACTGCAATTAGGTTTACCACACTCCATATTCAATATACAAGCAAAATGTTTGTTGGGTAATAGGTCGAGTTTAATTTGCTTAGCAGTGACACAAACCAAATTACAAAGTAAGAAACGATGTGGCAACGCTATATAAATATGTGTGTAAATATGACAATCTGGTAGACCAATGTTATTTATTACGAACGGCAAATAAAAGCAAATCACAAGATAACCAAGGAATAAAATAAATTCAACTTAGATTTATTGTTGTTGTAGGACTTTGTGGCAAAAATAAATAAACTCCAAATAAGTTGTTTACAGCAGTAATAAATGGCACTTTATTTTGTACGTATGCAGAATAATCCGGTGTTTATTTAAACGGGAAATACTTAGCTGGTTTGTTGATTATTGTTGATAATTTCACAATTTAAATATGCAAATGCAGGATCGAACAAAAAATACGAACAAACTTCAACACTGTTTCCAATTGATAATAGACATAATCCAATGATTTTTTGGATTTAACTAGACTTTAAGGTCAACAAATCGAAACAAATGTTAGAATTTATGATTTTCTGAAAACAATCGCACAATTCCTAAAAATAAAAAAAAAAATTCCAAAAATGGGATTTTTTTTCGTTTTTTGCTGCCATGTCGTCATTTAAAGCGGGGATTGGAAATGACTTACACACTACACTAGGTATCTGTTAGAGTATCTAAAACTGGTTTCCACTACCCAATTGGAGGCGTGCACAAATTTTAACTGTGAGTTAATATTGATATTTACCTAAAAAATATGGCAACTTTGGAAGCGGATGGGGGGAAAATTATTTACAAATCAAAATTTTTTTTACCACAACTCGCATTTATATAAAAAGACCTTCCAGAAAAGTATACATACTTTATATGTTCAGAAGAAAAATATTTGTCTGGAGCGATAAGAAGTTTGGTGCTTTTTGGGGAAAATATCGCCAAAATTTACTTTGTTTTTTAATTTCTATTTTAAACTAATGTAATTTTTGACTGAAACCAGATATTGAACTCATTTTTTTTTATTCAATCAAGAATTTTATTGGCTAAATAACCGTTATTTTAAAATGAAAATTGGTTCTAATTTTCTCCCGATATTCGAAAAACTTTGTACCTGAGTCGGACAAAATTTGGAATTTCACATTTTCAAATCGGAATATCTCGGAAACTATTGGAGGTAACCCACACATGTAAGCATGTTTTTTGTTCATCTTTACAAGAAGATTACTAATATGTTAATTTTTTGAAAATCGGATGAGAAACAAAAAAATGGCAGACCCCAAAGGGTCTGGAAGGTGCAAAATCAAAACTTAAACTCCATTTTATGTCTTTTATGCATGTTCCAAATTTCATTGCAATCGGACCACAAGTTAACAAATGGCCGAATTATTTCCACAAATTTTGTGATTTATCCCACTGTACTACGGTCTTCATCAACATTCTTCGTGCCATTTAGTGTTAATCGTAAATATCTTCTATTTAACTCACACGTTAAAGAAGTTGTGTAACGTTAAATCCCACATTACTCTGTGTGTTGAGTTAGAATGAAATTTACCACAAACGATTTCTAATTTATAGTGTGTTTGTTTTTTCTCTAGTCATTATCATAATTGCCAGTTTAACTTTCAGTTAAAACTTTAAATGGCAATTCTTTTCTCTAATGTCATCATATACTATCCTTCTAAATAAGCAAAGCATATCAACAAACATTAAAGATTTTTTTGTTAATACATATGTCGAGCATATACATTAAACGATTTTTACACTGTTATAGAGAAAAAACAAACACACTATAAATAGAAATCGTTTGTGGTAAATTTCATTCTAACTCAACACACAGAGTAATGTGGGATTTAACGTTACCAAATTTCTTTAACGTGTGAGTTAAATAGAAGATATTTACGATTAACACTAAATGGCACAAAGAATGTTGATGAAGACCGGACCATATTCGTTCATCGGAAGGATAAAACTAATTATCTGTCAAATCAGACATGAGCTAAGTGTTACCTTTCACGAAATAAGCACCCTTTATATATAGTTTGATCAAACTTCATAAAATTCTTTGGAAATCCGCATTACTTGTTGCTCACATTCCAAATAATAATGAAATTTTAAATGTAAAACAATGGACTGGAAAATAAGACGTGAGCGTTTTTAATTTTTCCGATGAAAAAAGTTCCGATATAGTCATATATAAAATATCATATCACATCTGAGTTAATCCAACAAAGTGGCATGCATAACCTTATCTCACGGGATCTCATCTGATACAATTTGATCCGCTGAATTGGTATATCTCATTTGATCAATTTATATATATCATTTGATACACTTTGATATAACTTCATAAAATCCTTTAAACTTGATTGAAAATCCGCACTAAAATTTTGTTTCACTTAATAATAATGATAATTTAAAAATAAATCAAAGGATGTAATTTAAGAGTTTGTCCTATTTGCAATAGGTTCTTTACCTCCAAACAAGAACAGGTTGCTATAGAACCAGTTATAGAACTGGCTCTGGGACAGTAACACCTTACAATTCGACTCCCGGGAACCTGTTCTAGAACCGGTTTCATGTAACCGGTTGTAAAAGAAGTTGTTGTAGAACAGGTTCAGAGGAAATCTGTTCTAAAAAATGTTGCTGGTTAGTTGAGATGTGTAATTTAGAATTCATTAGATTTGAAAAAAAAATTTCATGTATTTTATGAAATTTTCATTGGGTTAATGAAACCTTTCATTAAAATTGATTTAATGAAACAAGTTTCATTGATTTAATGAAACATTTCTTTGTTTACTTTTTTATGAAAAAAATCATTGTATTAATGGAGGAATTAATTTTCTTCAACAGATTTGTGCCAAACAAGATTTAGTTGAATTGCTTGCAAAAGTCGACTACTGCAGGTACTAATACGTTTCGATTATCGAACAGTTCATTTGTTTTTTGTTTTTTAATGACCTTTTTAAGTAAATACCCCAAAACAAGTTAACCACTACATTATCTCTCTAACTATTTAGCTGTTTAGCTGTTAATGTGAACAATATTATATACTCGTGCATCTTTCTTTCGCTTAGTTTGGTCATTGTTCGGTACAACCTTTTATTGTGTTAATAATAAACACAATAAAAACTGTGGAAATAAATGAGACAATAAGAAAAGACACAAAAAAAAAAGTCATGGAAATTAGTATGCAAGTCAAGTAACAGATTAGGATATAAAGTGCAAAAACTTTCATCTAATGACACGTATTATGGTTTGACAAAAGAAACTGAGAAAAAATTAACTAAATAATAATCCACGAGACAAGTTTTTTGGGTTCCTTGTTATTTTGTTTTAAGCTAAATTAAAAAAGTTCATACTACATGCATAATAACAATGTAAAGATATACAATACACATACAGTACAATACAATAACGGTTGACCATTTTCACTAGTCGACAGTAAGATTTAGGCATTTTTCACTGTTCAACATATTCAGAAAAATTTGATGCATCGGCTTTGCGAACTAGCCTTATAACTTCCAAATTAGATATATTTAGTTCAAGATATATTTGCAAAAAGCTTTATGTGTGAAAATTTAAATATTTCACTTAGAATAAGGTTTTTCATTTATTCGGCTTTTAATTTTGTTCGAATAAACGATTAAACAATTTCTGATCGAACGATGAAACGATTAATTTTTAAAATTTTTTTCGATTAATCGAACGAATAACGAATAATTTTAAAAGCACATAACTAATGAATGTATCAGCTCAAAATGTATTTCAACATCAATTTTAATACTACAACAACACAAATTCTCAAATACAATGATTTTAGACTATAGTAACGCCAAAGGATTTCTCACATATATGCCATTTGGCATTGTTATCTCGTGGTGAAAAAATACATTTCTGAAAATCGTTAAATGTATATATCGGCAATAGTTTTAGTGTATCGCGCTGTAAAGATCTTGTTTTAGGTTTCGTAGAAATTACATAAATACAATTATCAGTTTAAGTGCTAGCGTGCTATCGTTGTAAAATATCAATATTTTTTGTAGTATTTTATAGTTTAAACTCAAAAACTCATACTATATTTCAGCGATAGCACTTTATCTGTGTATTCCTTTATAATATATTATTATGAAAGAGTTTGTATGTTCAGTTACGGATCCAGGGGGAAGAAAAATGGGACATTTCCTACCTCAAAATAAAACATTTTTAATACAAAATGTAATTAAAAATAGAAAAGTTACTAGAAAATACTCTGAACTTTTTCTGCATCTTTGCATGATATATTAAAAAACCAATATTAAAAGTTTTAAAACTTCAGTTATTTCTACAATAGAGTTTTAATTTCATTTTTCAAATCACCATTTTTTACATGTATTTTCCCAAAATTGGTAAATTTTCGAAAAAAAATTTATTGAAAGCAGTATTTTTTTTTTTTAATTATTTGTTTTATACGATTAATCGTTAAAATTTCTTCGAATTATTTATTATTCAAAAATCGTGGTATTTAAATTTTTCGTTCGAATTTTATTTTTGTTCGTTCGATTAATACAATAATTTTTACACGAGTGATAACCCTACTTAATATACTATGTAGGTAAAGAACACTGCAAATGTAGTTAAAAATAAATGAAATTTTACTTGAAACAAGGTCGACTTACATTTCAGTAAATTCAACAGGCATGTACAAACATACATGGAACCTTTATGGATCCACATATGAACATATTTACCTGGGATCCATAATTTAAAACCGTTATTTTTTAGGAAAACTCACTTTAGGTAGCTAGAACTTGGTTTGGTATTGATAAGAAAACATGTGTTATATATTCTTAAATGTTTTTATCTGAATTTTATTAATTAAATTTGTCACAGAATCCTTATATCTATACTTTTTTTTGGTTTAAGTACGGTACGGGATTTTTCATAAATTAAGTAATCCCTGGTGTTTACTAAAGGTACATATTAAAATTTTGGATCTTCTTTTCGCTGCCGATGTTTTATTAACGAAATAGTGAAAAATAATAAATTTCAACTTTATATGCATATGTATAGACATAAGGATAAACACAGACACAGCTGATACTATTTTAGTGTTGAAAGTGAAAACAAAAAAAGTAGCATTTTTACAAAAAAAAAAAACTTAAATTTCGTAGAAAAAATATGCTTAATTGTTCAGAACTCAGAAAAATTATATTATATTAAGATTCTTTTTAAATTATCGATGAAGGCTACATAGCAAGGGCAAAATTTCAGTTTATGGGGGACACCCCTGGAAAAAAAAAATGCCACGCCCCCTTAAATGACCCCAGGAGTGCGAAAATCATAATGAATAAGGGGGCTCACGCCCCTTATGGGCGTGGCAGTCGAAAAACGACCCGGCCCACCTACGTAGACAATATGGGTATCAAATGAAAGCTAATGTCTTCACGATTCCAAAAATAGCCGATATGGCCATTTTGGCAAAATTTGGGGTGGGGGAAATTTTTTTTTTCCTTTTTTTTTTGCTTATATTTTGTTAAAATCAAACAAAAATGAGCATTTTGTGCGAAAAGATTACTATTGTTAGCGTTACCCAGGGATTACCGCGTGGAGGTCATAGTAAATCAATCCCCTTGGAGAAGCATGAGAACTCACGTAAAGTTGTGAGTTTCCACGCTTCTCACGGCCAAGATGCCATCTGCATCTAGTCGTCTTCATCCTCATCTTCACTGTCTTCAGACTCATCTACAATCTCTGGTTATACTGGCTTCGCTTAGTAAAGTTTTTCTGCGTGACCGGCCTACGGCCGGGCTTAGGGGTTTTTAACTCCAGTATGTCTTAATTCTAGACGGCGGGGATCTCGAGTGCTCGGCCTCTGGCCGAGCTAAAAAGGAATAAACAAAAAAAGTCCTTCCCCCATTTTATAAAAATTAACATATCTTCCTCAAATTCTAGACGATCTGGCAACTACGGGTATTTTTGGAATACCAATATTGCCTAAGTAGGTGGCATGGGTCGTTTTTCACCCCCGCCCCTATTTAACAAAAATGGCCGTATCGGCTGCAAAAACCGCCCGATCTGGCAACTATGTCGTGAAGACATTAGCTTTCATTTGATACCCATATTGTCTACGTAGGTGGGCCAAGTCGTTTTTCGACTGCCACGCCCATAGGGGGCGTGAGCCCCCTTATTCATTATGATTTTCGTACTCCTGGGAACATTCTGAAGGGGATGGCATATTCAGATTTTTTCTCTAGGGGTGTCCCCCATAAACTGAAATTCAGCCATAGCAAGTTCCCAATACTGTCACTTTTTTTGGAAATGGTCTGCTCGTATCAATTAGGGCACTAAAAATAGCAAAAAAGCTCCTTTACTCACTTTTTGTTCAGTAGAGCGGGTCGATTTAAAAATCGCTCAACGTTCAAGGAAAATCGTATTCTAGGGATCAAAATAAGAAACTTTGCCGAAGGAACCATACCTCTAAAACGAATTCTGATGTCCCGACTTTTGACCCGTAGGGTAAAATTTTGAAAAAGCCCACTTTCATATATCAGAAAGTAGGAGGACTCTGTCCAAAATTATGGGAGCTACTTCTTCTCCGGGAGACGCGCTAGCAGATTAATGCACAAATCATCATTCTAGGTGACCGTTAAGGGGTTAAAATTAAAGTTGAAAGAGAGCCTTTTTAACCGTGTTTTTATAGCAAAATGTACAAATCTCGGGATAGAGATATTTCAGAAAGTAGGAGGAGTCTTTCCAAGATTAGGGTCTCTATTTCTTCTCCGGAAGACGCTCTAGCAGATGCATGTATAAATTATATTCGATTGGGGTTGGATTCGATTGGGGCACTCTAAATGTGTCAAAGTGGAATTTTTCAAAATTTGACCATACGGGTCAAAATTTGGACATCAGAATTCGTTTTAGAGGTATGGTTCCTTCGGCAAAGTTTCTTATTTTGATCCCTAGAATACGATTTTCCTTGAACGTTGAGCGATTTTTTTGCCTCCATACAAATCGACCCGGCCTATTGTTCAGCTTCCATTTGTAAACAAAGTAATGTTCCGATTTCGCTAATAATTTATACACATCATCTGGCGACTTTTTAAAAGATAACTTGATTCAAAAAAAGTTCACTTTTAAACATAAAAAAGTTATAAGTGATAATCTGTGTTAGGATTTATTCGATCTCACTCCTTATATTATATTTTTAAAATTTTGTACAGAAAATATTTTTTTTTACATTTTCTGTTTCATAGACAAGACTTTTTACGTGAAAGTCGCAATAAAAAAAAAATATTTTTTTGTCAAGTTTTTAAAAAGTTCATTAAGTTTTTTGCGTTTAACAATGTTAAAATGTAGTTTGAAAAATGTACGCCAGTTATTGATAAGTTTGCCATATTCGTATCCAGTAATTGGAGCGTTAACATCAACTTTGTATACACGAAACTGTATAAAATTACAACATTTTTAAAATACTGTTCTCAAAACTCAATTCTATTAAACGGCTCAATACCCACTATGGAAATAACTGCGAACATTTAAAAATCATAAGATTTTGGTTTCACTTGCAAAACACCATACAACTTTTAAACCAGGAGCGACATGGAAATTTCTTTTTTAGCTAATGTATCTTAAAAGTCTATTGAATCTGTCTTGTATTGGCTTGGATCTTAAAGGTAAAAACTATGAGCAAAAAAAAATAAAATCAATGAGAAAATAATTGTAAGTTTCAAGTAAACTTTTTTACTTTTCAAATTCCAAATGTCCATCAATTATTTAGTTGAAGAATTTTTAACGTGAAATTGTACATGTCATAGTTAAGTATAGTCTTCCTAACCCTGTCCAAAATTTCTTTGAATTCCAACAACCTTGAAAAATAAGTGGTATCAAATGTCCGTTTCGACAAGTGTAGAAAGTTTTTGAAATATCTCATATATCCAGTAAAATAAAAAACAAGAACAGGTTGCTTTAGAACCAGTTATAGAACTGGTCTTTCTACAGTGAAACCCCAGGTAGAAATTTGGGATGGTACAAAAAACGAAGAGTTTTCAAAACGTTTGTTTTGATGGTACTAAAATAAAAGCGTTTCCAAAGCGATAATTGCAAATAATACGAAAAAAAAGCATTTAAAAAACATTATTTTGGATTGCTATTCGAACGTTCGGACAAAGTATTTTAGGAATACTTTTTATACAAAACTTACAAATATTTGTGAAATAAAAACACTGTAAAAACATTGGTTCAAAGCGTTTTTCCAACGTTTGTAAAAAGTACTTAAGAAGTTCTTATCGTACAAAATTTACAACGGTTTATAAAATAAAACCAATGTAAAACCATTGAGTTAAAGCGTTTTTTCTAACATTTGCCAATAGTACTATAGAAATACTTTTTTTTTTTGCGATTGCAGCTGTTCTCTCTGTTATAATATAAAACGAGTTGCAACAACAGTTTAGTGGATGCGGAAAGCCAAATAAGGGTGTAGGCAAAGAAAATTTCAGTTCAACCCAAGTATATGAAGAATTAAAGGGTAATAAGTACATAACTTGTGAAAAAAGTATTTTTTTACAACATTTATTTTCTACAGATTTTTTATTACATCAGTTTGAAACTGAAACACCATCCAAAATTTTGACACAGACAAGCCGCTGGTTGGCGACTGCTAAGTACAGAAACTGCTCAAAACAATCTATTTTCAATCACATTTTTCTTTCGAGCGTTTTGACAATGTTCAAAATTACAACCCTCAAAGCGGTTATCATTTGGGTCGTTTTCATAACGCTTAATAACTGTAAGCCAAAATGTTCTGCAAATACTTATTTAACGATTGAAAAAGCATTTCAAAAATTTTGTTTTGCAATGTTTTGAGAACGTTATAAAATACCATCCTCAGACCGTAAATTTGGGTTATCATTTTGCACATTCTCAAAACGCTTTAAATTTGTAATTTGGTATGTTCTGAAAACGCTTGTACCATCATGAAAAATGCTTTTAAAACGTTTTAAAGATTGTATTTTTCTACCTGGGACCTTACATATAAACTCCCCAAAACCAGTTCTAGAATCGGTTCCATACAACCGGTGGTAGTAGGAGTGTTCTAGAATAGATTCAGAGGTAGCCAGTTCTGAAAAATGTTGCTGGTTATTTTTTCCAGGTAATCGCACAAAATCAAATTAATTATTTTACAAGTTTGATATAATTTTTATTAAAAATAAAAATTATGTTTTTTTTCGAATTTTAGTTGTGCAATGAAAATGAAAATTCTTCAAGTTCGAGGACATACTCTATATTTCTTTATTAGGATATTGTCCTGACAAATAATCTATAGAGTTTTTTGTTTTCAAATTAATTATTTGACCCTTTCAGGAATGTGCTGATCGATCTATTTCGGGAATTTTCTAGGTTCCCATCATCATCCCATATAATAAGGAGAAAAAAACAAAAAACGTGTATTGAATATCCACCAGAGGTGGACCTGACACATAACAAACAAGTTTTCAATTTATTTTTTGATCAATGTTTATAATCTTTAACTTCAAGCTCATATATTAGTTCTCATGTAGTGAGTAAACTAGTTTATATGAATGTTTGATGTTTGGCATGGGATTGTTACCGCTTTCAAAACGTGTTCTGATGATGGGAACCTAGAAAATTTCCGAAATAGGTCTATCGAATAGATCTATGAAAGGGTCAAATAATAAATTTGAAAACAAAAAACTCGGTAGATTATTTGTTAGGACAATATCCTAATAAAGAAACATAGAGTATGGCCTCGAACTTCAATAATTTTCATTTTTATTAATTATTTTAATTTTAAAAGCGTCACCTTATTAACTCTTATTACAAATTTTTCATAATATCCTTGACATTTTATCAACACATAATTATGCTTCACTTTGGTATATTAAAAAGAAAAAATAAAAGATAACTTTTGTAATACTCCAGTATAATCTTTTTGCAAACAAGTTTTTAGTTTTTTTTTAAATTATTATTTAAACTAATCTTTTTCTAGTCTTTTATATGCTTTTAGGTATAGTATTTTTTTCTAATTTTCTTCTAGTTTGACATTCTGTTTTTTTTTTTTTTTTAACATAATACCAGAAAACCAAACAGCCAAACAAATATTCTGGTACACCTTGAATAAAATTTTAATATTCAAAACAAACACAGTCGCATTTTGTATATCTCTTTCTCTGTTTGTAGTTGGTTGTTGTACTTATTAAAAGACATGAACAAGCATGCATACAGTATGCGACATTCATACTACACGTCTAACACATATAATAATCCTCTTGGCTAAGTAGCCTTAGTTTAGCATTATGATTTGGACATGACTTTAATCTGTTGTCCTGTGTAGTGTTGGTAACAATATGCATGTAGATAAAGATTTCAGGTAGCGAGATGTAGATAGAAAAATGAAAAATAAAATTATATAATAATAAGAGAGAAAATAGTGACATGATTAAATGTGATTTAATGTTAAATAAAAAAAATAAACATTCAACAATTTAATATTCAATGCCAAAAGTTATATATTTAACAAAATTGTTAGTACATGTTGACTTCATAATATGCAAAAAAAAAAACAAAGTAAACGATTTAATTGTTCTAGCGTATGAGTGATAGATTCAAACTAATATTTGGTATACAAGTTAATAATGTCAATTTTTTTGCTTGAAAATGCATTTATTATACTAACAAAATGAATTGTTGCATTTACTCAAAGTAGGACAAGGTCTTGGCTATAAGGTGGGTGAGCCAAAACTTCCCATCCACTGTTTTTCTAATAGTTTTTGACCGGTCTTGCAACATCTTTGTGGGCGTTGTGGTGTAATGGTTAGCCCGTTGGACTGTTACACAGATGGTCCTGGGTTCGATTCCCGGTGACGACAACATCAATTTAGAAAAATAATATGTATGAGTTTCTATCACTTATATTTATCGCTGGGCCCACCTTCGGTTTTCCCATAGCACTTAACCCCACCGAATGCAATATTATAGCCTCGTGTCTGCTCGAATATTCTGATCGTTTTTCGTTGATTGCTCTCTTCAAACGAATCAATTGTGTTCGATACAGGTCCCCTGTGATCGTCTGACCCGATCTCTACAGCTCATAATACAAAACACCATTCTGATCCCACCAAATACAGAGCATTACCTTGGCTCTATGGATATTCGGCCTCGGCGTTGATTTGGCTGGTTGACCGGGCTTTACATATAACTTTTTTGCTTGGGGTTATCGTAATGTATCCATTTTTCCTCACCAGTAACAATATGGTGCAAAAATTAATCTTTTTGACCGTAAGCTTCTACCAACAATCGATAACTTTCAGCAGCTGTTTTCTTCAAATAAAAGAAGGTTATCAAACTCAACCGCAAAATATCTTTTTTAGGCACAAAATTCACTATTATTTTAGCGATTGAAAAAAATATGTGTTTACACTTTGGCGTCTATTGAATTCTGAATTATCATGAGAGATGTTTACCATATTTGTTATTATTGACACAAACCATATGTGATAGTTATGACATATGTTGTCCAAATCGACACTAACATCCAATATACATTAGTCCAACAATTAGGGTGACTGATTTTTCGACATTTATTGGAAATCGGTTTGCGGTTATCCTAAAAGTTAACATTTTAAAAAAACCTGTTTTAGTTTTTGGAAATTTAAAAAAAAACCGGTTAATCGGTTTTAAAATATGGCACAATTTTCATAATGTTCCATTAGCTACTAACTGTGATTTTAACTTACACATTTGCTGTTGTTTCTCATATAAATTTTCCATTTAACTGTTTGTTAAATTTTAACTTCACATTCATTAATCGGGCCTTAGAAATATAAATTTCATTCTTAGTAGATTGTTCAGCTTGCACTCAGAAAATTGATAATTAAAACAATTTAAATTTTATTTTAAATTTAATCAATTCATTCATTTTATTTAAATATCGATATTTCGAATAACGATCTGTTAATTATCCTCAGGGGAGATATTATAAAAATACACATGATTTTTATATAAATTAATTCTTTTAAACCACAGAAAACTCTTATAGGAAAAAAGTTATATAAAAAAACATAAAAAATAATAAATAATATTTAGTAAATAATTTGAATATGAATTAATTCTTTTAAATCACAGAAAAACATAAAACAACAATAAAATAATAATAATATTTTCGTTTACATAAAAACCGCGAAAAATGGCTCTAACGCACTTATTAAGATCTTGCTTTCTACTGTTCTTCTTTTCTAAAGCTACAATTAAGGCTCTATTTTAACAATATAACTCCAACAGGGTCAGATCTAAAGGGTGTTTTTTGTAGATGTATAGAACTTTGAAATTGAATAAAAGAAAGATGAATTTTTTAAATTGAAATTTACTTTATTCGAAAGATAATCTTCTGGCATTATAATTTAAATATGACTTCTGGCATATGACCGCCACGGCTGGCTCGGACGTAGTCTAATCTGGAGGTCCTATTTTCGATGACTTTTTCCAACATTTATGGCCGTATATTGGCAATAACGCGGCGAATGTTGTCCTCCAAGTATTCCAACTTTCCGGGCTTATCGGCGTAGACTGCCGGCTTCACATATCCCCACAGAAAATAGTCCAGCGGCCTTAAATCGCACGATCTTGGAGGCCAATTTACGGGTTCGAAACGTTAAAATATGCGGTTACCAAACGTTTCATTCAATAAATCAATTGTGACACGAGCTTTGGGACATGTTGCGCCATCTTGTTAAAACCACAGCTCCTGCACATCATGGTTGTTCAATCGATGAACGAAAAAGTCAGTAATCATGTCTATATATCGGTCACCATTGACTGTAACGTTCTGACCGGCATGGTTTTTAAAGAAGTAGGGACCAATGATTCCACCAGCCCATATAGCACACCAAACAGTCAGTTTTTCTGGATGTAACTCAACATACGCTCCAAATACGGCAGTTTTGTTTATTGACGTATCCATTTAACCAAAAGTGAGCTTCATCGCTAAACAAAATTTGCTTAAGAAAATCGGGAACAGAACCATGATTTTCGAAATAAATTTGCACAATTTCGAAGCGTTGTTCAGGCGTCAGTCTAGTCATGTTGAAATGATAACCCAAACTAAACATAAATCACTTGACAGCTGACAAAATGGCCGCTACACCTATATAAAGAATTCCCTTTCTAAATAATTTTGTCGTCTGTATGAAGTCTTATAATATGTTAAACTTCTCATTCAAAATTAGTAAGTTGTTAGTATGTAACACAACTAACAAGGGTCAAAAAATATTTATGTTGCGAGAAAGGCTCGATCTAATTGTTGATATTTTCTTAAAGTTCATAGCTAATACTTTAGAGCAAGCGTGCGTCTGCTGGAGCTAAAGTTGTCCTTGTCAACAAAAATCAAAATTTTGTATGCTAACGAAATATTGTTTATATGGCACTACATATAATTTAATCTGTATTTGTAGTGAACCATATATATACTCATGTATGAACTCAATTATATATATTCTAAGCCATGTATAACTCTAAAATATACATATATATAGTAATATATAACTAGTACATTATGTATAATTGTATATAAGACAATATACAATAATATATTGCACTATATACCCCGATATAAAAATGTTTGAAACAACTCAATGCTATATACAATTAGATACACATATTTATCCTTTAACATATATGTATGTTTATATGACTGTTTAAATTTATATATTCAAAAATTTAATTGAATATAATTATATCTGAATATATATAAACTTTTTTACTTGGGTAACGAATTTCATTGAAATTAATGTGTGATTATAGTTTTGCAATGCAGTTTTAAAAAAAGACACTAATTGAAGTAATTAATTAAAATAACTCAGAAATGTTTTAAGTTTTGTATTAAAAAATACAAAAACATTTTTTCTCATTGAATATATTCTCATATATTTGTTCCACCTCATGCCCTAAAGCTAATATGATAATGTCATATTAGATTTTATTTGTTAATTTTTCAAAATGTTTGATAATTTTCATAATAGACAATACAATTATTTCATTGGCATCACTCAAATCTTCAGTTAGTCAATAGTAAATGATATTTGGCTTAACTCAAACAGTGACATTACCTACAGTCGACAAAATCAACTCTATGAGAAGTTGTCTGCCTTAGTGTATAAACTGGCTGATTTGGTAAACCTAAATATAAAATCAGAACTATTTGAAAAACAACAATTTCTACTTATCAATATACTTTGTATATCATCACCTGTAGTCTGTATGTGAGTATTTGTTGTTATATTAAAAAACAATATATGTAAAACATTTTTGAATAATCAGCATACCACGGCCCTTCTCATACAAACACTATTTGCTGTGATATATGTTGTTTTACAAATTGTAATATAACAAACAAACATACCACATTCGTTGATATACAAAGTATATTAATATGTTTAAATTGTTGCTTTTCAAATAGTTTTAATTTTTTAATTAGGTTTACCAAATCAGCCGGTTTATACTCTAAAGGCTTTGTTTTCTTAAACAAAATTCACATAAAAATGTTTCAAATATTCCACGATATATTTTTTACCCTGTAATAAACAGAATGGAGTTGAGTGATTATAAGAAACTGCACTTTTTAGAAACTTGCATAGTTCTTTAACCAAATCTACTAATTACATAAAATAATTCGGTAAAATGTTTATAGCCGGAGTAAAACAAAAATTGTATCTGGAAAATAAATAATAAAATAATATTAATAATAATTTATATTTCTTAAATGAGACGTCTCGAATATTAGGTTACTAATAGGTACTCCGCATGTGCTTACTATGCGGCCGAATACCGGATAGTAGCACTATTCTGAAGAAGTATTCAATTAACAAAAAATTGCATAAAAACCTGTGATTTTTATCAAATTTTTTTACAAAATCAAGTTTTTTACAAAATATTTTGCACTGATTTCAAGTTATAAAAAATTACCGACCTATATAGAAATTACATATAGAAATATACATTTTTGTGCTTAATTAATGAAATATTTATTATTAATTCTTTTAATTTGTATTTCAAATTCAATTTTTTATCTTTTCATTCGATAAACAGGGATTAAATTTATGCTTTTTCTGTCCCGATTTAATGAATTCAGTATTAAAACTTTGGTGTTCATTAAAACGGAGTTTGTTAACTCGATTATTCGTTAAACCGGATTTGCATTGCACAATAAATAACCAAATTTGAATACAATTGCTAATTTAAACGACGCACTGTAGGTTCAAATGACGTCGAAGAGGCTATAAATTGAAATTTAGAAATCAAGTTTTTCGTATCGTTTGAAGTTTTTGCTATCGTGCATTACTAGTTGTCAAAATCAATATATATACTTTTTTGCAGTGAGCAATGAGTATATACTTTTTTTGCAGTGAGCAGTCAAAATTATAAAATTTTTACTCTTTTACCAAAAAGTGAAAAAAACTAAAATTCTTTGCGATTTAAATGTTTATTTGGAACATTCAACTGCAGATATTTTAGTATATAGTAAATATTTTTTTGTTTAAAAAATATGTGTAATATAATTTTATTGAAAAACGTCCAAAATTGGGATATTTTCCACATTTAATGGCTTCCACTAATTAAGTTAGTTATAGCTTTCAAAAATTATGTGATGTCAGTTTGTATTTACAATAATACGCCGAAACAGCGTGTAGTTATTTTCGTTTTTATGGTAATTGTTTTTTTTTTTAATATTTTTGGTATTTTTATTATTATTTTTTTTTTTTGTTAATGCTTTGTGTTTTATTTTAGAGATCGGTGCGTGAGTGATTTTTTCACTTAAAGTCACGTACACAAAATTTTATCACTCACAATTTACAGTAGGTTAAAAATGTTTTGAATACATTTAGCAATATTCAAATGATTAAATTGCAAAAATGATTTAGTCACACTCACGAACTTATGCTCACGCACTAAATTTTCATAATCAAACGCTACGGAAATTGATACATGTATTTTTATTTTATACTAATTTAATGAAAATTTTTATTATAAAACTTACACACCTTTATTAGCTTATTCTCGTCTCTGCGTTAACGTCTGATTTGTTTAATCAGGCGTGAACGTATATTTTGAGATTTTTTTTTTTTTTTGTATTGCTGTGATGTTATGTGTTATTTAAGTGTTTTTTATATGTTTTGCGTCAAATTAGGTATTCGGCATTTGGTAACAAGAGAATCGAATAAAACTTTCACATTCTTTTAAAGGAATCAAATCTTTTTTTGGAACAAGCACCAAAACAGTTTTTAGTTCTCGCCGAGAACTTTACAATTTTATGAGAAATGTCGAAGTTAATGCTTCAATCATTAACCTCGACAGGCAAAATTAATATTCTTAAAATGAAAGTTATTAAATTTATTAAACCCTCTAATATAAAAGAAATATAATATATAATATAAAGAATAAAGGATAATATAAAAGATTATGATAATTGTTATGATGAATGTGATAATGCAGAATAACACAATTATTTTGATATTTTTTAATATGCTTTCTTACAATTTTTTTCCAAAATGCTGTGTTTTTATATATTCATGATTATTAATCAATAAAAACTTATAATATTCCCTTACTTGACTTCTTTCAGATAAATTTGTACATTTATGGGATTAGTGAATAAACAAAAACTGGCTTTTAAGTTAAATTTATACTAACACAAATATATACAACATATTTATTCTTTCAATTTCCAATTTGATTTATTAATTTATCGCTATTCGTTCTAAAGTTGCAGCCAAAATTGTGAACTAAGATCTTTTTTCAGAAAAACAATAAAAAAAATAGGTTAAAAAAAATGTTCGTCCATTTTTTTTTTTTGTTTTTCTTAATTGTAGTGTTTTTAAGTTTTTATGATTATTTATCAATAAAAAAATTATAATATTCTCTTTTGTGATTTTTTTGAGATAAATTTGTACATTAATGGAAATTAGTGAAAACCAAAAATTTAATTTGAAGTTAAATTTATACTAATATAAATACATATGAAGACCTTATTCTAAAAACTTGATAAGCCACATATGCTGTTTTGTGGATTTTTGCTGTTTCCCAGACATCCTTGGATTAATATTTGACAAGTACCTAGAGTACAAACTTCCTGCAAATGTCATATTTTTTTAGATTTTTAAATAAAAAAAATGTGGCTAATCAAGTATTTACAATAAGTCCTTAATATTAAATATTTACCCCCATATTCATAAAAATATAAAACAGCATTTCAAATAAATTTTAGTTAAAACACATATTTTAGCCTTAAAAGAATATTATTCATAAAAGAATATTACACTCAAAAAAAAAAAAGTTTTAAAGTCAGCAAAAAATTTTCCTGAGTCAGCAAAATTTTAGTCAGGAGGATGCTTGCAAAAAAGTTGCTAATGTCAGCAAAAGCGAGCTGATTTTTAGCAACAAAATTAGTAGATTCAGCAAAAGTTTTGCTAACACTTAGTAGATTATAAATAAAAAAGCCTTGCTAAAAATTAATAAATTTTTTGCTGAATTTTAGTAGACTGAAGAAAACAAACGCAAAAAATTTGTAGAAAAATTATAATTTAGTTAATTTATTTGCTGAAAATCATAAAAAATATTTTTGTGATTCTTTTTAAAAATAATTTACAATAATTAAAAAATATAAAAATTTTCAATGTGCGCCCCGGTAGGCTAGTTGGTAGCGTGCTGGCTTATCAGTACGGGGGTCGTGGGTTCGATTCGCACCAGAGGCACTGGTCTGTTTTCGCTACAACGCGCCGAAGGCCATATTAGCTAGTGCTCGGTTAGGGTAATAGTATATAATTTGTAATTATATGATTATTAATTAATAAAATAAATTAAATAAAAAAATAAAAATTAATCTATAAGTTATATATAACATATAAGTTTAAATAAATAAATATTTTATTTTGTCTTTTATTTAATTAATAGACAATTATTTTCACAAGCCGGTGACAACGCAAAATTTAAGTTGTTTTAATCCTCAATTTTGTTTTATGTATGAAAAACAGACACAAAAGTCTTCCATGGTTGATTTTTTTATATGTATTATTAGAGTTGTACTTTTTAGTATCATTTTCCTCTTCTCTACTACATCTTGACATGCCGCGACATCTACTTCATTCTGCATATATCTTTCAATCTGGTTGTCTGTTAGTATAAAACAGTTAAGTGCTGAATAAGTATAACAAAAATTTTAGCTGAAAACACGATGTTAGCAAAAAATTTTGTTAAAAAATAGTATACTTGATTTACAAGACGTTTTACTAACTTTTCTGCTAACTTATTTTTTTGAGTTTAGCTTTTACACAAGGTTTAAAACAGAGCTGTTAAATTTGAATTACGATTAGTAATCAATTAGATTACATTTTAAAAATAATGGTATTGATTCCATAATTCTCTTTTGAGTCATTCTTGATTGCCAATTAATTATGATTACAAATAATCCAAAAACAATCAAGATTAATTAGGATTGCGAGAAAATAATCAAAAATAATCAAAAATAATCAAAAAAATAATTGACTACTTTTGATTATTTTAGATTATTTTTTAAAAATTTTGAATTTACTTCATTTTTTTCTTTATTTTATTTACACAATTTATTTTGAAAAATTTGCATTTACAACGTAAAAAAATTCTGATCACATAAAACAAAATTAGATAGTTTTTGTATACAAAATATTGGTATATTCACTTCAATAACGAAACAACTCGACCAGAAGACGTTAACACTTTCGGCAGTATTGCGGGAATTCCCGTAATACACTTGTCCTTAAATAGACTAATGACGGGAATTCCCGCTAATTTTCAAATCGAATTTTTCAACCGTCAAAACTGAAATTTTTTATCATTGTACAAATCTAGTGTTGCTGAAGTTCTAAAATACAAGCACTAACAAGAAAAATCCAATTCAACAAATTCCAATAAGGAGAATTTCCATTTAAAGTGAATGTTCAATTATTTATATTTTGTGTAGAATCGCCTTCATTGAAACGAAAGAAACGCATTAATTTTTATATGAAAAAAATAAGTGATTCTCTGGCAGGCACCAGCCAAAATTAAATGAAGTCGAAAGTGGTAAGGGCGTGTTAAAAAAATAAATGCATCCCTTACACAGTACAACACATGATTTTGGGACTCAATTCTGAGAATTGCACGTGAAATTAACCCCAAAAATAAAAACTTCTGCGTCTATGCATGGAAACAAAATTTAGAGCCTTTTTTTAATTATAATTTAAAATGTTCTAAATTATAATTGAAAATGTTCTAAATTTTGTTTCCATGCAAAGATAACATATAAAAATCTCATATTTTCTGTAATATGAATCGGAATTTGTATTTTCATGCAAAATAAGGTTTTATAAAGAAAAAAACAGTATATGTGTGGATTTGTAATCCAGTTATTGAGCAAAAAAGGTGAAAATGGAAAAAAATGGCCATTTTTGCGATTTTTAAGGCACCGGATGCATTTTTTCGTGTAGGATTTCTACAAAAATATCTACAACTTTCTTCAGACACAAAAGAGATATTCCCTACGGTATACCTAGATATAACCGTGCTAAAATATAGAAAAAGTGCTAAAAATCCGCCTTGAGCCATTAAATTATTAATGTAGCCAACTTGACAAAACGAATGATGCAGAAGTTCTTATTTTTAGGAATACTTTCATGTGCAATTCCCAGAATTGAGTCCCAAAATCATGTGTTGAAAAATGTTGTACTGTGTTAGTAAAACATATTTTTGCCAACTGATGTTTTATTGCTTATAGTTTATTCTGTTCTTGTGGAGAAGGACTTACTTCAATTTCATCATCTGCAAAGTCAAACCTTTAAAGTAAAAAACAAAATATATGTACGCATAAGCTCACCATCCTCAGTGAAATCAAAAAAATCGGGATTATTCGATACATTTTTAATTTTCGTTTCAAAGTTTAATGTTTTACAATTTTTGGCTTAAAAACTGTAGTGTTTCTAAAACTCTGCTGGTTATATTCTCGATAGTTGCTGCAATTGCAATATTTGCCTCAGGCTTCAACATGAAATATGGTTGGAACCTTTCTTTTAACCTCTGTTCCATTTGTAAAATAACAGACGATAATTGTTGCCCCGTGATGACGACTAGGATTTCCCACTGACTAAAGTTATCTAAAGTATTGCCATAATTTCGCAACATAACAAAATAATTAAAAACAATCAAAAGTAATCTTTGAAAGCATTCGAATTATTCTTTGATTACATTTTATTGTTTTTGATTATTGTCTCTTAATTTTTATAAATCTTGATTATTTTTGGATTATCTGTAATCGTAATCAATTAGTCATCATGCGAATCTGAAAATAATCTTAATATAATCATTACTACACCTTTCAAAAAAAAAATAATCTAATTACTAATTATTACGATTAGTAATCATTACTTAACAGCTATGGTTTAAAATATGTATTTTAACCTAATATTAGTTAACGAATACAGTTTTAAGTCATAAAATGTGTTTTAACTAAAATGTATTTGAAATCTGAATTAAAATTTTTTATGAATACGGGCACTCTTCTTTAAATTTTAAATAACACATTAGGTACGCTCTAAATATCACTTTTCGTTCCAAAGTAACAGCCAAAATGTGAATAAATATCGTTTTTTCGAAAAATTAAAAAAACGCCTAACAAATTTAAAATTTTTTTTATTAAATGCTGTGCTTTTATGTATTTATGATTATTCATCAATAAAAAATTATAATATTTTCATTCTTGACTTTTTTTAGATAAATTTTTAAATTTATGGGATTTAGTGACAAACAAAAATTGGATTTTAAAATAAATTTATAATAATATAAATAAAATATAGCTATAATTTAAACTTTGCAATAACACATTCAGTATGCTCTAATTTCCAATTTTATTTATAAATTTATCGCCAAATCGAAATACTACACTCACAAGAATTTTTCCATAAAAAATCAACAGTTATTTAAAACTTTAATCGGTAAAGTATATACAGTTAAATTACCAAAGAAATATATTTTTTAACGTTATATCTGTTATTAAAAAAAAAAAAAATTAACAAAAAAAACGGACATTCCGTAATAGTTAAAATATTCAGTTAAAATTTTCTTTTTAAAACAAAGATTTTTTTTATTATATTGAGTATTGAAATAAACGAAAACAATCTATTATTTTTATGGATTTTGTCAATTTATATGCAACAGTTGAAACTAAACTAAAAAATGTTAAACGAAAAGTAAGTAGTCCTGTTTTTAACTGATTTTCAGTTAATTTAATGTGTAAATTCAGTAGTCTTTACGGAAAAAATATTGTGAGTGTAGTATCAACCTAGCTAATATGTTTAATTTGCTTTAGTTTTGTAAATATACGGAGGTTGAAAGCTCGTGATAAATTAAAAAAACTAAAATTTATCATCGAATCCACTGTGTAATGTCGTAAATTTTCAGAAAACAGTACTGGTAATGTACTTTTGGGTGGTAATGGCATATTAAGAATAACAGTGTTGTCCCAGTACTATTTTATTTGTACCCTGGGCATATCGAGAAAAACAGTGTTGTCCTCGTACTATTTTATTTGTACCGTGGGCAATTTCTACCTGGGTAAATAAGCACATAAATGTCATATTTATAAGTATGCTTATTAGGGTGAGTCAGAATTAAAGAATTAAAAATGTTTTTTTCCGTAAATGCAGAAAAACTAAGAATATATTTATTTACAAATATATTTTTTTAAAACTCTGACAATTTTAAAAAAGATAATTTGATCTCGCCTTGAACTTTAAAATCTTACTACATTTATTTCTTTATTTTTTTAAACTCCCTAATAAGTTCATTAGCTAATTAAATACCAATTCATCAGGACTACATTTTATTTTATCTTATGCAGACACTAATAACTTATGCATCATTTCACTTTTATATATTCCTCAAGTACGTATAAAAAATAGAGATTTGTTAGCAAAAAAAAAAAAAAAAACTAGTTACCCATACAGAACACCTGTCAATGAAAATCTCATTAAATTGCAATTTATCGACATTATTCAGTGTGCGTGCTTATCTGGGTTGATTATTTTGAACAACAACAGATTTCGTGAGAGATTTATATAGTTTTTTGTGCATTCAACTTTGAATGAATAAAACAGATAGATGTACTTACGACTAAAAAAAAAATATAATAAAAAAATTTCTTTCATAAGCAATAATTTTATTTATTTCAAACGCATTTATGATGAAGTACATGGGGAAATACAGAAAATAAAAATTATAATAAAAGAAGAAATAAGGGCAACTACTTAAGTGTACGCTGAAAAGAAACGCACTGCTGGAAATATAAATACTGGTAATATACTTTTGTTTGGAAAACATTTCCGTTTCCTAAATATAATACTACATTTCAAAATTGGAAATATATCTTTGTTAAGGATTGAAAATTTGAATCATTGTTAATATATATATGATTGCCTGCAAACATCTTCAAAAGTGTCTTTTTTCTGAGTGTGTGTGAATCGGTTTTAATGAAACTTGGGTATGTTGTTAACGACGAACAAATGTTAATGATATATTTTTTTTATGTGCGCAATTGAACGTTTAGGTATTAAAAAAGGGTGTCAAAGATTTTGTATCAAAATATGTTTAAAATTTAAGAAATTAATATTTTGTACGCATTATTAAAGTACTCGAGAAAACAAACGTTTTAATACAAGTTTACATATCGGATATAAAAGCTCTTCGAAAAAGTCGCAAAAATTTTGGATCTATTTAATAAAAATAAATTGAAAATGAAAATAATTCAAGTTCTGGGCCATACTCTATATTTCTTTATTGGAATATTGTCCTAACAAATAATCTAATCTATGGATTATAATCTAATCTATAGATTATTTGTTAGGACAATATCCTAATAAAGAAATATAGAGTATGGCTTCGAACTTGAATAATTTTCATTTTCATTGCACAATTAAAGGTCGAAAAAAACAAAATTTTTATTAAAAAATGTTAAGTTTTCTTTGATCTTCTTTTATTTAATTCTTCTTATTTGAAACGAGCTTAAGATCATTTATTTATTAATTATAATTGTTTATTTCTAATATTTCGTCTCCACATTGGGTGACATTTCAGGGAACAATTATTACAATTTGATTAAAAACTTGTTTAATAATTAAAAAACTTATATACAGTAAAACTCGCTTAAGACGAACGAAAAGTCCCGACGTTTTGGCAACCAGTTTCATATAAAATACATCTTTTACTACGAACTCGGTTAATACGAACCCTCGGTTAATACGAACTATTTTAAGTAGTCCCAAAAACTCGTTTTCATACAAATTAGCATGTTTAGTACACTCTTTATCCGTTTAATGGGATAGACCTAATATGAATTTCATATCCGTATATGACTTTCTAGATATAGATGCTAATGTTTTGACGTCACATACTGTATCAGGTGAAGAAATATTGGAAATTGTTAATCCTCCCGATGTTGAAAATTTGTCAAGTGATATATTCGAACAAAATCGTGTGCCGAAGAAGCTGACAATCATATTTTGGTTATAGAAAAACTTATAACGAATGAAATCGTTAATTCAGTCATTCAGAGAAAAATTACAATTTTTTTTTTTTTAATGAAGAATTTTAATTGAATTTTTAGTTGTGAATGCATGAAATACTAATTTTATTTTTATTTATGTAAAAATTTTGTTTTTGTTTTAATATATACATATTTTTATCGTTAAAAATAAAAACCGCTTAATACGAACCTCGCTTAAGACGAACAAATTTTTTTGGTCCCTCGAAGTTCTTCTTAACCGGGTTTTACTGTATATATATAACAAATTTCTGTTATATATATATTTTTGACGCTACTATATCTGATATAATATTAAAATTTTTTAACGAAAATATAATTATTTCAGGTTAAATACTCTGACAGACAGAAACATATCGCTCATTTACTTCAAGAACGTCACAACTCAAAAAACATGATTTTTGAGTTAATGACGCAGAATTCTTCGTTATATCACATATCATATTGTGTAAAAAAGACGTATTGATATATTGTACACTCAAAAAAATAAGTTAGTAGAAAAGTTAGTAAAACATCTTGTAAATCAGGTATACTATTTTTCAGCCAATTTTTTGCTAAAAATATGTTTTAAACTAAATACTTAGTTATACTTATTCAGCATTAACTGGTTTGAACTAATGTTTTACTAATATTTTACAAATTTTTTACTAATTTATTTTGCTAAAAAAATGGTGTTTATTAGCACATCAATAGTGTGAACGACAACTAGACTGAAAGATATACTCAGAATGAATTAGATGTCCCGGCATTTTACGATGTAGTAGTGACGAGGAAAATTATACTAAAAAGTACAACTAGAGCAAGACATAATATAACAAAATCAACCATGGAAGATTTTTGTTTCTATTTTTCATACATAAAACAAAGTTGTGGATTAAAACAACTTACATTTTGCGTCGTCACCGGCTTGTGAAAGTAATTGTCTATTAATTAAATAAAAGACATCATAAAATAATTAAATTTAATAAAGATTAAATGTGTATTTGCAATAGGTAGACAAATATGCAATAGGTAGACAGACTAAAGCGAAAGACAAATACATACATCTTAGGTAGATTTTTCTGTTTCCTTTTTCTTATTGCAAAAAAGGGTTGTATAAGTTATATTTTGCTATTTGTTCGTTTCGTTTCTATGATTCTCTGCTGCATTTGCGTTCCTTTAAAAGATAGCATTATTTAACCAAACATTGATGTAAGTAGTTGAAAGAAAATTTCGTTTATGTTATATATAATTATTTCTATTGTTTTCAGATATTACATTAATTCATATCGTCAATTTGAGAGTATGAACATTTTTGTATTTTGTAACGTGTTGTAAATTATTTTAAAAATAATCACAAAAATATGTTTTATGATTTTCAGAAATAAATTAACTGAAGTATAATTTTTCTACAATTTTTTTGAGTTTTATTCAGTCTACTAATATTCAGAAAAAATTTTATTAATTTTTAGCAAGGGGTTTTTAATTTCTAATCTACTAAGTGTTAGCAAAACTTTTGCTGAATCTACTAATTTGGTTCCTAAAAATCAGCTAGCTGGTTTTCAGCTGACATTAGCAATTATTTTGCAAGCACCCTCCTGATTAAATTTTTGCTGACTCAGCAAAATTTTTTGCTGACTTTACTAACTTTTTTATTTGAGTGCATACTGACCTCTTGCGAGAAATTATGTCGTTATTTTTTTTTTCTTCAAGGTGGGAGTAAATTGAAAACTTTAAACTCGTTTTCTACAAAATTAAAATTTTTGAGTTATGACGTTATTGAAGTAAATGAGCGGTATGAATGTATATAAAATAATGTATTATTTTAAACAAATGTTTTTACTAGGGTGATTAAATATTATGTAATACATGATTATGTATTATTATATATGACAAAAGATCTGGCATATCTTAGCACTATATCATGTATGCTTAATATATTATTTTATAATATTTATAATATTTTGTGTAACAAAAATACGTAAAAACTTCTAAGAATTTTAGATTAATAGAATTTAAAATGTTTTGCTGAAAAAATAGACGCCAGAAAATTTAACAAAAAAAAATTGTAAGTAAAAGAACAGGAGGAAACCAAGAGTGCAAAAGATTGGAATAACACTTAAAAACCAACAAAGTCAATATTGTTTAAAGCCAGATAATATTAACAAAAAATTACACTAGCGCTCGAAAAGGACGAAATCCAAAAAATTTGAAAATAGCTAAGAACAATGAATTATTTGTCTCTGGTTTTAAGAGAACAAATTATATGATTTTATATAAATTTTTAACAAATTTTTTCAGATTCTATTCGAAATAAGAGATTCAAAAAATCATTACCATATCGAATTTGGAATCAGGACACCAAAATCTATGTGGCTCAATTAAACTTATTTTGAGAGGAATTTTTGTGTGTAGGAGCTTTTTTTTGTAAATGTTGTTCAGTAATGTAAAAAAGATTCATTCAAGTCAATATTCTAATAGTACAAATATTACTTAAGATTTTTAACTATAGAAAACCTCCCTAATGACTTTTAAATATAGTTTTAATTTGGCCAATAACCCTACAAATATTATCTTAACAAATCATGCAGTGTTATGGTCTAAAATGTTGTTAAACACTTAGAGAGTGTCTTAAGTTTCATTAAACATGTCACTTTTTTCTTAATCTTTATGTAAATATATTTTTTCTTTTGTTTTGGTAAAATATCTGCTACTTCTATTTCTTCTTTCTGTACTTTTTGTTTAATATGTAACACAAGATGTATTAAAAATCCTTTGAATGGCTTGTCTTAAGTATAGTAAAGTCCTTACTTTTCTTAATATATTGTTTGTTGTTGAATGTATGTGTGTGTGTGTGAGTGTATGTGGAGATAGATGAGATGGTGTGTTTTGTTTAAGTAAAGTATTTAGTAGTATTTTCTGTCAAATAGCATAACAAGCTTTTGAAAAGTACAATACATGTTTGGCATACTAAGTAAAAACGAATCTTTATTTTCTCCTTTTTACTACAAATTTATTGGCACAAGTTCAAATAAGCTTTTAAAAGTATTTGTAATTGTTTGTTAAATATTCAATTATGAGATAATAAAAGCGTTTGCTTTAGTTTGTAACGATTCAAAGAAAGATTTTAAAATCGTCAAAAATTATGTTTCAAGTGGGTTAATTCACTCATCGAAAAAAACCTGTAAAGATATTAGAAAAGCTACTAAAAATTAGTTAAAATTACGGTGCAGAAAAAGTTGCTAACATCCCAGCAAAAAATAACCTGGATGTGGTAAGCAGCAACTACATCTGCAAGCTTCCAAAATAGCGCTTCACCGCCTTGCATACAATAAAGCAATTAGCAATTAAATTTATTATACTATGCCGTTGTCGAATTAGTTTGTGGAGCTCTTATGGGATTCAGAGTTATGGATAAAAATTTAAAAAAGCTACTAAATTTAATAGAAAAAAATATATACATAAAAAAAATATTTTATGACAAACATAAAAATAAAAGTTTTTCTAAAGTAGTTGCACATAATTGTCCCTATCTTTTACACGGTTTAAGCTGCAAGAATCTTTGATACGTAATTTTAAAGGTTTTCCCTTGTTCACAAACATAATTTACTTATTGACGGTAAAATTCATTTTTTTTTTTCAAAATCCGTGGTTCAAACCGCTGTATTTGAAAAAACTGGTTTTCTAAAATTTGCTAAAAAAAATATATCCATATGTGGTATTCGTCATTGTTTTACGTTTTTATTCATAACTTAGGATACAGTGAGAGCTCCATATATTAGACACGGCATAAGTAATTTATATTAAACCTATATTTTTTCCAAAATTTAAAAAAAAACCCAGTTTTCTGAAATAAAACTTTGTGAACTCCGGTTTTTGAAAATACTGCAATTTGGTTGTTTAGAAGTGAATAATTTGTGTGCTCCAGTAAAATCACATTTTAAGTAGCTTAAACCGCTCAAAGAAATGGAATATTAAGTAAGAATACTTTTTAAAAATGTTCTAATATTTTTCATCTTTTGAAACGCGATATTTCCAGATCCGCTGGGTTTAACTGTCCTACATTTGGACGAGGTTATAGTTATATGATTTACATACCATTTGGACGAGGTTATAGTTATATGATTTCCATACCAAGATTGATTGAAATCATAAGGGGTGAACGAAATAGAGTTGTTGATTTTATGTTTTCTGTCAAGTGCAAAATGGAATTTTTGGCAATTTTTTTAAATTTCGATGATTTTTTTAATTTAAGATATTTTTTTTTTAATTTTGGCAATTTTTTTCAAATATTAGCGTAATTTTTTTCTAAATTTTCTAATTTTGTTACTTAAAAAATGTTGTGTACAAAACTAGTTTTCAATAAAACATTTAATTGAAATTTTTAAACTCTTAACTGAAGTACTTTTGAAATCAAACAAACGTTTTATTGAAATATTTTTAACAACAATTTTTTCTGTGTGTGAAGAGAACTTGTTTACTTTATATTTAAAGAATTTGGAAAATTAGGATAATCTTAATATATTTTCTATATATTTAAGGATATTTTTAATGGATTGGCAATTTTAAAACAAACATTTTTTTTAATCGAATGTCTAGATTATGCAAAGTAATACAGTTTTTAAATTTATTAGCACACAAAGCAAAGCAAACTAAAAAAGAACAATTTTGCACTTCCTTGCAACATCCTGTTACAAAATTTATTAAAAAATGAATGATTTTGTGGTAAAATTTCGAAAAACTATGCAAAATATACAAAAAAAAAAAATGAGGCAAATGATGTAAATATAAAAACATCAATATTTCAAAAACTGCAAATTAAAAAAAATATTTTCGACAGATATGGTATTTATAGTTGTAACAAAATGCCAGTTTTGATTTTGCCGTTGAGCAGTGTTTTTGTTAAAGACCTTGCCAGCTTTTGTAGTGATTTTAATAATTCGTTGTTAACTTAATTTTTTTTTTTTTTTTTCTTAATTGTATTTGCCTTCTTGTTTTTGTATCAATTTTCCTTTCTCATTTTGCATTTTTTGGGTGTGATTTTCATCACAATGTAAACAAGTTAAGATTCTCTTAAGAAATTTGCTACTTTTCCCTTTTGTTTCCCTTCTATAAACCATTAAGTTCACCGTAGCTATTGGTTGTTCGTGGCAAGTTTCCTATGCTTAAGTACAAACTACAACATTTAAAATCTTTAGTCTATTTTAAATAGTTGACCTTAGAATTTTGGCTTAGAAAATAGTTTAACATTGGTTGTAGAACGTAAAAGTTTTCGGAGTTTTTTTTTGCTGCTTGTTAACTTTTTAATTTAAAATAGTTTTATGCAGATATTTTACATAAGTGATAATGTTGACTTTCTTCATGATAGAAGTATTAAATGCCTTAAGGCATTGAGTTATTATTTAAACCAGGGATTGTAATATGAACGAACTTCAAAGGTTTATAGAAAATTAAATTTGAGGGAAAATCCTTAAATTTAAATTGAAAGGGAAAATTTTGATTAAAAGAAAAGAAATTTATATTAAACAATTTGTTGCTTATAATTGAAATATATATATTTTTCTGGAACACAGTTTGTTGGGATATATGTTGTTTTTCAAATTTGAATACAACAAATACACATACATGTACTGACAATGTCAGCCTGACATACAAAGTATATCGACATGTAAAATTTGTTGTTTTTCAAATAGTTTGATTTTATAATTCAGACTATCAGGTAGTTTATACACTAGGGTAGACAAAAAGATTCTCATGTAGATTGTTTTGTATGTAATGTATCGCTTTGAGTTAAGCAAATTATCTTTTTCTATTGCAGACAACTGAAGATTTGGGTGATGGCAATGAAACAAGTTTATTGCCTATTATTAAAATGATCAAGATTTTTGAAAAGCAACAAATGGAAGCTAATATGACAATATCATATTAGATTGTTGGACTTGAGGTAGAAAAATATTCTAAGTAACTAATATGGAAAAATATAGAAAGTCCGAAAAAATAATTTTTTTTATTTTTAATACAAAAATCAATACATTTTTGAACAATTAGCATATTAAGGCTCTTCTCAACAAACACAGTTTGTTGGGATATATGTTGTTTTTACAAATTGTAATGCAACAAATTGTAACTGTAATACAACAAACACACATACATGTAACTGGCATACAAAGTATACAAGCAAATTTGTTGTTTTTCAAATAGTTTGATTTTTTAATTAGGGTAACCACATCAGGCAGTTTATACACTAAGGTAGACTAAAAGATTCTCATAGAGATTATTTTGAATGTTGTATGTAATATCTCGGTTTTTGTTACGCCAATTAATTATCTTTTTCTGTTGCAGACAACTAAAGATTTGGGCGTTGTACTGTAATGGTAAGCTCGTTGGACTGTTACACAGATGGTCCCGGGTTCGATTCCCGGTGACGACAACATCAATTTAGAAAAATAATATGTATGAGTTTTCTATCACTTATATGTATCGCTACGCCCACCTTTGGTGTTTCCATAGTTCTTAACCCCACCGAAGTAAAATAATGAATCAGGGCTATGAAACAAAAAGCTTCAAATAAATCGCCAACTCTACATCAGGTGGCGGGCAACAACTGTTCTAAAACTTATCATCTCGCGCAATTACAGTGTTGCCATGTTTGAAGCCCTTCATCTTTCACCACCTTTCAGCTCTCCACTATCCCCTTTCCAAAGAAAGCAACACATTAATTAATAGGAAGAATTTCCTGAGTGTTGCTTCTCTTTAAAAAAAAAAAAATATCAATGAAAAAATTCTATTTTCTATCATGGGAACGACCAAACATTTCGAAAAGTCACAAATAATTTTAATATCATAGATTAAATAAAATTTTTAAAGATGAATATACTAAAATATTATAAAAAGTTTTGTATATTTAATAGGATGGGTCAATTTGTTCGGGTGAGAAAAAACGTGAAAGGCGTATAGCAAAATCAAAATCTACACGAAATTCTAAGAAAATTACCCAAAGAAAGTATTGGTCTAAAACCAAAACCTAGCTGCCACCGTGAGACATAATGGAATTTCGGGAATTGGTGAAATCGCTTAAATTTGATAACAATGTTCTGATATAAATGCTGTTATCTCAAAAAGTACTCAAGATACAGATATTAGTTAGGTTTGAAATAACAGTTGAGACCAACTTTAAAGTGACATTCAATAAAGTGCAAAGGTCATTGGTTAAACCTTAAGTTTTGGAAAGATATATCTCAAAAATCGCTATTTTAAAAATTTTGCAAAAAACCTATATTAATACAGATTTCCTATGCTACTTCAGTTTTAATTTCCAGAATAGAGAGTTGATTGGATCCTGAGACATTAATGGAAACATAGTGGCAGGTAAAAAAACGGTGTATTTTCCATAGAAAAAATAATTGTTATTTTCTTTAAGGCACTGGTACCAAAATACACTTTTGTAAATGTTTTTGGCATGCTTCTAAATGCGTTTTGCCTGCTGAGTTTGAATATGACATTGGAAGTTGTCCATCGCTTTTAGTTTTTGAGATATATGTTTGAAAATTGCGTAAATCGAATAACTGTGCTTTTTGCATATAGGTGGAAATATCTCAAAAACTTAAAGTAATAGCGTGCCTTTTTTTCGAAATACTGTTTTATGTAAAAAATCCCACAGTTTTCAATAATGCTGGGCTTAATTGTGTTTCAACTTTTCAAGCCATATTTTAAAGTGAAACCAAAATGTGGAATGCCATTTTAAAGGTGGTCTCAATACCTATTACTTGAAATCTAACTGAGATCTGTATCTTGGGTACTTTTTGAGATAGCAGCATTAATGTCAGAACACTGTTATCAAATTTAAACGATTTTCCCCAATTTCTGAAATTCCATTATGTCTCTCGGCGGGAGCTAGGTTTTGATTTTAGACCCATTGTTTCTTAGGCAAGTTTTCTTAGAATTTACTGTAGATTACGTTTTTGCTATACGCCTATTTACAAAAAAAAATTGACCCACCCTAATATTTAATCTTAAGATATTATAAGAATAGTATAACTATGTGATATACGAAAAGTCAATTAAATTTTTTCACAGACAATTTTTTTAATGGTAAAAATATTGATAAGGCCACGTATAATTGATATTTAAAGCATATATAAATCATACGCTATGTAGTCTTTATATGTGTCATTGTTACTGAGAGACCACTTAGACGTATGAGCAATTAGTGACTTTTTTGCATTATTGAAATTTTTATTCAACAAAAATCAAAAACCTAGTATTTGCTGTCAAGTATTTTATTAAACACATCTCAAGTATTAAATAAGCCAAGTACTGTGGATATCCGTTGGGAAATTTTTTTTTAGAGCATTTTGATTTTCGGGGATTTCAACGTTTTTTTTCATTTTTATACATTTTTACTTTAAAACAAGGGTTTTAATAATATTTCATCAATATTATTGTATATGCTCTTTTCATGATTGTAATAACTTTATTATAAAATACTTTCTGTTGATAGTTAACCCATGTTAACCTGGGGTCAAATATGACCCACGTTAAGAAATTAAAGGTTGTTAATGACACTGCATAACGGGCAGTGAAGCTCATGGAGGACTACACGAAACGAGGAGGAAAAACAAGTAAAATGCAAATTGTAGCCGATTATCGAAAGCACAACCCGGATGCAAAAAAAATTCACACTATTAAATTAAAAATACGTTTTTCAAAAATACTCCTGAATATGTACAAAAAAATCAATTTAAATATGAATACAAATATCTGAATTTATACTAAATAATTAATTTTAATTAATTTTAAAATGTAAATAAATTTTTGACTCTTTAAAATACGAGGGTCAATTGTGACCCCATGAAAACACAGATTAACTATGAACACGAAAATTTATACTTTATAATAAAGTTATTATAATTATATAAAATAGCATACACAAAAACATTGATGAAATATTACAAAAATCTTGTTAAAAAAAAGTCTATACAAATTTAAAAAAACGTTGAAATCCGCTAGAATCAAAATGATCTAACAAAAATTTTTGCCAACGGATACGCGTAATACTTGGCTTATTTAATACTTGAGATGTGTTTAATAAAATACTTGACAGCAAATACTAGGTTTTGAATTTTGTTGAATAAAATTTTTAAAAATGCAAAAAAGTCACTTTGAGCTACACTTAAAATATTTATTAATTTTTTTGGGTAAGTTAGCGATTTTCTGGGAAAGTAATATTTTTTATCTGAGTAGTTATGATTAAACCCAACACAAAAATTATTTTATATTTTTTTAATTTTGAAGAAAAAAAAATTTGTAATTTTTTTTTAAATTATGCCCATTTTTCCAAGGGGCCCGATTTTCAAGGGCATCTTCCCGTTATGCTAGAACTCTAATTTTTTGCATGGTGAATTTTTGTACCCAAACAAATATTTTAAGAGGGGGGCAGCCCCAAAAAACGCAAGTTGAAAAATAAGGAAAACCCTAATGGGCAATGTATGTTTTGAATGTGTTATTTTAGGCGCGTTACGTACGTAAACGCGTTCATGTTTATACTCACGTAATTTTTAAAGCATAATAGAAGCCAACGAGATTTTAAAATGATTTTGTTTATAGGTATCAGCTAAGACTAAGTTTTTGAACTATTTTGAAGAAATGGGACTGTTTACGTCCTAACCAAAGCCCTTGCGCTCAAAGTCAAAAATTTAATTTTTGTTCTTCTTGAGGTATGGGCTGATTTATTTAAAAGAAATATACTTTTTGGTTGTTTTATTAAATCTTGTTATAAATAAATGTATTAAAGGAGGAAAGAAAGAATTTAGTCTTTTAAATACTCGTATCTTCTTGTTGTTATAACTACCGGTGACGAAGTATTGTTATTTTAAGCTTGTAAACTATATAACTTGTTTAGACACATAACATAATACAAAACAGTTTAAAGTTATAAACAAAAAAAAAAAAAATGTTTTTTACACCATCGAAACTTCTAATCATAAACACTGCAAACAAATACTATGCTGCATTTGCATATCACGTAAAAAATATAACTTTTCTATTGAAATTCTAAGCATACACTTAAAATTCCTAATACTAAGTGAATGTTCGCTAAAGTGGAATATTCGATGTTTTCTCATTGTTGCATGAAAAATCGATTACTCGAAAGTCGATTTATATAATAAATGGATTAATCGAAAGTCGATTTATATAATATCGAAAGCCGATTTATATAATAAATCGACTTTCGATTAATCGACGTTTATTGGACTTTTAGGAAGTCGACTTTCTTCTGATGAAAAAGTCGAAAAGTCGCCTTTTGTTTGGCATATAGTATAGCAATTCATGAAACATACACTATTGGAAAAAATAAAGTGCAATTTCATTACTCTTGTGCTTCGTAAAGAAAAAATTATTGAAAATAGGATTGAAAATTTCAAATATGACTAAATTTATTTATTTTATACACAATACGATACAAAAAACTACTAATCATTTATATTTGACTTAAGATTTCTCTAAATACGAACCAAAAATAAAGAAGGACAAAATAAAGTTCAAATTTTATAAATTGTTTTTAAAAACATAAAATAAGTTAAAAGTAAATACTGTTTTTTTTTTTTTTCTTTTATCACATATTTTGTATTAAATATGACTTCTAAAAGTATTTTTGGAACATATATCAAGTTTTTAAAAATATTTGTTGCTTTTGCCATCTATTTGATATTAATTTTATTAAAATATATCAGAATATTAACATTAGCTATGGGCGAAAAAATGTACATAAATTCTAACTAAGTGTCCTGAGCTGAGGAATCCAGTTAACAGTTAGTTTTTATTCTTAAAATATCAATTTATAATATTTCTCGTGAGGTTACGGTCAGTGTTGTGTTGGAAATTTAAGACAGCTAAGCTCACTTTCTCATCCAAATTGTAAAACTTTCTTTCCTTAAATTATTTTAAAAGGATTTCCAACAATTTTAAGTATTTATCAGCTCATCAGAAGAACCGCTTCTGTAGACGAAAATTGCCCCCAAGCCATAACTTATTGCAGAATGCTTTCTAAAGATTTCGTATTAACATAATACAAAGATTTAAAGTTCCATTAAGGACACATGTGCTTATAATTGTTATGCAGGAAGTAGTATTATTCGGGTGTCTTTTTCGTCTGCTATAGCGGAGTTTCCGGAGAGAGTTATCTTGAAAGTTACTTAAAAATATAATGTAATCATTTTAAAATTATTTGAAACAAAAATTTTGCCAATTCGGTTGAGAAAATGTGCTCAAATGTTCTAAATCTTCAACAGGGCACTGGCCGCAGCCTCATGAAAATCACTATGTTAAGGGTAAACACAAATTTTAAACTGGATTTTTTAGCTCGGATCACATACGTAATACTTATTCAACATGTGTCAGTCATTGTTGATGTTAAAATTCCCATATAATATCGGCCAAAAATCAAGAATGCTATCGATATTCATCCATACAGAAGGCAATAGCCACAAATATTTTTAAAACATGATTTTATATGTTCCAAGAAACCTTGTAGAAGTCATATTTAATACAAATTATGTGAAAACAGTATTAACTTTTAACTTATTTTAAGTTTTTAAATACAATTTATAAAATTTGCACTTTACTTTGTCCAACAAAGTTCTGTAGCTTCTTCATTTTTGGTTGGCATGTAGAAAAATATAAAATCGAATATATATGATTTGTAGTTTTTGTACAAAATTGTGTATAAAATAAATAAATTTAGTCATATTTTTATTATTCAATACCATTTTCAATAGTTTTTTCCAGGGACCGTAAATAATGATTATTGTTCGTTTTTTTAAATCAAAAAATCAATCACTTAGAACAGACATAAAAAAAAAAATTATTGCACCATTATTATTATTTTTGACAATCTTTGCATATCCGTCATTATTTTTAAATTTCTGATTTTTAAAGTTTTCTGCAATGGTAATGATTATTTTTGAGTAATAATAAAAAAAATCAGCCATAATCATTATTTTTGAGCAAAAAAAGTAAAACTCAAAAATAATCATTTTTTATGATTTTTATTTTTTTCGCTGAAAATAAAACTCACTTTCATTGCCCAACTCGTGGTACTATGCCAAACATTTGGTTATAGCCCTAATATGCATATATACTGGGCATTAAGAATAGTAAAGCTGGTATGTAAATCTATACCCAATTTAAAAAAAAAAATAAAAAAATCAATGTCACGAATACTGCATGCTGTTATAATTCAAATTGAAAGCAAACTAATACTAAATTTTTTCCATATCATTTTTAATTTTACGAATATTTAGTGTTTTTATAAATTATTGTTTAAATAGGGTACGAGTAAAATACTATTACTAACTCGGCCAGTTATAAGGAATATTCCAAAGTGAGCACAATATTAAAATTAATAATAATAATAATTAATTACCGTAACCAGTGCTTGATGTTGCAACTCGTTGGAATTCAACATATCATATGTTGAACACACTCCAAAAGTTCGAGGGTTTTTGTGAAAGGTACCTTAAAAATTCTATGAAAGTGAGTTTTATTTTGAGCGAAAAAAATAAAAATCATAAATAATGATTATTTTTGAGTTGTATTTTTTTTGCTCAAAATAATGATTATGGCTGATTTTTATTAATATTACTCAAAAATAATCGTTGCCATTGAAGAAAATCCTAAAAACTCATAATATCATTATTGTGTAATTTTTATTATAAAACTCATAATGATTACGGTCCCTGGTTTTTTCTTCCCGAAACTCAGCAGTAATAAAATTGCACTTCATTATATCCAATAGTTCATATGGGTTAAAAGTAAACTAAGTTTTAGGCGATAAAACAATGGACAAACATAAATCCATTGTTGCCAACCAAATCGTAAAATATGTTATAAAACCCAAAACTGAGCGTAAAATGCACAAAATTAGGTCAAATAAAGGGTGGTTAAATTTCAAGGGCCGATGTTGATTTTGAATAAAACACAAACTATTTAGGAAATTATTGTAATTTTATTTTATTATGATATATTGGTATTACTCAATTATGTATGGAACAAAATATCGGCCAAATGGGCGCCGCGACCACGGCGGCACACCTCCATCCGATGGTCCAAATTTTCGATGACGCTGAGGCATCCTTTAGCTCTTCAATTGTTGCTGGCTTATCGACGTACACCTTTTCTTTCAAATAACCCCAAAGAAAAAAGTCCAACGGTTGTCAAATCACATGATCTTGGCGGCCAATTGACATCGCCATTACGTGAGATAACACGGCCATTGAATTTGTTGCGCAAAAGAGCCATTGTTTCGTTAGCTGTGTGGCAAGTGGCACCGTCCTGCTGAAACCACATATCGTCCACATCCATATCTTCCAATTCGGGCCATAAAAAGTTCGTTATCATCTCACGATAGCGAACACCATTCACAGTAACTGCCTGACCGGCCTCATTTTGGAAAAAATACGGCCCGATGATGCCGCCAGCCCACAAACCGCACCAAACAGTCACTCTTTGTGGGTGCATTGGTTTTTCGACAATCACTCTTGGATTCTCATTCGCCCAAATGCGGCAATTCTGCTTATTGACCAATCCACTGAGGTGAAAATGTGCCTCATCACTGAAGATGATTTTCTTCGAAAATTGATCATCCACTGTTGCCATTTCTTGCCACCATTCTGCCCATTCACGACGTTTGGAATGGTCAAGAGGCTTTAGTTCTTGAGCCAATTGCACCTTGTAAGCGTGTAAATGCAAGTCTTTATGCATAATGTTCATCAACGACGAGCGTGAGAGGTGCAATTGTTGGGCACGACGACGAGTTGAGGTGGACGGCTCTTCAGCCACACTATCGCGAACAGCAGCAATATTTTCTGCAGTACGAGCTGTACGAGCATGCACTGGTGTTCTCACATCTTCTACAGACCCGGTTTGCTCGAATTTTTCCACGATTTTTGCGATTGTACGCACATTTGGACGATCAAATTGACCAAAAAAATCACGAAGTGCACGATATGCATTTTGATTTGAACGCCCATTTTCATAATAAGTCTGGATAACTTTAACACGTTGTTGGATTGTGTATCTCTCCATGGTTCAAATTGAGTAAGTCTGAAATCGAGAAATGTCAAATAAAATTCGGAAAAAAACTTGGCGTTTAGGTGTGGTTCACATTCAACATCGGCCCTTACAATTTAACCGCCCTTTACTACAAAAAGATCCGATTTGGATATAATATGAGCAATTGTAAAAGAGGAATAAGGATTTTTGAAAATAAATTGTGTTGTCGCCCATTTTGTTACACGGCGAGAGTCATTCGAAGCTTTAAATGGCATTAAATATGGTCAGATTTAAATGATTTAAGACTATTTTGCAATCAGGTTGATGAAGTTAGTTTTACAGACCAAAACTTGTTTGTTGGCCGACATTTTGGAATGAGTTTGTGGAAAAACGGCAATTTCTTCGGCTTCATATTTTCACAATTTCATTGAAGTTCAGAATTTCATTGAAGTCCAAAGTTAGTAAAAGGCCACATTGAAAGAATAAACCACTTTATAAAATACGATGAACACTTGAGAATTAAATCTTAAAACTAAATTTTGAAATGTATAAAATTAATAAATTTATGAAATTTTATGTACCTCACAAGATACAGTGCCAAAATTCACTTAATATATATGCTCGACATATGTTGAAAAACGAAGAAAATCTTCAATGTTTGAAATTCTTTCACTTACAATGTAAAGGATAAAATATGATGACATTTGAAAATAACTGCCAGTCAAATTTTCAACTTAATTAGTTGAACTGACAACTGTGGTGATAATTAACAGAACTAAACATAGCTTTATAGAAAATAAGTTCGCAGTAAATTTCGTCATACTCAACAAACTAAGTCACGTTATGTTTTTAACTTAACTACTTGAGTTCAATAGATAATGTTTACAGTTTAACACTTTAAGGCACGAACAATGTTGATGAAGGCCGTTGCGGGCTAGAAAGTTAACTCCATTCATGCAGGTGTCAAATAACTTTTTTTCTAAGTGTTTTTCTGTTAATTAAAGTAAATTATCACAAATAAAATTATAATTTTTCTGTTAATATGGAAAAAATATTCATGATCTTGAACCGAACTAACCAACATCTCACATTTTATGAAAAACTGAAAAAATTAAATCCCGGAAATAATTTCATAGATCTCAAGAAAATTTTCATTTAATTTGTGAAGAGATAATTTATGAAATCGAATGAATTGTTTGTATGCAACTATGAAATTTTATAAAAAAAAGTTTATGAAAAATTTATTAATGTTAGAAATTCTTCATTGAATCTACGAAAAAATGTATATGAAACTGTTTCATTTATATCATGAATGATAATTCTTTCAGTCCACATTAGCGAACATTCTCTTGATTTTTTTTCTAAAGAAGAGCTAAGAAAGTTGTTCTAAGAAAAATAATATGGTTATTTATTTTTATCAATATCAAAACACATGCAGCTTCAGGCACAATTCAATGGTTTGTTAAATTTATAAAGAAAAACATCTGGAAACATTTTTTTCATCATATTGATGTGGATTTTTATCCATACATTAACTTTATGGCATGGTTGTTTAAACATCACACACATCGTTTATATGTATGTGTAGGATGCAAAGGATGTAAAGGACATGTTTGTATATATTAATGTGACAATATGCAACCAAGTATGTACAAGTATATACAAATGATTCCAACAAACCTTATATAGATTTTATGTGCTTGGATTTTCTTTAAGATTTAACATGAGTTTTTTTGCTCAAAGATTTTTTTTTTTCATTTTTTCTTAAGACAAACACACATACATCTTGTAGATGTTGAAGGTGTTTAAGTGCAATTTATTACTAGATGATTTCTTCTTTTTGTGATGTATACACTAAAAAAAACATAAACTGTAAAGTCAGCACCATTTTTTACTGTAAGGATCCTTGTAGAAAAATTCCTAAAAACAAAAAAAAAAATTGCTAAATTCAGCAAAATTTTTACTGATATTAGCAAATTTTCTGCAAGGTTCATCCCAGCAAAAATATTGCGCACTTTACAGACTTTTTTTGAGTGTAGTAGTGTTACATTGGTTTTAAGTTTAAAGCTAGTTCTATTACGAAGTGTAAGGATGTGTATAATGCATGTGTGTATGTGCCAAAGTGTTTGTGTGCGGTGAAGTTTGACATGATGTACATTTATCATTTTCTTCAGTGTGCATAAATATAATAAATCTATTTTTTATTTATATGTGTTTTGTATAAAATTTAAATCATGCAAATGATGTAGAACTAAATCCACTGACTATAATACCATCAATTTTTTTAATACTCTTCCCAGCACTTTGTATAAGAGTATATGATGCAATGTATATTAATAAAATAGTTTTTTATTCCGATTGTAATTCATTTAAATAAGTATCTTTGATTAAACAATTATTCTGGATACTTATATATATTAAAGACGGAATATTCCATTCATTTAAATGTTAATCATATCCATACCGACTAGTGTGTCTCAAAATCGTATGGGAATCTTAAAGTAAATTGTGCTAGCTAAGGTACCTATAATTACGGGTATAAAACAGTGTGTAAATCATAATATATTGGCAAAATTTCAACATCCTGCTACTAGTGGAATTTGTGTTGGCGACTTCAACCAAAATCTTAAAATATGTTTCCTTCCTATCGAATTTATCTATATATATATATATATATATATATATATATATATGTATGCACAGCGCATAGTCCAGAGACATTTATTCGTTCCCCCGCATAGTTTAGGGACATTTCCTTACTTTGGGGACTGTCCCCAAAATTTTCGCGCCTTTTCATACATCTAGCGTTTAAGATGAGGACAATTTTTTCTATACACCGCATATTCCGGCGACAATTTTGGCCATGTCCCTAAAGTATGCGCTACGCATACATATATATATATGTATGCACAGCGCATAGTTTAGGGACACGCCCAAAATTGTCGCCGGAATATGCGGTGTATAGAAAAAATTGTCCTCATATATATATATATATATATATATATATATATATATATATGTATGCACAGCGCATAGTTTAGGGACACGCCCAAAATTGTCGCTGAAATATGCGGTGTATAGAATAAATTGTCCTCATCTCATACGCTAGATGTATGAAAAGGCGCGAAAACTTTGGGGACAGTCCCCAAAGTAAGCAAATGTCCCTAAACTATGCGGGGGAATGAATAAATGTCTCTAGAGTATGCGGTGTACATACATATATATATTTATTGACCACGCAGTCTTATATTTATTGCGGTTGAAGATAAATTTTGGTATATATATAAATATATATGTCTATATATATATATATATATATACATATATTTATTTGTCTTCATGAAATTCAACGCAAAAAATTTTTTTAAGCTAAAAAAAGGAAATATCAAAAAAACTTACTTTTATATTGGCAAGGATAAAAAATAAGATTTGGGGTTCATATTAAGTTTAATATTTTTATCATCCGAATAAATACTTGTGTCAAATCAACGATTTTAAGTCGTAAGTTCATTACAACTTATTGTTTTGATATTGGCTCGTCTATAAATATGGTAAAATAAATAGGTATGCCACCATAATTTTGGATGAAACCATTTCTATCAAGGAAAGCAAAGGCGTACGGTGGTACGTTTCCATTTTGTAAAATTTTGGAAATATTCTCTTCGGAAACATAGTAGGAGCCATGATCATGTTATTTTCAGCAGTATTCACACTGTTTAAAATGTGATCTCTTATAATATGAATAATGAAATTATTGAATCTAAATATTGCAGCTTTTTCATAAAGAATTTTGTTAGAAATATATATGTAATTACTATTCTGGAATCTGTGTAAAGGCAAGCAATGTCTGCGGCATTTCATTTCGAATAAGCGTATCTTCTCCATATACGAAGGGGATATATTAAACCATATTTGGCAATCGTATGATAGAATTGGTCTAATTAATGACTGGTACATGGTAATTTTAACCCTTGGTTGTATATATTAAGAAAAAAATAATTTTCTATAGATGAAAAACGCTTTCCTTGCTTTTATAAGTTTATAATTTTATCAAACTATATACCTAATAATCTAACAGTTTGCTTTACTGGAATACTTATTTTAATAATTGATTTAATACCAAATGATTTCCAATTTCTTTTTATATTGCTTTTGCATTTCCCAACTGGAGGTCTGAAAAGAATACACTCGCATTTATTCAAATTAATGTTCATGTGCCAATCTGTAGAAGATTTGTCAATCTTTAAAAACGCATTTTGCAAACTGTCATTAATTTTCTCAATTGTGTTGTCGGCTTAATAGAAAGTAATGTCGTCTGCGAAATCAATAATGTTATCTATTTTTATCCAATAAATTAAACAAGTATAAATAAAATAAAATTGGGTAATTGTTATAAGCCATTGAAAATTGTAAATTTGTTCGTACCAACTGTTTTTTCATTATAAACGGAAAAGATTTTATTAATCAACATATTATGTATGAGAATTTAAATTTTAATAATTTGTAAACTAAGCCCAGTATCCAAATACTATCAAAGGCTCTTTTGAAGTCAACTTAACAGGCACCAGTATATAAAGATTTGTTTAGATTCCACTGAATATTTGAAACAAGCAAAACGTATTTGCATGTATCGTCAAATTTTATGTATTTACCATTAAAAACTTAGATAAAATTTTTTATGTATGATAAACTGCTTTAAAACATGCAAAACTTTAATGGAAATCTGCGAAGAATCTGGCCCGTAAGTGATAAAAGGGGTACGCTATTAAAATCAGCGAATTATATATCGCACACCTAGTTCAAAAGTGAGTCAACTCAAAATTTTTCTTTTTCAAAAATCGACAAAAAAAAAATGCAACTTTATACCAATTCAGACATAAAGAAAGACATAACTCTATTTTAGCAACAGTTAACAACAACAAAATACACTGATATTTTTGTTAGAGATAAACAAGTGTATTGTGCATAGTTTAAGCATATAAACCCGAAAAATTAAAATTTTGAGTTAAGTCACTTTTGAATTAGGTGTGCGATATGATTAATGGTTGGTACTCTTGTTTTCAATTTAAGGGGTCAATTTTATAGCGCAGTATTATCAATATATTAAAATCAACACATATATGACAAATTGCATATGACAAATGTTATTCAAATTATATTTAATAATTTAAAATAATATTTAATTAAACGAAATTTTATTTAAGAGTTTGAGTTAACATGTTATAACAAAATTGCATAATTTGTTTGCTGTAAATTCAATAAACTAAATTGTATATCGATAAAATAAAATTGCTTGTTTTATGGTAAAATAAACCAACTAAATTAATATTTTCATTTTTTTTTTTTTTTGGCCGCAGATGTTATCAATACATATGAATATTAATATTTACAAACACAATTATATATGTAAACCAAATATCGAAACCAAACATCCAAAACAATGTAAAAACCATTAAATGTCGGTATACGAAGGTATATGAAAAAGACACAAAATTCAAATTAAAAACGGTTAATTTTTAATAAATAAATTTTAAATAATATATAAATATTTGTAATTAGGCTATTTTAGCAATAGGAGAAAAACTTCTATATCGAAATTTTTAGTTAGAATAAGCTGCAAGGCTGTGACATAAATAATGTTTAAAATAAACGAATTTATTTTCATTTAGAACTGTCAGGTTCGATATCATAATTAAAATGTTACTATTACACTGTGCAGCAAAAAATTGTATCATAAATGAAAATGCACACTCAATAGACCAAAACCCTATACGGTTTTGAAAACTAAGATCGAATTTAAATTTAATATAATTTTGAAGTTTGGCTTTTCTAACCGTTTTTTTTTTATTAAGGATAAAAACGAAAAATTTAGAAAATTATTTAATGAACACACAAATATATTTTAACTACCCAGGTAGACATAACCAACCGAGCCAAAAAAAAATAGTACTGGCAAACCAATGATATTTTTGTAAAACCCACTGTGTTAAGCATTACCAAAGGTAAAACTAATATCGAAACTCGGAAAACACAATTTAGTTTGCAAAGCATATGTTTTGCCAGAACCACACTCAAAGTCCACTGTCAATATTCTGTTGCCAATATTCCAACCAATTAGAAGCATTTTTTTATTATTTCTTGATATTTAAAAAAGATTTATAGTATTAACGCCAAACTGTATTGCTGATTTTTATTTGTGTTTTATTATAATATATTTCTCAAAATTGATTTAATTTAAGCTATTTTGAAAGCGCACGCTTTTTCGAATTACCACCGTTATGCCAACGGTGCCAAGTTCGTTGAAACAAACGTGTAACAGGACAATACTGTCGAGATTGTTAATCCCATGTTCTCCCTACACATAACCGACTTAGCCGACGCTTTGCCAACACTGCCTATTGTATTTTTCTGCGAGGGAAGTTGTGTTATTAGAAAGGATTTTCAAGCTCAAAAGTTTGTTCTATATTGAACAAAAAAGTTTATATTAAAAAATTAGTACTTTTTTTTGTGTTACCTTTTCTAATGTTTTCGTATTTTTTTTTTTTTATTAGAGTTTTACACGAGAATTCATGGGACGCGATTTCCGGGAAATTCCCGACATTTTTCAATTCCGAAATCATTGCAAATACTTTGGGAATTTTTTTCGTAATGTTGTACACAAATTAACTAATTTTCATACACTCAAAAAAATATGTTAGTAGAACAGTTAGCAAAACGTTTTGTATATCAGGTATACTATTTTTCAGGAAACTTTTTTGCAAATATTATGTTTTGAGCTAAAATTCTAGTTATACTTATTCAGCACTTTTGAACTAATGTTAAACTAAAAGTTTACTAATGTTTTACTAATTTATTTTGCTTAAAAAAAATTGAGCTGATAAGCACATTAATAGTGTGGACTACAACCAGATTGAACAATATACGCAGAATAAAGTAGATGTCGCGGCACGTCAAGATGTAGTAGAGAAGGGAAAACTATACTAAAAAGTACAACTCTTATAAGACATATAACAATTCAACCATGAAAAAGTTGTTTATCTGTTTTTCATAAATAAAACAAAATTGTGGAATTTTATATTGTCACTGTCATATGAAAGTAATGTCTCTTACCCTGCAGGCACACGATCAAGATTTTCTTGATAGTCTTTTACATATACTGTTTGTCAAAATATGTAAAAATTGACAGCTGTGACGTAGGCTGCACGCTAGCTGAAAGCAATTTCAATATTTGTGAAAGGAAAAACAAAACAATTTCAAAATAATTGTAATCAGCTGTTTGCTGCAACGTAAATTAGACTCCACTTGAAAGAGAAATCTGAAGCAAGTTCGTTTCTATTTTAAAAAGTGTGAGTGTATTGGTAAAAAAAAGTGTGAGTGTATTAAAATTTGATAGGCAAAACTTAATCGTGAAACCATCAAGTTAATGGAAATAAAGACAAAATAAAGTTTTTAATTTAATAAAGATTAAATGTGGATTTGTAAACTAAATGTTTAAAATGATTATTACTGTAGTGTGGTCACATTGGCAATTCTAATTTACAAACTAATATGTGTTCAAGCAGACTTAAGCGAAAGACAAATACACACATCTCCGGTAATTTTTTATGTTTCCTTTTTTTGTAGCAAAAAAAAGGATGTATATATCATATTTTGTTAATTTTTGGTTTCGTTTCTAGAACTATCGAATGCCAAGATGCCATTATTTAAACATCCATTGATATAAGAAGTTGAAAGATAACTTTGTTCATGTTATATATAATTATTATATTATTGATATTACATTAATTCCAGTGGTCAATATGGGAGTATGAACATTTTATATTTTGTAACTTATTAGTTATTGTAAATTATTTTTAAAAGAATCATAAAAAACCAAAAACCCCCATCACATATTATTGTTTTTAGTTTTTCTTGAAGATGAACAGCGAAGCTGTTAGAAATATCGAAAGGATAATAAATATTTAGAAATAAAACTTTAAAATTTTGAATTTTATTTTTAATTTATGACCTGGAGCCAAACCAAAAAACTTCATCACATATTTAGGATTTTCAGCAAATAAATTAGCTAAAGTATAATTTTCCTAAAAGTTTTTTGAGTTTTTTTTCAGTCTACTAATATTCAGCAAAAAGTTTTTTATATTTTAGCAAGGACATTTAAATTTATAATCAACGAAGTGTTAGAAAAACTTTTGCTGAATCTACTAATTTTGTTGCTAAAAATCAGCGAGCTGATTTGCTGACATAAGTAATTTAGCAAGCACTCTATTGACTAAAATTTTGCTGACTCCTTACTAACTTCTTTTTTTTTTGAGTGTACACATACCGGATTCCCAATTCGTTCCCAGTAAAGGTAACATTAGCAATTGAACTTGCAACCCTGCCAAATAAAAAACGCTTTAAGTTTTAAAGCTATTGGCAAAACTTGTAAGAAAATACGAATAAAACTCATGTTGTCGGGGTAATCAATTATCATCACCGATTTTCTGTGGTTGGTTAATATACTTACCTGATCAAGCCCTGAGTTTCTTGTGGTGGTGCTCCTCACAAGATTTTTTTCATCTTCTCTTAAATTTGTTAACAATTAGTATTTCTTATTTGTAATAGTAACAATTAATTACGATCTCAAACCTGACAATTCAAAATTAGATGCCATTTTTTATAATGTTTTTTTTTTAATTTTTTATTAAAACTTAGTTTTTTTCAAACATACACAACAATATGAATCTAAATTTAACTACAAATGCATCGAGTTAATCAAAAAAATAAAACTTTGAACCAGCATTAAAAAAATGTGTTTTTGAGAATTATTTTCGTGAAACAAATGAAACCAATTTTGTTGTTCAGTAATTACACAGTGCTACAAATTCGAAAGTTCCGAATCGGAATGGGATGAAACCAAAAGCAAATGAAAGTTGATATTTTCCATAACAAACCCTTCAAAGGTTCTTTTTTTTTGTTTTAGTTTAGTTCGAGATTTGTATTTATACGCGTTTGAAATTGATGATTTTGGAACGCTGTCTAATAGGGTGGGTCGATTTAAAAATCGCTCAACGTTCAAGGAAAATCGTATTCTAGGGATCAAAATAAGAAACTTTGCCGAAGGAACCATACCTCTAAAACGAATTCTGATGTCCCGACTTTTGACCCAAGGGTCAAATTTTGAAAAAGCCTACTTTGATATTTCAGAAAGTAGGAGGAATCTCTCCAAGATTATTGGAGCTACTTCTTCTCCGGGAGACGCGCTAGCAGATTAATGCATAAATCATCATTCTAGGTGACCGTTAAGGGGTTGAAATTTAAGTTGAAAGAGGGCCTTTTTAGCCGTGTTTTTATAGCAAAATGTACAAATCTCGGGATAGAGATATTTCAGAAAGTAGCAGGAGTCTTTCCAAGATTAGGGTCTCTATTTCTTCTCCGGAAGACGCTCTAGCAGATGAATGTATAAATTATATTCGATTGGGTTGGATTCGATTGGGGCACTCTAAATGGGTCAAATGGGTCCTTCGGCAAAGTTTCTTATTTTGGATCCCTAGAATACGCTTTTCCTTAAGCGTTGAGCGATTTTTTTGCCTCCATACAAATCGACCCGGCCCACTGTCTAATAAGAAAAAATCATCAAAAATTTGATAAAAATAATGCTTATTTATTTTTATTAACCTGGAAAGTTGTGGAACCCTATTGTTTTTGGGGTCGAGAAATCAATTTTTGATATTTATTTCTACCTAAAACTCACGCTAGATGGCGCTGTCATACAAATTTTGCTATTTCTTGCAGATTGTCATAGAAAAAATGGTGTTTTTACTTTGTTTGAGACTAAAAAATCAATTTTTGATGTTTGCTTCATTATAAAACATATTTCAAATGATATTACGAAGCACATTTTATTATTCTCAGTACGTTACTATTACAAAAATGGTATGTTTATGAAAAAAATTGTGTTTTTTTATGGAAAAAACGATTTTTGTTATTAAAAAAACAAATTCATTATTTAAAAAAATTACATTTTTATAAACATAAAGGTTATTATATTTATCTTTACAAAACAGCAAAGAAAAAAATTTAATAATGAAATCGGTTCAATGGTTTATTTTATTTTTAAATACAAGTAATTTTGATTTATTTTGATTTTGTTGTTTCATTCATATTCATTAAACATATAAAGGGTCCGCCATCTAACTTTTTTTTTTCAACTAGTGCTTATTTCGTGAATGGTAACAATTAGCTCATGTCTGATTTGACAGATAATTAGTTTTATCCTTCCGCTGAACGAATATGGTTGTGTATACGCTTGAACACCGTTGGGAAATATTGCGACATTACTTTGAAAATCATGGTAATGTTGCAGAATGTGTGCCGATACACCCAAAACTAGTCACTGTTTGGTGCGGATTTTGGTCCAGAGGCATAATTGGGCCATTTTTCTTCGAAAATGATCAAGGAGTGGCCGCTACAGTCAATGGCGATCATTATCGGGCCATGTTGAACGAATTTTTGTTCACAAAAATTGAAGAGGAGGAAATACAGCTGCACACAATCGATAATGTGCTTAAAAATTGGACCGATCGTGTAGGCTACTGCATGGCCAGACGAGGCAGCCATTTGAATAAAATTATTTTCCATTATTAACCGGAAGGATTGTACTTTCAAATAAAAAAAGAAATTTGAGAAATATTCAGTAGTTTTTTTTATAGCATTTTCAAAAAAAACAAAGTTATTTGGCGGACCGTTAAGAAAACGTAAACGGACAACAAAATTCTATTTTGATTAGATTTTCTTTGTGTTTCGACTTTTGCCTATGAAACAAAGCACTGTGCAGCGTGCCAAGATTATGCGAAAATGCTGTATTGCAAGAATAAGTACATCCAAAAATTTTAATTTGCCGTACAGTGTAATCTGTTGAAAGATATTAGCCTTTTCATTAGTGTTCTTAATAAATATACCTGCTATTTTTGTAACCACATTTACACATATTAAAGTTTTCATAATGCACACTTTCATAAACTACTGAAACACTATTATCAACTGAATTAAACAAAAAAAAAAAGTATGAACTACTTTATTGTTGTAAAACCTCATTGCAGCAACTACTACAAACAAAAATTGTAACAATATAATAATAAAAATGCAAAAATATAAAACAAAATAGTATATACTTATATCGTTATAAACTTTAAATGATAATAGACTTCAAAATGAAGATGTTCATTGTGGAATTTTAATACAATACATAGTCATTAATACACACACACACATATCTCTATAAACAAATACCGTTACAAACACAAGCAACAGACACACTTATATATTCACAAGTACACTTGTATAATTTTTACTCGATTATACTTATAAAACAGTATACAACGATGAGAAAAGTACATGGTAGACAAAATAAAATGAGGAGTCGTCGTTGTTCGTTGTATGTAGTAGTATAAACAAATTATAAACTAAAAGAAGAAGCCATAATTCTCACTCAAGCTGCGTCCGGCATTTGCATAATAAATGTTTAAAGAACAAAATAAAAAAATATGAAAAAACATCATCATTCAAGTTGATTCACCAACTTTTAAACGTAATTCACACAGTTGTTCAGTCAACCATTACAAACAAAAAAAAAAAAATAATAGATATAACAGACCCAAAGGTTGGGGAATAGGTCAATTTATACAAAAAAAAAATATATATATATACAGTGGTGGTCAAAACATTCAGAACTGAGATTGCATTTGACCCCTTAGATTAGACTATAATGGCACTATGCACCGCGACCAGAATTTGTTATTTTCTACTGCCAGCGAATACGCCCCATAGGTTCAGGCTCCCTACGAAGCCAACTATCCTTCCAGGTAAACAGTTCCAAACGTCCGATGGCGTCACTATTCGACCACCAAACTAACGCACCCTCCTGTCGAAGAACCTCGGACATTTGCAGAGAACATGCTCTGAGGTCTCGGGTTCCAATTCACAAAACCTGCACGTATCCGTAGAGGATCGTCCCATCTTGTACAATTGATACCTAAGGCGACAGTGTCCCGTGAGGTAGCCCGTCACGGTTCTTAGATCGCCCCTTGTCATAGACAAGAGTTTCCGGGACCTCTCCCCAGAGGGAGATATAAACAGCCTCGCCTGTTGCTGCCCTAGCGATCTGGTCCAATAGGCCCCAAACTCCGACTCCCTCCATCTTTTGAGCCTCTCTCTGACATACCCATTGGGTACGCCACAGAAGGGTTCTGCGCCAATGAATTGTCGACGAGCTCCGCAGTTGGCTAAACAGTCAGCTCGTTCGTTGCCCTCATGCCCCTCATGGCCTGGAACCCAGCCTAGTGTCAAGGAGTTGTTAAGTCCTAGACGATTTAGAGAGTCGATACATTCCTTAACCAGACCAGACGATACATCTTGAGCCCTCAAGGCACCAAGTGCCACCTGGCTGTCAGATAGAATGTAGGCTGTCAGAACGTGGCCCCACGTGTCCTCCTCCGCAGACACTCTTCCACACAGATACAGATAGCGAAGACCTCAGCCTGAAAAACGGAGGGATATTTGCCCATGGGTCCGGGTCCGACGACACCCGCCCCCGTATCCATGTTCGACTGTTTCAAGCCATCCGTGAACCAGACCTGTGCACATTTGACCCCTTAATTGATTAACTTTCTTTAAATGGCTTTTTGGTACTAAATATTTTTTATTTTCTCAACTTTATTTATTGTTTTTGTTAAACAAATAAGAAAAAACTGATTCCGTTTAATGTCAACAAAAAAAATATATTTTTTTACAGTTATATTAGTTTTTTGTTTTTATACACATCGAGATTATTTTTATGTTATTTTCAATTTATAACGAGCTTTCAACCTCCGTATATTTACAAAAATAAAGCAAATCAAACATATTAGCTAGGTTGATACTAGTATTTCGATCTGGCTAAAGATCTCATCAGAACCCGAAGTTTTAGAAAAGTTAGAGCCTCCATAATAGGCAGAACTTTAACAAAAAACCTATTAATAATCAATTTTGCTCCATTCTTGTCTTCTTAGTAATCAAGCACGTGGTTAGGTCTTTTCCTAACAAGCATCATGACGTTACTAAACTTTGAAGACCAAAAATGTTCTATTTATATAAAAAAATTTTAGTTTGTACTCTGGCTCAAGTAATATTTTTTTACAGTTATATTAGTTTTTTGTTTTTATACACATCGAGATTATTTTTATGTTATTTTCAATTTATAACGAGCTTTCAACCTCCGTATATTTACAAAAATAAAGCAAATCAAACATATTAGCTAGGTTGATACTAGTATTTCGATCTGGCTAAAGATCTCATCAGAACCCGAAGTTTTAGAAAAGTTAGAGCCTCCATAATAGGCAGAACTTTAACAAAAAACCTATTAATAATCAATTTTGCTCCATTCTTGTCTTCTTAGTAATCAAGCACGTGGTTAGGTCTTTTCCTAACAAGCATCATGACGTTACTAAACTTTGAAGACCAAAAATGTTCTATTTATATAAAAAAATTTTAGTTTGTACTCTGGCTCAAGTAATATTTTTTTACAGTTATATTAGTTTTTTGTTTTTATACACATCGAGATTATTTTTATGTTATTTTCAATTTATAACGAGCTTTCAACCTCCGTATATTTACAAAAATAAAGCAAATCAAACATATTAGCTAGGTTGATACTAGTATTTCGATCTGGCTAAAGATCTCATCAGAACCCGAAGTTTTAGAAAAGTTAGAGCCTCCATAATAGGCAGAACTTTAACAAAAAACCTATTAATAATCAATTTTGCTCCATTCTTGTCTTCTTAGTAATCAAGCACGTGGTTAGGTCTTTTCCTAACAAGCATCATGACGTTACTAAACTTTGAAGACCAAAAATGTTCTATTTATATAAAAAAATTTTAGTTTGTACTCTGGCTCAAGTAATATTTTTTTACAGTTATATTAGTTTTTTGTTTTTATACACATCGAGATTATTTTTATGTTATTTTCAATTTATAACGAGCTTTCAACCTCCGTATATTTACAAAAATAAAGCAAATCAAACATATTAGCTAGGTTGATACTAGTATTTCGATCTGGCTAAAGATCTCATCAGAACCCGAAGTTTTAGAAAAGTTAGAGCCTCCATAATAGGCAGAACTTTAACAAAAAACCTATTAATAATCAATTTTGCTCCATTCTTGTCTTCTTAGTAATCAAGCACGTGGTTAGGTCTTTTCCTAACAAGCATCATGACGTTACTAAACTTTGAAGACCAAAAATGTTCTATTTATATAAAAAAATTTTAGTTTGTACTCTGGCTCAAGTAATATTTTTTTACAGTTATATTAGTTTTTTGTTTTTATACACATCGAGATTATTTTTATGTTATTTTCAATTTATAACGAGCTTTCAACCTCCGTATATTTACAAAAATAAAGCAAATCAAACATATTAGCTAGGTTGATACTAGTATTTCGATCTGGCTAAAGATCTCATCAGAACCCGAAGTTTTAGAAAAGTTAGAGCCTCCATAATAGGCAGAACTTTAACAAAAAACCTATTAATAATCAATTTTGCTCCATTCTTGTCTTCTTAGTAATCAAGCACGTGGTTAGGTCTTTTCCTAACAAGCATCATGACGTTACTAAACTTTGAAGACCAAAAATGTTCTATTTATATAAAAAAATTTTAGTTTGTACTCTGGCTCAAGTAATATTTTTTTACAGTTATATTAGTTTTTTGTTTTTATACACATCGAGATTATTTTTATGTTGTTTTCAATTTATAACGAGCTTTCAACCTCCGTATATTTACAAAAATAAAGCAAATCAAACATATTAGCTAGGTTGATACTAGTATTTCGATCTGGCTAAAGATCTCATCAGAACCCGAAGTTTTAGAAAAGTTAGAGCCTCCATAATAGGCAGAACTTTAACAAAAAACCTATTAATAATCAATTTTGCTCCATTCTTGTCTTCTTAGTAATCAAGCACGTGGTTAGGTCTTTTCCTAACAAGCATCATGACGTTACTAAACTTTGAAGACCAAAAATGTTCTATTTATATAAAAAAATTTTAGTTTGTACTCTGGCTCAAGTAATATTTTTTTACAGTTATATTAGTTTTTTGTTTTTATACACATAGAGATTATTTTTATGTTATTTTCAATTTATAACGAGCTTTCAACCTCCGTATATTTACAAAAATAAAGCAAATCAAACATATTAGCTAGGTTGATACTAGTATTTCGATCTGGCTAAAGATCTCATCAGAACCCGAAGTTTTAGAAAAGTTAGAGCCTCCATAATAGGCAGAACTTTAACAAAAAACCTATTAATAATCAATTTTGCTCCATTCTTGAAAGCTCGTTATAAATTGAAAATAACATAAAAATAATCTCGATGTGTATAAAAACAAAAAACTAATATAACTGTAAAAAAATATTACTTGAGCCAGAGTACAAACTAAAATTTTTTTATATAAATAGAACATTTTTGGTCTTCAAAGTTTAGTAACGTCATGATGCTTGTTAGGAAAAGACCTAACCACGTGCTTGATTACTCAGAAGACAAGAATGGAGCAAAATTGATTATTAATAGGTTTTTTGTTAAAGTTCTGCCTATTATGGAGGCTCTAACTTTTCTAAAACTTCGGGTTCTGATGAGATCTTTAGCCAGATCGAAATACTAGTATCAACCTAGCTAATATGTTTGATTTGCTTTATTTTTGTAAATATACGGAGGTTGAAAGCTCGTTATAAATTGAAAATAACATAAAAATAATCTCGATGTGTATAAAAACAAAAAACTAATATAACTGTAAAAAAATATTACTTGAGCCAGAGTACAAACTAAAATTTTTTTATATAAATAGAACATTTTTGGTCTTCAAAGTTTAGTAACGTCATGATGCTTGTTAGGAAAAGACCTAACCACGTGCTTGATTACTAAGAAGACAAGAATGGAGCAAAATTGATTATTAATAGGTTTTTTGTTAAAGTTCTGCCTATTATGGAGGCTCTAACTTTTCTAAAACTTCGGGTTCTGATGAGATCTTTAGCCAGATCGAAATACTAGTATCAACCTAGCTAATATGTTTGATTTGCTTTATTTTTGTAAATATACGGAGGTTGAAAGCTCGTTATAAATTGAAAATAACATAAAAATAATCTCGATGTGTATAAAAACAAAAAACTAATATAACTGTAAAAAAATATTACTTGAGCCAGAGTACAAACTAAAATTTTTTTATATAAATAGAACATTTTTGGTCTTCAAAGTTTAGTAACGTCATGATGCTTGTTAGGAAAAGACCTAACCACGTGCTTGATTACTAAGAAGACAAGAATGGAGCAAAATTGATTATTAATAGGTTTTTTGTTAAAGTTCTGCCTATTATGGAGGCTCTAACTTTTCTAAAACTTCGGGTTCTGATGAGATCTTTAGCCAGATCGAAATACTAGTATCAACCTAGCTAATATGTTTGATTTGCTTTATTTTTGTAAATATACGGAGGTTGAAAGCTCGTTATAAATTGAAAATAACATAAAAATAATCTCGATGTGTATAAAAACAAAAAACTAATATAACTGTAAAAAAATATTACTTGAGCCGAGTACAAACTAAAATTTTTTTATATAAATAGAACATTTTTGGTCTTCAAAGTTTAGTAACGTCATGATGCTTGTTAGGAAAAGACCTAACCACGTGCTTGATTACTAAGAAGACAAGAATGGAGCAAAATTGATTATTAATAGGTTTTTTGTTAAAGTTCTGCCTATTATGGAGGCTCTAACTTTTCTAAAACTTCGGGTTCTGATGAGATCTTTAGCCAGATCGAAATACTAGTATCAACCTAGCTAATATGTTTGATTTGCTTTATTTTTGTAAATATACGGAGGTTGAAAGCTCGTTATAAATTGAAAATAACATAAAAATAATCTCGATGTGTATAAAAACAAAAAACTAATATAACTGTAAAAAAATATTACTTGAGCCAGAGTACAAACTAAAATTTTTTTATATAAATAGAACATTTTTGGTCTTCAAAGTTTAGTAACGTCATGATGCTTGTTAGGAAAAGACCTAACCACGTGCTTGATTACTAAGAAGACAAGAATGGAGCAAAATTGATTATTAATAGGTTTTTTGTTAAAGTTCTGCCTATTATGGAGGCTCTAACTTTTCTAAAACTTCGGGTTCTGATGAGATCTTTAGCCAGATCGAAATACTAGTATCAACCTAGCTAATATGTTTGATTTGCTTTATTTTTGTAAATATACGGAGGTTGAAAGCTCGTTATAAATTGAAAATAACATAAAAATAATCTCGATGTGTATAAAAACAAAAAACTAATATAACTGTAAAAAAATATTACTTGAGCCAGAGTACAAACTAAAATTTTTTTATATAAATAGAACATTTTTGGTCTTCAAAGTTTAGTAACGTCATGATGCTTGTTAGGAAAAGACCTAACCACGTGCTTGATTACTAAGAAGACAAGAATGGAGCAAAATTGATTATTAATAGGTTTTTTGTTAAAGTTCTGCCTATTATGGAGGCTCTAACTTTTCTAAAACTTCGGGTTCTGATGAGATCTTTAGCCAGATCGAAATACTAGTATCAACCTAGCTAATATGTTTGATTTGCTTTATTTTTGTAAATATACGGAGGTTGAAAGCTCGTTATAAATTGAAAATAACATAAAAATAATCTCGATGTGTATAAAAACAAAAAACTAATATAACTGTAAAAAAATATTACTTGAGCCAGAGTACAAACTAAAATTTTTTTATATAAATAGAACATTTTTGGTCTTCAAAGTTTAGTAACGTCATGATGCTTGTTAGGAAAAGACCTAACCACGTGCTTGATTACTAAGAAGACAAGAATGGAGCAAAATTGATTATTAATAGGTTTTTTGTTAAAGTTCTGCCTATTATGGAGGCTCTAACTTTTCTAAAACTTCGGGTTCTGATGAGATCTTTAGCCAGATCGAAATACTAGTATCAACCTAGCTAATATGTTTGATTTGCTTTATTTTTGTAAATATACGGAGGTTGAAAGCTCGTTATAAATTGAAAATAAAAAATATATATTTGTCGAATTTAAAGTGTTCAAAAAATTTGCAACTATCATTTCTCAAACTTTTAACGAAGTAATTATTACTAACAAATGCTTGGATATAACGTTAACTGCAATAATTTTAAATGTTTTATAATCTTATATTTGCATTTTATTAAATAGCTTATTAAAAGTATTACATTTCAATAGTTTTAATTAACTAAGCCATTGAAAAGAATCTTCGTAATAAAACTTTTTGTGCAAAATGGCTGGAATGAAGTATAATTCCGTTTTTAAGAAAAAAAAATTTAAAGGAATTTAAAAATGAACTTTTAAAAAATATACACTAAGGATATTATGTACGTAAAGACGACAGCAAATGTCATTAAAAACAAATGAAATTTCACTTGAAGAAGGGACAACTAACACTTCATTAAATTCAATTAACATTTGTCATTTGTTTTTACTGTTCAAAAAACAACTAACAATTGCAGTAAAAATTAACCATATATGTTAGTAAAAAATAAACAAACACTTATTTTTTATACTTTTTTAAATAACGAAAAAACGACTGTAAAAAATTAATGTAAAATCATAAAACAATCATTTGATGTGGTTTGTTTTTTTTTTTAATAAACCACAAGTTGTGTAAAAAATTAAATTTGTTCTACAAATGACTGACATTTACAATAAAAATAAAGAAACTGTATTAAAACCCAAACAACTGCAAATTTTTAAAGCAGAAGTGACCTGAGTGTATGTCTATAAATATGGACTTTTAAGGAGTAAATATGTATATCGTTACCCATTACTAAATCAAAGATTTGTCTCATAGTTAATAGTGGCAACATCCATCAAATTCATAACAACTGTAAGAAAAGATAGAAAAATAAAGAATTTTTTACAAAATCTCAAAAAGCAGGGTCCCGAGAAGCTAAAAATTAATTTCAGCTGGTTTTCAGCCTTTACACAATTTAAGTAAGAGCCCGAGAATAAGGCCTCAAAAGTTATAGATGTACAAAAAATAGTTTATGCAACAAAAAAAAAAAAACATAAATATAAAAACTGGCTTGACTTTGCTAGCGATAACTTTTCTTTGTTGTGGTTGCCGCGACAACAAAGGAAAGACTTTAATTTAATATCTGGGGGTCAGAAGGAAGAGCATACGTTCGACAACAACCTCAAGGCAAAAATTGAATATCAGTAGCAAATGTTTTGACCAGCACTGCATGAATATTAGGGTGCTTAAAAAGTCTAACCGTGGGAATTTTCCAACTCTCCATGGCCCAATCAATGTGTCTAAATATGAAAGTGTTAATAGCCTAAAATCGACAAACAAACGTTTTCATCTTCATGTCGCTAAATAGCGATAAAGTTTCGACTATAAGTAAATAACAAATTTAAATTTTTTTAAATTCCACAGTTAAATACTAAAAATGCATCCGGTATGCGACTTATGAATTTTGATAGATTTTGGACCTGGATCACGACACCAATTTTTAATATTAGCTCCGGTATTCTAAATATTCGCGAATTAAACTTTTATCAAAAATCAAGTTTTTTCTTTAAAATTTCTTATTAATTCATATACCTGAAGAAACTTCGAATTACTTCACTCACAATATTTTTTCCGTAAAGACTACTGAATATACACATTGAATTAACTGAAAATCAGTTAAAAACCGGACTACTTATTTTTCGTTTAACCCTGGAAGGTCATTCTTCGTTGAATCGACTACGCAAGACGTATGATCTTTACACAACAAAAATAAGAATGACTTTCTAGGGTTAAAACAATTGTATTTTTTAGATTATTTTCAACTGTTTAATATTAATTGACAAAATCCATAAAAACAATAGATTTTTTCGTTTATTTCAATACCCAATATAATATAACAACTTTTTGTTTTGAATAGAAAATTTTAACTGAATATTTTAACTATTACGGAAAGTCCGTTTTTTAGTTTTTTTTTTTTTTTTTTGTTGAATAACAGACAGAACGTTAAAAAATATATTTCTTTGGTAATTTAACTGTATATTCTATTGTAACAACTTTACCGATTAAACTTTTAAATAACTGTTGATTTTTTATGGAAAAGTTCTTGTGAGTGTCTTGATACGGTTTTAAAGTGGGGCCTTTGAGCATTTTAAATCATATTAATTAATTAATTGCGATTCGGCGAAGAATGTTGGATATCCTTGCAATTCAAATGAAAACTTCACTTACTTTTTTTATTTTGTGAATATAATAAAATCCCTTTATCGAACTTGAAAAGTTTTAGCACAGGATGGTGATTTATATTCCACCTAATTAATTTCATCATCAAAATATATCAAAATTATTCGAAAATTATCTGAAAATTCAATCGGAAATTGCAACTATTTTATTAAAATTAATTTTGTATGAATTTACTATGGAGAAAATAAAAAAAAGTATGTTTTTGACATGAATAATTTAAAATCGTTATTTGGTTGATATTGATTTAGACACATGTGCTTAACATACTTGAAAGTTTTTATTTGAATTTTATTAGTTAGGATTTATTACAGACTCCATATTTATAAGGCATAAAAATATATAAAATTTTTTTACTTTACGTAATTCTATTCTTAAACTAAAATAGAAAGTACGCGTTATTGATGTCTGAAAATTTATAAAAACTTTGCGGACAGTCCCCAAAGTAAGCAAATGTCCCTAAACTAAAAACCTCCCAGCCAGCAGTGGCGGTCATATGCCAGAAGTCATATTCAAATTATAATGCCAGAAGATTATCTTTCAAGTAAAGTAAATTTCATGTCAATTTAAAAAAATTATCTTTGTTTTATTCCATTTCAAAGTTCTATACCTCTATAAAAAACATCCTTTATAAAATGATAGGACATCCACTTTGTTAACATAATACAATTCCATATAAAATCTGGAACAAAATATAATAATTTCCAATTACTAACAATAAAGTTTCTATAACGTATTTCTACAATTCTTCAAATGAAGATAATTCTAAAATACAAAAAAAAAAAATATAAATATCATAAAAACTTTTTATCCTTAAAAAGAAAAGGGAATATGCAATTATTTAATTTGCATTTATTTACTTCCTGCTTTCTGACTAAATCTGTTGGCTTCATAATTCTTTATATTCTTATATTATTGATTATTGTAACAAAATCATTCACTAAGTAATTTTATTTTAAATTATTTTATTTAATTTATTTATTGTTTATTTACTTATTTTAATATTTACAAGTTGCATGTTTAAAACTTTTTTGGGCGTGGCTTTGTGTAATGTGTAGTATACAAAATAAAAAAGTTTTATGAATGAAATCAATCGAAATTGCAAGTTTTTGCAAGTCTTATAATGGTTGTATTTATTTGTATCATTTCTTTTTTATCTAAAAATTTCGTCTACAAAAGCTGTGACATCTATACCTTGTCTTTTTATTTATTCTCCGTGCTCTGATTGTGTTTATTAGCACAAATTTGGTAGCAGCAAAAATTAGTTAAACATTAGTTCAAAATAAGTTTTTTAGTAACAGTTTTTAATTAAAATTTCAGCTGAAAACCCCAATTCAGCAAAAAAAATTGCTGTAAGTTAGTTAAATATTTTAAGTATACGTTTAACAAAATTTTCAACAAACGTTTTTTTTTTGAGTGTAGTGTGGGCAGCCATTTCGGAGGAAGCTATATCACAACTTTACATCCACGATTCAAAAGGTATGGCTGTAAACTCGAATGTTTGAATTAATAAATATTTAGTGAGACTGGAAAATATTATAGGAAATAGACACTGTAACGACGACATATTATTTTGGCCAGATTTAGTAACTTGTCATTATGCCAAAAAGATATTACGAGGGCGGTTCAATAATTCCATGACTTTTTGAATGAAACACAGTTTTTTTTTGAAAAAAAAAAAAATTTTTTTTCAACATTATCTCCTTCTAGCTCAATACACTTAGTCCAACGCTTCTCCTATTTTTGTATCCATTCCAAAAAATAGGATTTTTTGGGGTCCATAAAATAGACATTTCTTTGCCATAAGGGGTCGTTTTTTTTTAATCCTCGTTAAATCGGTCCAATAAGTTGGCATAATATTCGCCGTTTATTGTTTTTCCTTTTTGAAGGTAATCGATGTGGATTATCCCGCGTGCATCCCACAAAAATGTTGCCATCAACTTATTGGCCACGATTACGTTTATAGTAAATTGAGAGTAAACGCGGCACCCATCTTTCAGTCAGCTTTCTTAAACCCAACTGATCATTTAAAATCGAAACCACACTGCCAAATGAAATGCCTATAACATCAACAATCTCACGCACTTTTACTCTTCGATCGGCCAACACCATATCGTGGATTTTTTTCACAATTTCGCGTGAATTGACCTCAGTTGGCCGTCCAGAATGTTCAGCGTCATTTGTATTTGAGCGACCACACCGAAAATCAGTAAACCACTGTTTAACCATTGAAATCGATGGTGCAGAGTCCCCATAGTATTTATCAAGCTTTTCCTTGGTTTGATTGGCGGTTTTTTTTTTTCTCAAAAAATTATGTTTAATGCGCACTCGAAATTCAGTTTTTTCCATTTTGAAAAAAATTCACGAGGTTGTATGTTTTGAACAGCTGCTAAACGCAAGGTAAATGACGAAACTTGCTCAAAATTTGACAGTAGTCTATTGACAGGTGGTACTTGATGGGAGCAGTGTTGAATTTCATATAACTACGAGGGAAGTTCGAAAAGTCACGGACTTATTGATCCGCCCTCGTAGAATGGCTTATTGCTAAATACACTAATAATACAAACCGAAATACACTAATAATACAAACGTCCCAAAATCATGTCCAATTGATTACTTTTGGTGTATTTTATGCCAAAAAGTTTATCGAAATGGTGGGGAAGCCAAAAACACTGAAGAATTGAAGAAAAATATTTTAAGCAGTGTAAAAAATGTACTTGAACGTTGCTTAAACCATTATCAAGCATAAAATACGCCAAATAGAACGTCGCGGTGAGTTGGCTAGCTGCAAAAAGTGAATTATTGATATATAGTCTGCTATATCGTGTTATAAATAAAAATACTTTAAAAAAAAATAATTATTTTTTATACTACAAGCGTCTTAAAATTGTCCAACTACTAAATTGGCATAGGTTATTAAATTTTTTCGCGCACACTGGCTCTTAAAAAAAAACCCTTTTTTTCAAAATCACAAAACACGCGAATGTCTGGAAAACCGTTAAAAATTTATTAAAGGTATGTTCTGCAATCTTAACCGTATTTAATAATTCTGATTCAGAATTTATGCAGAAGTCCTGAATGGCGTAGTTAAAAGTCATTAAAAATTGTATGTAAATTTTTATTTCAAAATATACAAAATATTAGAAAAAATTTTAATTTGTAGCGACATTGCTGAAATTTGGAACATATTTTAGTGTTGCCCATACACAACGATCCAGCCGTAAAGATCACAAGTCCGACTACGTTTAGTTTCTTCATACGATTTGGAAGAGCCTTAATGTATATGGAGTATATTACATACATATATCTACATCTATATTTTTAGACTAACTATATTAAGGAAGGCTAGAGTTTAAAAAAAATTACTTTTTAGGGTAGTTAACTATGGGTAAGAAATTTAAATTTTTATTTAAATCGTTTTAAATAAAGGGTGTAAGCAAATAAATTGACCAATATTTGCAAATTGTTTTTAATAAAATATGAGCACACGGGATTTGAACTTGAAACTCCAGGTTGTCACTCAACCGCTTTACAATCTGAGCTATCTCGACATGTTATACTTGATGGATAAACACATAAATGTCTTGCTCACACAAAATGGTCATTACTGTTCAGCTTACAAAAAGTCAATAAGAAGTAGTTATATATGTACTTACTAGAGTTGGAAAAATAATGAGTATAAAAATAAATTTTCAAAAATATATTTTAAACATTAATTTATATTTAAAATAAAGATAAAAATATGTACTTGTGGGTAATGCTTTATTTTTGATAATGAAATAATGGGAAAATTATCTGGTTATAAGTACGTCATTATTATTATTTGTACAAAAGTAATGCAGAGTGTAAGCAAGTGTTATTACTGGTAATGCCAAAAATTGTGATATGTCATTGCCGTTTCTACACTGGGCACTGGATTCAAGTATGTTACAAAAACATTTTATAAACAAATTTTATAAAATAGTTAGTTATCATTTATTAAAAATAGCTTGCCCAACTCATAATCTAGCACAAACTTCCCAGCAAAAACTCATTATCAGTATTTAAATTATTAGCAGTTAAATTAGGGACAACTGTATATGATTCGGGGTCAATATTCATTATTTTTGTTCGACGAGGTCGTTTTTGTAAGTAGTTTTACCCAGTTGCTTTATGAAAAACCGCACAGAATTTGTACGTTCACTTACCCGCTGCATTATAACAAACTAAAAATTAGCGGTTTCCAAGATAATTAGTTATTCGTATATTTATAAGCAACTAAAAAAACATTTTTTCACAAGTTTGCTAATAATAAGGATTACTTACCCTTACACTTATCAATAATTAAAATATAAGTACACAAGAGACCAGTTTTGGAGCTGCAACAGAATTTTTTGAAAACCGAATTTTTTAAGTTCTACACGCAAAAATAAACTACATTGCGGGAAATGAATCGATTGATCCAAAGTGGTAATTCTGTGATATATGACTGGGGAGCAACTGGTGAAACCAAAATTGTGGTGCATCAAAAAGTATTGATTTTTGTAAAATATCCAATCACGTGACTATAGATATGGTGACAAAACATTCACTGGTTGGTACCAGATATATCACGTAACTGGAGAAAAGGTAACATAACATCAAAGTGTACTGAAGCAACTAGGGTCGTTGCAGTTGAAATTGCTACTGGCCATTGAACTGGTTGAAAACCGTTAGCAGTGGATAAAAACATAGCAATTAGTACCGAAGAATGCAGTTTCTTGACTGCTGCAAAGTGGACACAACACTGAAGGAATTTTTTATGTACCGACTTTGTGACAGTAGAAATGAAGACGTAACACTGCACTGGTTTAAAACAACTAAATACAGAACTGTTTAGACAGTGACCAAGTTTGTCAGATATGGCGATTTCTCGCCAAACGTAGCGATCTTAGAACTCGTTATGCAAGTTAATTTTCGAAATGCCGACTGGCGATTTTTCGAGTGAATGGCGATTTTACACATAAGATATCGCTACGAAAAAACTATCACCAGAATATGATTTTTTGCACAACTTATTCAAAAACTGGGAAAAAAATTGAAACTGAGTATATATTTTGTTACTGTGGTTTATAGGTAATACATTATTAAAAATGTTCATCATTTCAGCATACAAAAGTAAAATGTTCATAAAGTGCTTTTTGGAAGTGTTGGAACATAAAAATTACAAATTGTTTGATAATACCAATGTTAGCAAATAAAGAAAAAACTTGCAAAAAATCTATATTTTGAACATCCGGACTTCTTGACTAGTTTATGTACTTTTTTAAATTGTTATAACGAATTTAATATTATAGTTTTTTGTTTGGGTATAGACAAAATAAACAAATTTTTGTTGTGCCTTTTTGAAGCTTTTTTGAACAGGTGGTATGACACGCTGTTTTGGATAAGTGCAGTGACTGGTTCCGGACAGGCTATTTATCAAAACGTAAATAATATGACACACTCTGAATAAAAAGTGGCAGGTTACTTGCTAATTACTTTTCGCATGCACGGCGGCAACTGTGCAGTGATACGTAGCAAAACTATATATAACAGAACACATTGCACTTAATATGTAACTAGTTTTCTTCAAAATTGTGCTCCAGTTCTTCGATACGTCCACCTACACCAGTCACGTGATAATTTTTTAACCACTGGTTCTGTTGCATGTCACATAAATCCTAAAATGGTCATACTTTGACACTACCTACTTCTAACTTGACCCGTAGCATATTCATTTCAGTCGGTACGGTGTTATTCGCCACGTCACACAGTGCTCCACAGGTAGCAATTGTCACCTCCTATGACAAGCCCATGCTAAAAATACCGGTCACTTTCATCTAACAGAACTGAAACTTGGACTGGTTCATACACACAAAGTTCTAGGCACGTGACCATACCAATGACTGGTCCATTTCCCGCAGGGTAGTGTTAGAATATCAAAGTAATTTGTTTTTATATAAAGTTTATAGAAATTATATAAGTCATAACAACCGCAGTATAAGAACTGTAAAATTACAATGTACCCTTTGTTGATGATAGGTACTACGAGGAGCGGGGGGAAATCCACAACCCCCCCCCCCCCCCCTCCCTCAAACAAATGATATTTTTCAATACAAAAATGTAAAAAATATTAAAAACCTAATTAAAAATAACCCTCCAAACCTTTTCCTTTTCCGCGACTAGGTACTACTGTACTTTAAAATATTTCACTTTGTTCATTCTCCAATTTATACAATTATGTAGCTTACCTAAGTTTTTTTTTAGTAACTTCCTAAAATAAAATATTAAAACTACCAAAGCATCAGTTAAACAAGATACCAAATGTGATTCTTTACTAACATACAAAAGAAAACTATAAAACTTGACTGTTCAACTGCTTATCAAAAACAAAAAGGTAAAAAGAAAAGCAAAATAATGGTTATAGAATCACACGTCATAAAGTGTATATTTTTTTAGTATAAAAGAACTTAAAATTAAAAATTTGTTAATAAAAAGTGCTGGAATTGTTTGAAATTGGTATGTATTTGTGCTCAAACAAACTTGCAATTGATTTTAATGAACTTTTATTGGATTTCTCCTTTTAGCTTTTTCCTATCAGGAGCTGTCAGTTGTATAGCCACCATTAGCATTTTTACTTCTGCAACATTCATATGAATGTGTTGTGTTGCAAGTTAAGTTCAGTATTTTATTATATTCATTTAATTTTTTGTACAAAAATGTTAACAAATTTGTATTATAAAAAAAATAAGGGTGTTTTCGTGGAAAAAAGAAGGGTTTTTTCGTGGAAATTAATTAAAAAATATTACATATATAAAAAATGGATAAAATTAACAAAATTGAATTGTTTAATTTAATAAAGTAAAATAATGGAATTTCACATAAAATCAACATATGGAAAGTTTACAAAGTTTCTAAAGCATAAAAGTCAGTAGTTTTATTTTACAGCTTTTTGTCGAAGTTGGTTGTATAATTTGTCGAATAATAATTTTTATAATTTATAATTGTTGAAGTATTCTATACAAAGAACCTAAAAAAAAATGATTTTTTACATTTAGTATATAAGCGGAGGGGCGTGGCAGTTTCGGATTTTAAGATTTTTTCATGTATACCCAAATTTGTTTAGGGATTATTAATCTTCCCAGAGCATTCTAAAGCTGCTTGATGACCTACAAAGCTGAAAATTGGCATTCAAATAATGCGTGCCGCAAAATAGTGCAAAATTGAGCCCAATTTTTATTGTCCGTTTGTGCAGAGAGTACTTACAATTGTCATTACAAATCTCATTACTTTTATATGCGGATATCGCGCAAAATAATGACATTTCATTTCTAAACACCTTAAAAAATAAAATAAAATAAAAAAAAGTGGTTCCCTATATGCTTACTAGTATGGGCAAAAATAATAAGTATAATACTAAATTTTCAAAATAAAAAAAAAACTAAATTTAATTAAAAAAAAATTTTATTGAAAAAGTTTTTTTTTAATGTGCCCAGACGGAATTTGAACCTGGAGCTCCAGGTTATCAGTCATTCGCGCCACCATTTGAGCTATCTTAACATGTTATACTTGATATGTAGATAAAAACATATATGACTTGGTTGCACAAAATGTCATTACTATCAAGCTTACAGAAAATCACAAATAAGTAGTTATATATGTACTTACTAGAGTTGAAAAAATAATGAATCAAAAAAAGACGTTCAAAAAATGTTGAGATCATTACTTTTTATTTATAATAATGATAAAAATAAGTACTCATTGTAAGCGCATTATTGTTTTGTGTTAAAACAATAAGAAAATTAACTAGTTATTATTAAGTCATTATAATTGATGTTAAAGTAATGCAGATAATAAGCACGTGTCATTCATTACTGCTAGTGAGAGAAGTAATGACATGTCGTTACCGTTTCTGCACTGGCATATTACAATTTACTGCCTTTTTACATAGTGCAAAAAAGCATTACCATATAAGTGGTTATATAAGAATATATTTAGAAATGGCAAATACTTACCATTGTCATTACAAATTGGGAAAAATGTTGAGTCTTCTATGGAGTTATTGACCAATGATGATACTATGGTTACCTTACATAGCCAAAAAGCTTCAATGTTCAATACTTTTTTTTATGATTCCGTTCGAGATATGCGCGAATGTATACATCAAACTGATAATGACGACATCAATATGTTTCGAACAATGTCTCCTGTAAGTACAAGATTTGTTCTAGAAGCCACAGAAAAAGAAAAAATTTATCACATCTTCCATTGTTTAGAACTAAATAAAAGTCCCGGTTGGGACAACATTACACCTAAAATGTTATTAGTACGAAAAGCAGCTGTGTCTGAAGAAATAACGAAAATATTTAATAATATGATAGAGGAAATGAGATATCCAAATGTACTAAAAGTGCACAAAATTATACTCATACCTAAAGGTATTAGAAGTAATAAAGTGGAGAATTATCGTCCGATTTCAGTTCTTTCAATCGTTGATAAGATATTGGAGAAAGTTTTGTTTGAGCAATTATCAAGTTATCTTGAGATAAATAACATTTTGTTTGACCGACAATTTGGTTTTAAAAAAGGCACTGGAACTGAAGAAGCTGTTGTAAATGTGGTGGAGTGTGTTTGTAGTGGACTTGATGCAGGTTTTAAAGGAGTTGCAGGTGTTTTCTTTGATCTATCGAAAGCGTTTGACTTAGTTGATAACGATATACTGGTAAAGAAACTAGATTTCATTGGTTTTTCACAAAATGCTATTGAAGTGTTTAAGATTATTTAAGGAATCGAAGACAATTTGTTCAAGTTGGTGAATCAAAAAGTAGCATGCTTGATGTGTTATGTGGTGTCCCACAAGGTAGCGTTCTGGGCACACTGTTGTTTAAAATTTACATAAATGATATGAAAAATATAAAATTTTATGGAAAACTATTTATGTTCGCTGATGATGTCTGTCTTTTATACAATTATAAACATGAAAAAGTATTGCAAACACAAATCGAATATGACGCTGCTATTTTGTCTGAATTTCTGAGGATAAACAAACTTATTTTAAATTCAGGGAAAACTAAATTTATAAAGTTTAAGCCACATATTATGAGCGTACATATTGGTGATAATTTGATAAATGAGTCAGAGAGTGTTAAATATTTAGGAATTAATCTATGTCACAATCTTACATGGGAAAACCACATTAATCAACTGAAATCTAAAATATCATCTGGAATTGGTATTTTGTATAAATTTAGAAACAAATTGAATCCAGAAACGAAAATTTTACTCCACAATTCTTTAATTCACTCATACTTAACATATCTCCCAATGATCTATGCCTCTAAATCCAGCTCAGTAATAAAGTCGCTGCAATCAAAACAGAATAAAGCTTTGAAGATCGTGTTTAATCTGCCGTTAAGATTTAGTACAGTTGATTTATATAAAATTTTTGCAAAAACTATACTTCCAATACGAGGGTTATATATATAAACAACAAATTTTGATTTATGTTTTTAAATGTATTAAAGGATATTTTTTTTTTTTTTTTTAAAGAGAGGCAACACTCAGGAAATACTTCCTATATTTAGTGTGTTGCTTTCTTTGGAAAGGGATAGTATAGAGATGAAAGGTGGGGAAAGATGAAGGGCTTCAGACATGGCAACACTGTAATTGCGCGAGATGATAAGTCTTAGAACAGTTGTTGCTCGCCACCTGATGGAGAGTTGGCGAACTTATTGAAGCTTTTTGGTTCATAGCCCTGATTCATTATTTTACTTCGGTGGGGTTAATTGCTATGGGAACACCGAAGGTGGACATTGCGATACGTATGAGGGATAGAAAAAACTCATACATATTAATTTGATGTTGCCGGCACCGGGGATCGAACCCGGGACCTTCTGTGTAAAAGTCCAACGCGCTAACCATTACACCAAAACGCTCACTCATAGAATAACAAGACATGCCACGGATCCGAACGTAGCGAGATGTCGCCTCGAGTTTACCAAACAACCAGTTACTTTCTCTGGTGCTAACGAGTATAACCAATTACCTGACAGTCTTAAAAATATTTTTATATTGTCAACTTTTAAAGGAAGTATAAAACAATACTTGCTTAATAACGTCGACACACTTCTTACGACTTAACATTATTAAAAATGTAAATATGTATATTTTTAATTCTTTTTTTTTATTTTTTATATATACAAGGTGGCGCAAAAATAACCTTCCGATGTTTTTTGGCTGTAATTTAAAAAAAAAATGAAAAACTTTGATTCTTCTTGTGGATTATTTTTATTTGGTATTTTAATTTTTTTTACATCAAGTCGAGAATATGATGTCATGTAAATGGCCGCCGCCACAGTTGATTGCCATTTGAGCCCTTTTTATGTCATTTTCCAACACTTTGGCCAAAACTTCCGGCGATAGGTCCTCACATTCTTGACGGATATTGTCTTTAAGAGCTGCAAGAGTCTGAGGCTTGTTGACATAAACCCGCGACTTCAAAAAGCCCCACAAAAAGAAGTCTGGAGCGGTGAAATCAGGCGATCTTGCTGGCCAGTGCAAATCGCCAAAACGGGAGATTAGGCGCCCGGGAAATGCATCCTTCAGCATATCGGTTGTGGCACGTGCAGTGTGTGCCGTTGCACCGTCCTGTTGGAACCACATGTTTTCCAATCCCAATTCATCAAGTTGCGGCAAAAAGAACTCGTTGATCATTGCTCTGTAGCGCTCACCATTCACAGTAACCGTTTGGCCCGCGACGTCTTCGACGATGACTCCTCCAGCGAAAACAGCACACCATACAGTGACTTTGAGCGGGTGTAATGGCTCTTCGTGGGTTACACGCGGATTTTCAGTGCCCCAGAAGCGTAAATTTTGCTTATTACGTACCCGCTAAGATGGAAATGGGCCTCATCACTCATGATTATTTTTGATGAAAAATGTCAAATAAATAGTCACCAATATTCCGCGTTCTGGAGCAGTGTAGCGTAACATTGTTTATTAACGTGTATTTCGCATGTGTTTACTACACAAATGTCAAAACAGAACTGACATTAGGGGCCAATCGCAAAATTTATAGCATTTTCTGATAGGAGGATTACTTTTGCGCCACCTTGTATAATATATATTTAAATTTTTAATTTAAGTTATACATTAAAATTTTAATATATTTATTGTTGCCTACTTTCTTTTTAGCCTCTATAAAGCCATAATTGGCGCTGAGGCAAAAATTTAAAATTTGTTAAATGAAATATTGAAATAAAACATTAAAATTAAAAAAAAAAAAAAAAAAATCTCATACGGGGTTGTCGCTCAAAATAATGATATAAGATTACAAAACACATTATAAAAATAAAAAAATATGTGGTAACCTATATGCTCACCACTATGGACAAAAATAATGATTCTAAAAATAATTTTTCAAATAAAAAACTAAATTTCATAAAAACAATATTGTTTATTAAATATTTGTTATAAAATGTGTGCACACGGAATTCGATACTGGGACTCATGGTTGTCAGTCAAGCGCTCTAACATCTGAGCTATCTCGAATTGTAATAATTGATAGATAAAAGCATAAATAATGAGTCTAAAAGGAGATTATTAAAAAATATTCAGATCAATACTTTACACCCATAAATTAACTTTTTGTATTAAGATAATGGGAAAATAACTCGTTATTACTAATTTCGTATTATATGTCTTAAAGTAATGCAGAGAGTAAGCTGTTTTCATTACTGTTAGTCCAAAAAGTAATTACATATCAATGCCGTTTCTACACTGACTAGATTAATACAATTAAATTTCGCCCATTGCAATTGGAGTTCGTATCCCATAGTGTCATAGCAGTATTTCAAAATAACAACCGTATGCATGCTTAAGTAGCCATAGGATGTGTAAGCAAGTCTACCTATTTTATACAATACAGGCGTTTATAGTATAAAAATGTTAAAGTATGGAAAAAAAGCATAAAGTTAAAATTAAGGTGCATAGTAAAAGTTTTTTTTTACACTCCAACTTACTACTATTTATTTACTATATTTTTAAGTAGATTGTTGGTAATAAAGTCAGTAATGTCTGAATTAATTATTAATTAATTTAACATTTCTCTATTTTTGTTTTGTGTATGAACAGCCAGTTACTATGTTATTATAGGTAGTACTATGTAGTAGTTTATTACAAACTATAAAGAGAAAAGTTTTTTTATTTTGCTCTTTCAAAAGTTAATAAATCAAAACTATTTTAAAACATTTGCTCTTGTAAAAATGTTCTTCAGCATATATTACATTAAAGCGAAATTTACAGTTAATGAAATAAATTGCAATAATTATGGTAAAGTACACTAGTTAACAAACTTTTAAAACTTGTTATACCTAATGTCAGTATTCAATAAGTTTAACATTGGCAATAACAGAGTAAGAACATTGTTTTTTCATTTTGTTATCTATAAAATATTATTTAACAGAATAAGTTTGATATAATTTTTATTAAAAATAAAAATTGTGGTTTTTCGACTTTTAATTGTGCAATGAAAATGAAAATTATTCAAGTTCGAGGCCATATATCTATATTTTTGTATTAGGATATTGTCCTAACAAATAATATATAAAGTTTTAGTTTTCAAATTTATTAATTGACCACTTTTAGGAATGTGTTAATAGATCTATTTCGGGAATTTTCTAGGTTCCTATCATCAGAACACCTTCTGAATGAAGTGACAATCCAATGCAAAACTTCAAACATTCATATAAACTAGTTCTCTCAAAGGTAGAGGGTGCATATAACAAATATTATTACTATACAATGAAAATTATTCAAGTTTGAGGCCATACTCTATATTTCTTCATTAGGATATTGTACTAACAAATAATATATAGTGTTTTTTGTTTTCAAATTTATTATTTGACCCTTTCAGGAATGTGTTGATAGATCTATTTCGGGAATTTTCTAGGTTCCCATCATCAGAACACGTTTTGAAAGCGGTAACAATCCCATGCCAAACATCAAACATTCATATGAACTAGTTTACTCACTACATGAGAACTAATATACATATGAGTTTGAAGTTAAAGATTATAACCACTGATCAAAAATAAATTGAAAACTTGGTGGATATTCAATACACGTGTACGAAAAAAACACAATTTTTATTTTTAATAAAAATTATAACAAACTGGTATAAAAGGCAAAGTACCGCCTAGTTTACTTCCCCTGTTTTGTTTACTAACTAAACAAAATAGAAAAAGGAGAGAAAAACAAAAAACGTGTATTGATTATCCACCAGAGGTGGACCTTGCACATAAAACAAGTTTTCAATTTATTTTTTGATCAATGGTTATAATCTTTAACTTCAAACTCATATATATATTAGTTCTCATGTAGTGAGTAAACTAGTTCATATGTATGTTTGATGTTTGGCATGGGATTGTTACCGCTTTCAAAACGTGTTCTGATGATGGGAACCTAGAAAATTCCCGAAATAGATCTATCAACACATTCCTGAAAGGGTCAAATAATAAATTTGGAAACAAAAAACTCTATATATTATTTGTTAGGACAATATCCTAATGAAGAAATATAGAGTACGGCCTCAAACTTGAATAATTTTCATTGCACAATTAAAGGTCGAAAAAAACATAATTTTTATTTTTAATAAAAATTATAACAAACTTAATTATTATTATATATATTAAATATAAAATATTAGATAAAAGAGGATTTTTTCAAAAAACGTGGTTTTATAACAAAAATCTTTTATATCAAGATTATGTAAATAATATATAAACAAAACAATCGTTGTTCAATTTAAATTATTTTTTACTAATTTTTATTTAAGAAAAAACAAATCACACACAATTACAGGCAACAAATAAAATGTGGAAAGAATTCAGTAGTGTCCGACCGAACAGTTCGGCCAAAAAACTATATTTTGTCGGTTTTTTGATATCTAAAGGCAATGATGACAAATTTAGCTAGTGGAAACATGTTTGTTGAGCCGAGTTAGTTCGATTTTGTGTATAAAATTTAAGAGAAAAGCCGAAGTTTAGCTATAAAGTTAAAAGTTCGGCCGCCGATCTATTTTCAATTTCGCCGAACTTTTTGAGGCCGAACAATGAATTCATTGCTTAACTACAGACTTTTCTTCAAATTTTACACTCAAAATAGCATCTAATCCGCCCAATAAACATTTTTCCATCCGCCAAATTTGTCCATAATGCTTTAAAATACCGAATACACCCCAAATGCATTTTCTGGCCGAACTCTTCGGTCGGACATTAGAATTCAGTTGATTTCGAATATTTTTAGTTTATGCACCAATTATATTATTATTAATCGATTTATCTGGAATCTGCAAAGAATATTTTCTTTTTATTTCCAAGTAATTTTTACACAAAAACAAATTCTTCAACTAATATTGTAGAAAAAATAAAATAATTGAAGGGATTGTTGCAAAAACTTAATAAGCCACATTTATTTTTTTATGGATTTTCTTGTTTTGTAGACATTCATTGACTAATATTTGATAGAAGTCTTGCTTAAACACTAATTTCAAGTACAAAGAGTATAAACGTCATCGATAAATAATATGTTTTGGATTTTTTTAACCTTTAAAAGGCAAAAACAGACTTCAAAACAAAATGTGGCTTATGAAGTTTTTGCAATAAGCCATTCAATTGTTCATTTGTTTATTTCAAATTGTCAACATAAAAGACTTTCCAAAGTACCAGATATTCAGAATTTTTAAATTGAAATACCAGATTTAAAAAAATACAAAAAAGCTTAAAGCTTTCAAAAATTTCTTTTTTTTACGAATCTGGCATTGGTAAAATTTAGCATAACGTTGTGTTAGTATAATTAACATTAAAAAAAAAAAAAATCAAATGTTGACGTTTTCATTTGCGTAGCATAACAGAATTCTAAAAAAGTTATAGAATCAGGACATAATTTATTATAATGAAAACAAAATGATTTTTTTTAATTTTCATATATTTTATTTTCTTTTTGAAAAACCACTCACACATACAGAAGAAAAATGTTTTTAAAAGGTGTGTTAAAATTTAAGTTTTCACTATTCAATAAAATATTTATTAATATACATAATCCAATGATTTTTTGGACTTAAATAAACTTTTAAGTCAACAATTTGAAATTTATGTCCGAATTTAAAATATGTTGTGAGCAATCCCACAATCCGCAAAAATAAAAAAGCTCAAAAATGCAATTTTTAAATTTTTTGCAGTCATGTCCACATTTAAAGCGGGGCTTGGAAGAGACTTACTCAGTGGATTAAAGTTGATATTTGCCTTAAAATTGTGACAAATTTAGAAACTGCTAGGGTTAAGAGTATATAGAAATCAAAAATATTTTTAACACAATTCGCTTTTATATAAAATGACCTTTCAGAATACACGCAAAAATTAGATTTTTTTTTTAGTTTCTAATTTAAGTGGACATAGTTTTTGACTGGAACAAGATTTTGCATTCATTGTTTTTTATTTAATCAAGAATTTATTAAGTTATATCACTAATATTTTAACAAAGAAATTGGTTCCGATTTCGTGCTGCTATTCGCAAAAAGCTGGACATGAGTCGGTCTAACATTTTCTAATATTAATATCTCGGGACTATTATAGATAATTCCCACATGTATGCTTATTTTTTATTTTTTTTTTTTGTTAGCTCTACTAGCAGATTAAAAATATGTTAATTTTTGAAAATCGGATTAGAGACAAAAAAAATGGCGAGCACTCAAAACTTTATATGAAAAAATTTCCATAATTTGTGTCGTCATAATGGCAATCCCGGGGGTTTGGAAGGTTTAAAGGTGTATTATAATAGTAACAACTTATAAATTCAGTTAGTACAACAATATTTTCAGATTTCTGAATATTTTGGGTATGGAAACAAAAATTCAGTTGAATTAACAGAACTTTGTTGTCAAAACTAATGTTCAGTTGTACCAAACGACTGAAATTCGTTATAACCGAATTTGAGGCCTATTAACCAAATTTCAGTTGGTAATAACTAAATTTTTCTCTGTGTGCATATGTTTCGGTAATGATTTTGTATATTTATGTATACTCTTATAAAATTCTTAGTTTTATACAATTACATTATTATATATTGCAATAAAAAGGGTTGCCAGATCCAAGTTTGCAAAATGCTTGACATTCCCAAAAAAAAAATCTTGACAAAAAAAAAAACAATTTAATTTATTTTTTATAAAAAATTTTTTTTTTATAAAAAATATATTTTTTTAGAAAAATAAAAAAATGGTATAAAAAAAATTATCATAATTATAATAATAATCGGATTCATTATTTAACCTTTTCAAATAAACTGTATATCTTTAATTTTTTATTGGTCCAACATCCTCGTTATTCTCAAGATATTTTCATGTATTAAATGTCTTAAAATAATCTTTTGTAAAAATAACGCAATCGTTAAAACCAGCTAAAAGAAAAATATAAACAAATGCTCTCACTATTTGTCAGCTGGTTAATGTTTTAAATTACACTGTACAAAGTGAAATTATATCCCTAATCCAACGGAATATAAAACTAGATTACCAGTAGACTAAAAAGCCCAAGGAGTTTTGAAAACTTAGCTCGTATTTCATGTGCATAGCCTTATGGACTTTTGCTATTTCGACTGCTTTTCCATTATGGTTAATAAATAAAAATTGAAAAGAATGCAGACAAAAATATGTTTTTTTTTTAAGTTTTCTTATTCGAAAATATGTATAACTTTATAAAATAAAACACACCCAGGCGAGTGAGCGATGCATAAATACCCAGCAAAAAAAATTTCAAAAAGGTAAGCGGGTTTGTAATCAAGCATTTTGGGCAGAACGCATTTCTTACTAGATTACCTACTCGATTCTTTTAACAGAGCGTGAGACTAAAGTAATTGATTCTTTAGAATTGATTATTTTTTTTACCGAAGAACCATTTACTTTATGTTTTTAGGAACTACATATATTTTTTAATAAAGAAATAGTTCCATTGTAAAACTACGAAGTACTTACACAAAAAAAATAAATAAATAGATCCCTAGAAAAAATAATAAGTACTTACATTTAAAAAAAAGAAGTAGTTCCATAAGTAAATTCAACTTTTACTCACACGTGATTCTCCTAGGTCACTCAAATATAACGATCAAAACTCATACGGAAATAAAATCCTAAAAAGTGAAACATCGAATTGTTATGATAACATGGGTTTGTCATAATTTTGGAGCTATAAACCACGAAAATATAAACTTTTCAAAAAAAAGGACAATTCAAAATTGAAAAACAAAAATATGACTCACGCACAATCACCCTCGAAAATTCTTTTACACTCACTCACGATAACGTCAGTAATTTCATTTTCCACTCACAATTTTCTGCTCACGTGCGCTTCCCTAATTTATACCTAACCACAGTTTAACAAAATTTAGGTAACAGGCAATTTCTGTTTTTAGTATTATTTTCCTGCAAATAAAAATTTGTTTGGAAAAATATATGAGATAAATTCTTTAAAATTGTATAACTTCTTTTTTCAAAATTAGGAACTACTTCCAATGACGTCCTTTTATTCAGAAAAAGTATATGATTAATCTTGATTACAAAAAGTTAAACATATAAGTTAATAGCATTGTTATTTTCTTTTAAGTAAATAATTACTTTGTTATTGATTTCATGCTTTCTAGTTTAAATTTAAAGAATTGATTACAATACTACTTGCTTTTTTGACTCTATCGTTGGAATGAGTTTGGTATTGCAGTTACTAAATTTAGCAATGAGATATGTAAGCAAGTGTGGGCATCACCTCCTTTTTGGAATGTGTAATTTTTTGCTGGGTATTTCATATAATTTGTATTGCGTGAGTGTTCGTGGTGTAAACCGAATTTTATGTTACATACTTTCGAAAAAAATGATATGAAAACAAAGCGGTCAGACGTATGAGTGATATTTAAGTTTTAATAAAAACAATTTAAACGCTTGTATGTGTTGAATTTTTTAAACTTGCGTTGCACACTTTAGGGAGACTTAAGCCGTATGAACGATATTTGTAATATTTTTAATTTATAAACAGAGAAGACAAAAAATAGCAAAATCAATTGTGTTTATGGCAAAAATATATTGGAAAAACCTGAAAATTGTAAAACTATAAAAAAGAAGGTAAAATAATTACACTTTTTAAAAGAAGACTTAAAAAATTGTATGAAAACAACAAAAAGGCCATTTTGAAGCTCATAAATTTTAACAAAAAGCTGTTTTTTAGTGAAAATTTTTTAAGTAGTATAAGTAAACTTGTCAAAAAATGGCAAAAAAAGAAGTAAAGTATCATATTTGTCTTCTGTGTTTTCTAATTCTATTCTTTTTAACAATGGATTTTCTTTAAATAAAACTAATTTTCTGCATATAAAAATATATTTCAATAAAAAATTTATTTAAAAATAAATTTCTTAGATATTAATTTTCTGAAATTTTTTAACGTATTTTCATAAACAATAACATATACGATCATATATGTTTAACAACGATCCAATTTTCATCTGGGTAGTTTATTTTATACAACCAAATAATTTAGATCTAATAATTGGCCTGCAAACTGCACGATATGAAATTGTTTTGGTTTTTACAAAACTGTGTGTAAGGAACTGTGTTGTGTGTAAGGAAAAAAATTAAATAATAATTTTTTTAAGATGTTATTTAGTTGGGCTTTAAAAATCTTGACAAAACATTTTTTTTTTCCTAATTCTTGACGAGCATTAAAAATTTTTCTAAATCAAACGAAATCAAGGTTGTTAAAAGCAATGAATATATACTTTAAAACTACTAAGCATATATCAGAAATATAAAATATATATAAATATATAAAATAGAAATAAAATTTGTTGGATAAGCCTGTAAAAGGCCTTTACTTTGATACCAAACTTCTGAAATTCCCATACTTTTTTTTAAATATTTATCCAGAAGTGTGAGGAGTAAGATTGGTATTTAATTAAATGTATTTGAAAGAAATGATTCGGTGCACAAATTATTAGTTTAAGGGTCACTCTAATGATCTTAAAAGAAAAAATTTAATTTAGAAATGTTGAGGTTGAGAAGAAGAATAAACGTTTTTCTCTAAAAGTTATAAACACAATTTATTTTTAAATCAGACTATACTAGTTTCTGCCTCTTTATGGACAGGCTCATCAGTGATTTTCCATTTAAATTGTTTTATTATTTGTGTCTTACAATTGTCAGATTGTCTCTATATGATAAATTTTTCAACAACCTGCCGCTGTAAGAATCAAACCTGCGCTCATCTTACACTACAAAAGTAATAATACCAAGTCATGACCGTTTAGCGATCACACCCAAGTATGGCCTCGAATCTAATGAAGTTAAATTGCAGTTTTCTTTCCTATTAGCTTTTTCTGCTATTGTATGTTATAATCAGAAGTGACAACACTAACAACACAAATATTCTATTTTTAGATTTTTGTTTATTTTTCTAATCTCCTCCGTCCCTATTAAAAAAATTAAAATTTTCCAAATTTAAGCCCCAATCATTAAGAAGAAAAGAACGGAGCAATATTGATGATGAATAGGATTTTTGTTAAAGTTCTGCCTATTATGGATTCTCTAGCTTTTCTAAAACTGCAGATTCTGATGAGATCTTTAGCCAGATCGAAATATTAGTATCAACCTAGCTAATATGTTTGATTTGTTTTTTTGTTTTTTTAAATATACGGAGTTTGAAAGCCCGTTACAAATTAAAAATAATGAAATAAAATTTGTTTGATAAGTCTTTAAAATGCTTTAAATTTGATAAAATAATTGTGAAATTTGCATTCTTTTTGACAAAATATAATGCATTCTATGAGAAAATGAAGGCTTTTGTTTTGATTTTTTAATTTTTTTTTAATATTTATCTAGAAGTGTCAGGAGCAAGATTGGTATTTAATTAAATGTATTTTAAAGACGTTCCCAACAAATTCAGTTTTGCTCCAATACGATGCCAAGTTCTGTAGAATTTAGAAAATTTCGAATTCATTTCATTTTAGGCATCAGAGTGACCCTCAACCTCCTCAGTCCCGAGGAAAAATCTAGCGTCAGAAGTCTTCAAAAATTTTTGTTTTATGCTTCTGAGAAAAACAATAGAAAAAAAAATTGTTCAAGGACATAAAGGACGAAGCGATTCTAAGATACTGCAGGTGCAGCCGGCTGGACATTTGTAACTAAGTGAAGCGATTCTAAGATACTGCAGGTGCAGCCGGCTGGACATTTGTAACTAAGTGAAATAAAAAACGTGCCATTATTTTTGTAATAGGTAACAAATGTGCAGCGGGCTGGACATGTAAAAAAAATGTTAAAATAAGGGTCTAACAATAAAGTTATTGAAAATTTATGTACTTTAACTTGTTTATTGAACTGTTAACAATAAAATTATATATTTTTTTTAATTTTTATATATCACAATTGCAAAAATTTAATTAAAATGGTTAAGTGCTTTAAAAAACGTGTTATACGATCACCTGATCACAAATATAAAGCAAAATTTTTTAGAGTGACCAGCTTGCAAAAAAAAATACTGGTTTTAGTACAAAAAACATGTTCAGTTAGCTGTACAAATGGTCATAAAATTAAAAATAATTTTTGAAAACACGTCTGCAAACGTTTGAAAAATGTCCAGTAGGCTGCACATGAGGAACGAGGAGGTTAAAATTATAATTTTTACCCCAAATAATATTTTTGTAGGGTAGAACTCTTGGTTTTCTGAATACAAAGCATGAGTGAAAAAAAAATTTGTTTCATAACCTCTTTTCTGGCACATAATCCATTTCAGCATCAAAAAAAGTGGAATGATGTACATAAAAGATTATCATGTCATACAAAACAAAAAACATTAAAATATTGGGTATACAAGGTAAAATTGTATATTTGTTTACTTAAAAAATGCGTTTATTATAACAAAATGAATTGATACATTATTCAAAGTATTGTCTATCGTTAGCCACTACTTTTTCCCATCTTTCTGGTAGCATATGGATTCCGCGTCAAAAGAACTGCTTCGGTTTTGAGATAAATAATGAATCAAGCCAATTTCTGATACCCTGTTCTGAAGTGAAGTGTTCGATCGAAACAAATGGTAGTCAGAAGGGGCAAGGTCTGACTATAAGGCGGGTGAGCCAAAACTTCCCAACCACTGTTTTTCAAATAATTTTTGACCGGTCTTGCAACATATGGCCGGGCGTTGTCATGATGGAAGATTATGGCCGAATACTCTCGTCGTTTTTCGTTGATTGCTCTCATCAAACGAATCAATTGTGTATGGTACAACAGCTCATAATACAAAACATGCTTCTGATCCCACCAAATACAGAGCATTACCTTGGCGCCATGGATATTCGGCTTCGCCGTTGATTTGGCTGGTTGGCCGTGTTTTACATATGACTTTTTGAGCTTGGGGATATCGTTATGTATTCATTTTTCATCACCAGTAACAATACGATGCAAAAATTTCTTTTTTTTGTAGCGTTTAAGCAGCATTTCCGACATGCAAAATTGCCTTTCAACGTCTATCGGCTTCAATTCATATGGCACCCAATTTCCTTGCTTTTGAATGAATCCCAATGCTGTTATACGTAGAGAAATGGCTTGTTGTGTGACTTCCAATGAGAATGCAAGTTCTTCTTGCGTTTGACAGCAATCTTCGTGGAGTAATGCTACCAATTCCACATCTTCAAACTTTTTCGGCTGACCAGGCCTCTCCTTATCTTCTGTGTCGAAATCACCACTTTTAAATAGCGCAAACCATTGTTCACATTTTTTTTGAGTTGGTGCATGTTCACCGTAAGCTTCTACCAACAATCGAAACTTTCAGCAGCTGTTTTCTTCAAATGAAAGAAGGTTATCAGACTTCCCCGCAAAACATCTTTTTTAGGCACAAAATTAGACTTTATTAGAGCGATTGTAAAAAATGTGTGTTTACACTTTAGCTCCTATGGAATACTGAATTATAATGACAAACCATATTTTTGACGCAAGCCATATGTGATATTTATGCCATATGTTGTCCAAATCGACATTATTAACTTGTATACCCAATATTATACCTCAAGTGTCGAACATTTTTGAAATTACTTATGTAATTTATTGAAATTTTACATTTTTAATTTTGCCCCAAAAAATAGATTTTATCTTGCGCATTAAATGATATTTGGTTTGCAATTTGACTAACCAAAGTAGCTTGATCCTAAATCGAGATATAGTCAAGATAGTAAAATTACTCAAACATTTAAAATTTAAGAGTATTTCAAAAACTATTCTATAAAAAAATTTTTTCATGCAATTTTTGGTTTTTGAGGTCCTAGCAACTTAATAACAATTGCTCTTTAACATTTTATTAATTTCTGTTTAACATTTTATTAAGTCATTTCATTTTCTTTCTTAAAATAATTACGGTGTAAACGGAGCATTAAAATAAATAAAAATGTTACTTTATTTGTAACAATTAGCCGCATTTTCACAATGTCATGTTAGCTAATAACTGAGATTTTAACTGACACACTTGTTGTTGTTTCAGTTATAAATTTACAATTCAACTGTTTCTTAAATATTAACTGGACAATCAGTAATCGGGTCTTAATATCATAAACTTCTCATCACTTAATTTATTATCCAACACCATATTGTACTGTGATTTCAAATATTTAACATTATCATAATCATTATCATTTACTTAAACACATCCTTACCTAATTACATACACTAATAGAAAAAAAATTAGTAAACATGTTTGATAAAACTACTAAAAATTTGTTCATAATGGCGTTGTAGGAAAAATTTATAAACTTAACAAATTTTTTTTTTTGCCAAATTCTAATAAGATAAGAAAAGTGAAAAAAAAAACACTTTAATCTACAACTATTTAGTTATGTTTGAGCTAAATTTATGTTTATTTACAGGAACAACATAATCTATTAAATAAAATAATCTAATAAAATTTGTTAAATATTTGTCTACAAAAAACATTATAAAAAAAATTTGAAATATTAAATATTTTTTTTTAGATTTTTTTATGGGAATAAAAATTTGGGTTTCTGAAATAAGCACTTTGCAATTTTTTAGCAATTATATCAGTTGACTTGAGCAAAATATATTTTTATTTGCATTCAAGTAAATTTTTAGTCTTAATATGTTTAGCAAAACTTATGTTGATATTACAGTTTTTGGTTGCTGTTTTTAGTCTAAATATATTTAGCAAACATTTTTGCTGATTTTAGCCGATTAAACTGATATTTTCAAAAAACTAAAATTCTCCTTGAATTATAAATTATAAAATGTTGTTCGACCTTTCAAATGAATGACCATATTAAATAAATGAGCTATAGGTCACCTTTTTATTTCTAAAATATCCATTATTATTTCATATATCTCCAATATTTCGTCAGTCTTTGAATGACATCCTCAGGGAGTATGAACAACAACAAACAATATTAAACACAAAATTTCCTACCGCTGCGCTGCACTCTGGTCAGCACAACATTTAAAATGTATCGTTTGTTGTTGTTCATACTCCCTGAGAGATATATAAAATAATGAAGGATATTTTAATAAAGACATAGTCAAGTATTTAATAAAGTCATTCTCCTTGAATACAACTAAAATTTTTGTTTGATGCATGAATCTGCTATAGAATCTTCCAAAGAAGTGATTGGTACCATAATCTTTTATAGGTTCCTCCTACTTTCCCAGATATGTCCATCCCGCTGGGGGTCCTTTTTCGAAAATGCTATTTTCAATTTAATAATTACTACTACTTTTTAAGATATGGCCATCCCGAGGTGGGTTAATTATGCAAAAATCGGCTAAAAACACTATTTTTCTAATTACAAATGAACCCCTTAAACGCCTGCTACAAATATCCCACCTAAAGAGGAGGTTTCCATTAAAAAAAGCAGGCCTCCCCTAATATTGAGGCTTTATTTTTGATTATCTTATTTTAATAACATATCACAAAATCTTTTTCAAATTTAAACTCAGTGAAACTGAAATAAGTGTTTTAAAAAACCGGCATTTTTTGGAATTTAGAAAAACTGTAAATGCAGTTGTGTAAACAAGACCTTGAGCCATCACTGAGCAATGTTTAAGGATTATCCCACATTATCCGCAAAAGTTGAAATAATCCATTGTTTTTACCTTCTGTCGCTTTTTTTTAAGTTCTCCTTATATTTCAATCTTTTCCGGCATAACACAAAGTCAGTACATATAAGAGATTATTTTAATGTTGGTTTAATAGATGCTTCATCGCTTGGTAAGAAGTTATAAGACGGTTAAGTTTTGAAACCAAAAATTAAGAGTTTTTAAATTTTCGAGGTTTTTCGATCAGGTATTTCGGCCCCCTTTTTTAAAATGAAAAAAGTTGAACTAGAGTTGGTAGCTGTTGTAATTCTTAACATTTTGGAATTAATCCCGTTAATGTGCCACGAATATTTAAGGAGTTTCAGCAGATCAAAGTTCGAAAGAAAAAACGTAATTTTTTTAAAATACCAGATTTTTGCGAGGCACATTCGCGGTTTTATTCGAAATTTGGTGGACTCTTGCGTAAACCGAGTTTTTTTGTGAGTTTACATAAACTGGCGGGTTCATACAAAATAAATTGCAAAATTTTTATAGCATTTTTGAAAAATGTGCGAAATTTACAAATCTTTTTCTAATTTTTTTTAACTAGCAATTAATGTATTTTGTTCAAATTTAATACATCAAAAGACGTGCCTTAACGCATAGAATCGATTTGGTTTTTCATTTTTTACTTTACGTCATTATTAGCGGTAAGCGGGATGTATTTATCTAAACTTATTTTGATCTGGCACATCCAAGGCTTTGCACGAAATCGGATGAAATTTTTTTTAAATGAAAGCCCATTCGCTGCCTTATTATTAAATCAGAGGCGGTTTAAAAAATTTTGATGATTATTGATTTTTTGGACCATACTAAGTTTACTTGTTTTAAAAAAGCATCCCAGGTTTTTTTTTTTAATTACTGGTGTAATCAGACGATTGCCAGTAATTTGACCACACATATCCTAAATATGCTATAAAGAATTGGAAAAAATGTTTTTATTGCGAATAAATCGCGATTTTGCATAAACACATAATTTTTAGAAAAAAAAAATCGCAACTACTTTACAGTTGCTAGTAAAAAAAGTCATAAGATATTTTGGCTTATCTGTCATATTTTATGTGACAATAACGAATGCAAAAAAAAAAAATTTAAAAACTCCAAACCGCCATAACTGTTGACCCCCTCACGCGATTTAACTGACGCGAATGAATCTCTTATGCTAAAATAGCTCCAAATACTTATGCCAACTTTCATTGATGTGCCATCAAAAAAAATAATAATTTTTTTTACATAAAAATTTAACCGCTTTTTTTACAGGTTTATTTCTATGAGTGTAGTAAATATGTTCGGTATTATGTTCTTGAAATTACTGCATATGTGTTACAAATAAATTGTCATACAGAAGCCATAATGAACATTAATAAGGAAACAATAATTATATCACTTAACTAATCGATAAGTCGAGCATTAACTTGCAAAATTACTTAAACTAAATGTATCAAGTGCAGACATACCAACCAATTAAAGGCGTGATTAATACACACACATACACATGAACTATAATCACAGATATTAAACTACCATTCATACACATAAAGACAAGTGTTTCATGGTAACATCATAAACATGATAAAGACGACTAAAATTGAACATAATCTGGGTCACATGTATGGGATGTGAATGTGTCCTAATAACCATCCATACAACTGACTGGACTGTCAAATAAACTATGTATGTCACTCTTAAATTGTTCAAATATCATTCATCATTTCAAAAAAAAAAAAAAAAAAAAAACATTTTAACGTAGTTACACACATTTGTGTATAAAGATCAGAGATGGAAAAATGCCACAAAAAAATATGGGGCACCATGAATTTGATGTACAATTTATAAATATGAATAGCAAAGACGATACAGTCATAATTTTTTTTTTTTTTTTGGGAATATATTTTTTTGGAAAATAAAGCATGTTAGTGAAAAGTCTGTTGAATGGGTTCCAATTCAGTTGAGCTAATTTTTTCTGTTGTTATCGTTTAAATTAGTTATTTATGATGTGAGCAAGATTATTCAAGTTCAAGATCATTTGGCACACCCAGTTCAAAAGTGACTCAACTCAAAATTTAAATTTTTCGGTTTTATATGCTTAAACTATGCACAATACACTTGTTCATCTATAAAAAAAATATCAATGTATTTTGTTGTTGTTAACTGTTGCTTAAAGGCAGTTATGTCTTTCTTTATGTTTCAACTGGTATTAGATTAGATCAGAAGGCACTATGCAACGCGACCAATGTAGGTCTTTTGTGCTGCCTAAAGTTACCTACAGATTCAAGCTACCTATTAAGCCAATTATCCTATTAGACAAAATGTTCGCGATGTCGGAAGGCGAAATGAAGCGATCACCTAGAAACCTAAGTCTCCTATCACAAAGCCTGGGACATTCGCAGAGAACATGCTCCGTGGTTTCAGACACCATGAGATTACAGTGTCCAGTTAAGTCAACTGGTATAAAGTTGAAAATATTATTTTTCGATTTCTGAAAAATTAAAAATTTTGAGTTGTCACTTTTTTACTAGGTGTGCGATTTGTTCGTTATTAGTTACCTCATTTTCCTTCAAGAAGAAATTCATTCATATTTGATATAATTTTTCAACCTAAAACATAGTAATTCGTGATTCTGGAATTTACAAATTTTGTCAATTTAAGTCCCCTTGTATATGGCGTTATTTTGTCATAATTTTCATTTTATAATCGTAAAATAGGATATATCTCGGAAACTAGACGAAATGGAGCAAATTGGCAAAAAAAATCTTTATTTTGTATCTAAAACTCAATAACTATTAGTCACCTTGTACACTTAGTAACAAATCTGGTTCTGCCAGATCTGAAAAGACATTTAAAATAGAAATTTTCTGTTTATTCAACTTTTGTTGATTTAGCTAAAATCTTAGTTAATTTAACCACAACTGTCAACTCAAACTTAGTTCTTCTAAAATTTTGGTCTCCTAATTTTAGCAGACTGTGATTCCCAACTTCATTGAAAATTATGCTTTCTCAAATTCAGGTAATATTTTCTGTTGTCGTAGTTGAATTTTCAACTATTTTCCCAGGCTTTTTTTATGAGTGTGCCCTCATAGAAATACGTCTAGCCCTTTAATTCCCGGTGGAACAACAAATATGTTCTAATTTGTTTTATTGAGAGTTATCAGTTTGAACTCACTCCAAAATACATCCTCCTCTTTCAACTCCTTCTCAAAATGGCGCCTCCAAATATTTGCAGGTCGGCCAGTTATCCTGGATGCTTGGAGATTGTATTCGATGGACTACTAAGTTACAGGTGTTCACAGGTTTTGGCTTTGTGTGACTTAGCCAACTAAATTTGCGCGATCGTATTATTCTTATATAGAGGAACTTGATTAGTTCGAATCCACACTCATAATAATCTATAGGTAAAATACACGAAAACCGTTGTTTAGTTTACGAAAGTTTTGATTATTTTGACATTACGAAAAAATCTGTAGAATATACAAATCACATTTCGTAATATTTTGTAAAAACTTTTTTTAAATAAAAATGTGGTGCATACCTTACGGGTTTATTTTAAAATTAAAAAAAAATGTAATGGTGCCACACCAGAATCGAACTCACGATTACAGTGACGTCCTGCTGTGTTGAAGTAGACCCCTCTACCTTTTGCACCAAAGTAGCTGATGCAATACAACAAACTAAAAAGGAACTTAAGTCGAAAATATTTTGAAATTTTTATGAAAACTAGAAAAATATGCTACAAATATTTAATAAAAATGGCCATTAAATATTTTTATTATGTTTATTGAACTAAATAATATAATATAATTTTTTTATAAATATATCAAATAATATATTAAAAAACAAAATAAAAAATAATAAAATAATAATAAACTTAAATAACAATTTCAAACTAATTGCATTTTATTATTAAATATTTTATCTTTTTAAATATTTGTTTTATTGAATTTTATACTAAACCCGGCAAATAAAGTGGAAGTAGTGTTTTCGGGTCCTCTTTAACTTGTTTTATGATCCTCTTTATTAAACAAAATACAAAATATCCATTTATGTCAAAACACAAAAATAGTAATAATGAAATAAAAAAATAAAACATAGAAATTTAAAAACATTAATAAACAAAAAAAATATAAAAACTAAAAAAAAAAAAGAAAAAAATTGTCCTGGCCATTAGTTGAACTCGCAACCTTCTGATTGCAAATCCGACCTCTAACCACATCAACATCCATATGTAATATTTGTAACATTACAAATTTTTGTACAATGTACTAAAAAAATATTACGAAATCATGTTTGTATTTTTTACGAAATTTGTAAATTTATATAATTTGTTTTATACAAAAGTTTTGTAATATAAACAAAATGTTTGTACATTCTACGAAAAAAATTTACGAAAAATATATTTGTATTTTTAAGCATGGATTATTATGAGTGTGCAACCGAACCATTTGATTGGCTACAAATAAGGTTGCTACTATGGAGTCTCTTTTCTGTCTCTTTTCCCACCACCCATATAATTGAAAAAAATGTGCGTATGATACGATTAATGTTGAAAAGCACAATAGGAACTAAAAAATATTAATTTGTACAAAAAAGATTTAAGGCCTCATTTGTTGTTACTTTCTGTTGCCGTTCCGTGTCGTTCTGTTCTGTAGGTAATATTTTGTAATTACTTTTTCTCTGAGAGGAATCAGCTGTTTTAAAAAGTAAAAGAAACTCAAACCAAAAATATTCAAATCAGGGATGATAAATGCGATTTTAAAATAGCACCAACCTGCATATAAAATAGTACTTTTTTGGCATCACAAGTATAAAAAAAATTTAAATATAAATTAACAAACAAATCTTTGTACCCTCCAAAATGAACAATTACAAATGAAACAACAAAAATATATTAAAAACAAATATGTTAAGAGGTGAAAACAAAATTTTGAGGTGAAAAACTTTTTTGGATGTAAAAAAATAAATTGTGTCGTGAAAAACATTTTTGAGGTAACAAAACTATTTTTGAGGTGAAAAAAAAAGTTTTTGTGGAGAAAAAAAAAATGCGGTGAATTTTAAATATTATTCACCTCTTAGCGTCTGGTGGAAAAATATGACGTTATATTTTATACACCAGACACTACAATGAATTCTAATAATATACAGTGCATTATACACCAATTTGTATGGAAAATTTAGAGGTACTTTCACATTGTCACTCATTACTTTTGAACCGCTGGACCGATTTTGCTCATTTTCAATACCAAACTTTTCGGAAAAATGTACATAAAGTTATGTAAAAACGAGCAATGCGTACTAAGAAAATTAGCCGATATTGATTTAAAAAATTTTTAAAATTTTTAGATTTTTTCTTAAATTCAGCAAATTTTTAATATTTTTTGCATGTGCTATTAATATCTTGCTATATTGAATTACATTTCTCACGGTTTTTTGCGAATTCAATCATTGTGATTGGTAGCAAACAAATTCAAAGTCACATTTTTATTATTTACTTTTTTGAAAATCAAAATTAGTTAATAATAATTATACCCCTTAGTGATTGAATTCAATAATTGGTTTAATCGATTAATAAAACTCTAATATAATCATCTGTAATCAGTCGCACTCAGTGAAATCATGTGACTGAATTCACAGCGTTTGGTTCCGAATTAAATCATTGTTCATATGGGACTGCAAATCGAATTAATAATTATTGAATATTAAAGGGACCAAGAAATTCATACATAGAAAAATTTGTAAATCGTACTAAATGAGTCATAAGAGTATCATGGTACAACTGAGGTTCAAATAGTACCATAAAAAGTACTATGGTACCAACTTTATCATCCCTGATTCAAATATTGATAAAAAGATTTCACAACAAACTAATACATACGCACTTTAGGCTGTCACTTAACGTTGAATTCTATTTTCAACAGATTTGTCCGCAACAGAACAGAACGAAAAAGTGAAAACTAACCAGACATACAGACTTTCAATTGAACAGAAACAAAACAGCTGATTCGTAACAGAACAGAACGTACAAACTAATTCTGCCTTTAGAAATGACAACAAATGCTTAATTTGTCTTTAATGAAAAACTTTAAATTTTTATTATGTTTAAAATAAAAAAATATATTACAATGTATACACAAATTAAAATAATTTATTAAATTTCATGGTTGTCATCAGGTGCTTCTGGCTTTTGTAATAATTCAAGTACTTCAGGGGTCAATGCGGATTTTGTATAAACTGGAGGTCTGGGCAAACTGCTGATATATGGATCTGATGATATTAAAAGTCAATTCATTAAATCTGTATTAGTGTCAATTATAGAAGTTTTCGCGTGAAGTATTCTCGACATTTTTGTTGATGTTTATATCTTGCTTCTAACGCCTCCTCCGCCAAAATTCCAATAGGAATAACGCATTCATCAATAATTTGTTTTGAACGCCATAAAACTTGGACAGTCACAGGCATACAGTACCACGAATATTCTTTGAAATATAATTCTTATAATTTCGGGCTTTGTTAGCCATATATCAAAAATTTCATGGTATGAGATGTTGTCACTCATAGTAGATTATTAATTAGATCGGCAAATTTCGGCAGACAATTTATCTTGTTGCCTCAAGTAGACACTTTAGCTATTTGTATAAAACAAATTTTGTGCTGATCCCTTGTGTTCCCTAAAACTTACAGCTCAGAGAACTTTTTTTTTGAAAATCACCGAAAAAAGTTGTTTCTTAAATTAAATAACACTAAAAATACTTTCCAAGTTTTAGAAACGTATTTACACGATTTATGAAGAGGAAAATTTTTAAAAATAAGTTTACCGATAAAAAAAAGTTATACTCATTTAAAGATGCTCAATTTTAAACAAGTGTTATTGGCATTTATAATTTACTCATAGATGTTATTAGATTAGATTATATGGCACTATGCACCGCGACCAACTTAGGTCTTTTGTGCTGCCTAAAGTTACCCTAAAGATTCAAGCTACCTATAAAGCCAATAATCCTATTAAGCAAAATCTTCATAATGTCCGAAGGGGAGACAAAGCGATTGCCAAGAAACTTGGCACGCCTTTCACATAGCCTCGGACATTCGCAAAGAACATGCTCTGATGTCTCAGCTACCAGTTCGCAAAACCTACACTCATCCGTGTCCGAAAGACCCCTTTTGAGCAGGTGGTATCTGAGATTGCAGTGTCCAGTCAGGTAAGACACCAGGGTTCTCAAGTCACCCCTCCCGAGGGACAAGAGTCTCCTCGATCCTGCACTGGAAAAAGAAATTAATCTCTTAGCCTGCCGTTGGCCAAGAGAGTTTTCCCAATAGAGAGAGAATTCTGACTCCCTCCACGACCCGAGCTTCTCCCTAACATACCCCAAAGGTATACCACAGAATGGTTCAGGGCCAATAAAGGGCCTTCGGGCCCCGCAATTAGCAAGACAATCTGCCCTCTCGTTGCCCTCATGCCCCTCGTGACCAGGAACCCACCCTAAGGTAAGCGAGTTGCGCCTGCCAAGTCGGTTAAGAGCCAGAATGCATTCCATGACCAGACCAGATGACACCTCATAGGACATTAAAGCCCTTAATGCCGCCTGACTGTCGGAAAGAATGTAGATGCGAGATCTACTCATAGATGTTCAAGTTCAATGTACCGTTATTGTGTTACTGTTGATATGTCGAACTTTTTATTTGTTTACCTGCTCAGTAAGAAGTCCTCTTTCATTATTGATTAAAATATTTATTAAAATTGAAAGTCAAAATATGGACTTTTGTCCAGCTAGATTGGCGAAATCTTACACCGTGCGATGTTGGAGCTGATATTGAATGCAACTTGGGTTTCTTGCCTGAGTTCTAAACCCTTCCACAATTAACCTGTGCTTGCCATTCAATATGAAAATATCAATTTACTCTACTTTACTAAAACTAGCAACAACTTTTACGAAATAGTTGTAGACTAAAAACAGCAAACAAACTCTGTAATATCAACAAGATTTTTTATAAATTTACCTTAAATTTAGTTGTATTCAAATAACTGTATATTTTGTTGAAATCAACAGATTTTGTTGTTAAAAAATTGTGAATTGCCGATTTCAGAAGTGCAGATTTTTATTCGCATTAAAAAAAAAATTCACATTTTGTTATGCTCCTTATTTTTTGTCTACTAATATTTAGCAAATTTTTTTTGCTGATTTTAGCAGAGTAATTTGTTACTTTCAAATAACTAGAATTTAAATTAAATATAACTTAAATTTTGTATATTCCACAGCAATATTTTTGTTATTATTATATTACTAATATTTAGCAAATTAAATTGCTAATTCTAGATTTTTTTCTGCAACATGATTTCTAAATAATGTTTAGCAGTTTTAGAACAACTATTTGCTAGTCAGTGTAATAGTCTTTTTGCCTAATTTTTGTAATAAAAATAACTTTTTAAAAGCAACTCATTAAAAATTATAAATGTTTTTATCAAAAATCTTTAGCAAATATTCGTTTCTGCAAAAATTTTTAAAATGGTCAAAAGTTAACCATTTTGAACTTTTTCAAAACAATCCCTTTTTCCAACCCTGATGCAGACTTAGACATGTTTAGTAATTTTTCTGAGAATTGACTGACTACCATAATTTTGTCATTTTGCTTGTAACATCATTATTTCATATAAATTATAATCAATAAATTATGCCATAAATATAATTAATTAAAACAATTACAATTTTGCTATTTTGACATGTGTATCGTTAAGGGGTTTACTAGCTTTAGAAATCAATAAAAACGACAATATTTAAACAATTTTAAAAAATAAATTAATGGTTTATTTGAAATATGTAAAGTTTTCTTTGATCTTCTCTTATTTAATTCCTCTTATTTTATTTATTAATTATACTTATTTATTTACAAGTTTTTCAATCAAATTGTAATAATTGTTCCCTGAAGAAGTCACCCAATGTGGAGACGAAATATTGGATATAAATAATTATAATTAATAAATAAATGATCTTAAGCTCGTTTAAAATAAGAAAAATTAGTTGCATTTATAGTAATTAAATGTGCTAAAGTCCCAAAACTTATTTAACAAATTGTGAAAAGCAATCTGATGTAGGCGTGTCCCTATCCGGATTTCATTCCTGCCTAAGGAAATCTTCAGGGGACTTTGTTATTAGAATTTCTAGAGATATTTGTTATGTTACATCACAAACTCAATGAGAATTTCTTGTCCTCGTCTAGGAGCGAGATTCAAAATTTAAAATATCAAAGAAAAACCAAAACAACAACAAAAAATTGTCACAATTGGCTTTGTCATCTTCCAAATACTACTCTGTTTTTTTGACAGACCTAGCAATGTAGTGACGTTTATTCAAGTAAATCAACAATAGAAAATCATATCATTTTATGCAAACATTATTTTTGAGATAGGAAAACACAATATTAAGCATTATTCTGAAAACTATTATTTACAATTCGGACTACCGTGGAAACCCTGGTTACCATTTTTTTATAGCCCATCATTTTTTTAAGAGCAAAATCAGGTGCCCTCGTGGAGACTATTGTACTCATCTGAGAAATAAAACTGGTTTTACACACGATTAAATTCGTTAGGCGCTAACGAAGTCGGATTTTCAAATTTTTGATTTCCATCAAAGTGGTGCAAAGAAAATCTCAAAAATTTAAAAAACACCAAAAAAAAAAGTTCTAGTTTTCAAAAAAATACTAGGCAAAAATTTAAAAATGTCGTTAGGGACTTAATTTTTTAGGGACTCTACAAACAAAAAAAAAAAAAACGATTAAAAATCGGTACACCCGTTAAGGCTGCATAGTGGCACTTGATTTTAAATATCTTGTTTCGAGAAAAAAGCATTTAATGTAAATATTGCTCATGTAAAATATAGGGTAAGGAGTTTGTTTAACAAGCTATAACTTTTTTAGTTGTAAAAGGCGTGGTAGAGAAGAATGAGTGTATTTTCTAAAAATCATAACTACATTGCAAATTTTAAATTTTTTCTTAATCAGACTGCGCAGTTTCTGGTATTTAAACTTCGTCAGTGACCTTGTTTTTTTGAATTTTTTTTTTTTTTTGAATAATGTAATATTTGTTATGTTTTTATTTGTTCGATTGCGTCTATATGAAATTTTCTGTGCAATCACTGACCGTGGTATAGACAAACTGATTTCTAATGCCACATGCACTCGCACTACACGTTAGACAGAGCGCTTTAGCGCGCTGATCTATCGTCAGGTCGAGTTTTGTTGTGATTAAGACTAGTTTTATTCAATACACGGTATTTTTTGTTCTTGCATACATAATCTCAGAAGTACAACTCCAACAATACAACAGTTCTTTTTTTAGAAACTTACCTCACTCTAATGTCCACTGTTTTCCCATATGTAGCAAGTGATGCCATATCTATGATATATTCTTTGTATATTCGATAGATGGCGCTTACGTAGTTAGGGAAGAATTGCCAGAGAGCAAAGTTTGATTTTTGTTTGAGTTTGAATTTTAACGTCTATTTCAGGCAATTGCAATTAATACACTCAGGGAACTTCTGCTGTAAAAATATGTAGTTGTTTGGGTTGTAATACAGTTTCATTATTTTTAATGTAAATGTAAGTCATTTGTAGAACAAATTAAATTTTTAACTAACCTTGTAGTTCATTTAAACAAACAACTCACATCAAATGACTGTTTTATGATTTTACATTCATTTTTTACAGTTGTTTTTTGTTATTTAAAAAAATAAAAAAAAAAAATTTGGTTTATATTTTACTACCATGTGGTTCATTTTTACTACAATTGTTAGTCATTTTTTGAACATTAAAAAACAAACGACAATGTTAGTTGAATTTAATGAAATGTAAGTCGTCCTTTTTTTAAATGAAATTTCATTTGTTTTTGACTACAATTGCTGTCGTCTTTACCAACATAATTTCCTAAGTGTACTATAATTAATAAGCAATTTTTATAACTTTTTTATTTTTCCGATTTTTTCTCCAAAATGTTCATAGCATATAGAAAACTGTTCAAACTATTGAAATATTAGAAAAAAAAATTTTAAAAATCTAAAGCTAGTAAACCCCTTAAATTGTATTTACGTCAAATATTGTTGGAAATTTGATGTAGTAACATCAGTAAATCACAACTAACTTATTATTAACTACCCAGGTAGAAATTGCCAACTGTTCCAACAAAAATAGTACTGGCAAACCATTAATATTTTCGTAAAATCCACCGTGTTAAAAATTACCAAAGGTTCAACTAATATTGTACTCCGAAAACACTATTTGGTTTGAAAAACATGTATTTTGTCAGTACCACCCGCAGTATTCATTCCTTATATTGCTTTTACCAATATTCAAATGCGGAACATTTTAACCCCTGAAATCCCTGTTTTAAAGGTGTTTTTTTGCTCTTTTTTTATAAGAAGGACAAAAAGACAATTACCTTGAGGAGTTAGAGGGTTAATATATTCTACAAAAATTTTTGATTTTGGTGTATTCAGGGACCTATAGTAAAATGTTTTTAACCCCTTAAATCTCTGTTTTAATGGTGTTTTTTGTTTTTTTAAAAGAAGGACAAAAATACCCTTACCTTGAGGAGTTAGAAGGTTAACATATTCGACAAAAATGTTCTCCGTAACATTTTACATGAATTAGCTGAGAGATGAAAATATTTATTGTCTAAAAAAATATTACATTTTTCATATAAACATTTATGGGCGAAATTAAGGAGCTCAAAGAGATAATTCAAACTCAAAATGAAGCTATAATGGCAGCATTGTCTCCTCAAAAAGTTGTAACCGAAAAGACTTCTTCGCCAGAACAAAAACAATGTGGCAATTAAGAATGTTTTTCCAATAAACACCCATTTTTCATTTTACTTGTTTTCATTATATCTTTTATCTTAAGTCATGAAATGTACTTGAATTTTCATTTAATGTCAACAACCACGTTGTAAAAAGATGCCTTATTTTTATATTTTTTTTTTTTAAGTTAATGTACATTTATATAAAAAAGAATTTAAATAAAACCGTTTAAAAATGTATTTAAAACAAGTGGTTTTTAAATAATTTAGTATAAACCGATTGTTAATAGCCAATTTTTTAATTAACTACAAATTGGTTGAAAAATAAGTAATTAGTAGTCAATTAAAAAGTCATACAGAGGTGACCAATTGACTACCGCCTATGACATGCCCATGTTAAAATAATGAGTCGGCGACAAGGAAAACAATCACTTAATCCACTAGATGTGCTTATTAAAAAACCAGATTGAAGTTACTTAAAAATCTGTTTGACTTCCTACAGGGATTTTTTAATATTTCACACATTTAAATAAGATGTATAATATTAAGACCAAACGGTTTCACTGCTTTTTAAATTTATTCTATTATTCATATTTCTAAAAATTAATTTAATTTTAACTAATATAAAAGCACATAATTTTTTGAATTACCAAAGTTTTGTCAATGGTGGCAAGTTCGTTCAAACCATCGGTTGGCCACTGTTATCAATCAGGTCACAGGACAATACTGTCAAGATTTTTAATCCCACGTTTTACCAACCCATAACCGAACGTCGCCTACGTTTTGCCCACACTGTGCCGAGTGTATTTTTCTGCATGGGTAGCTTATTCAACTATGGAGACTAACAAAAAACATATTAGAAGAGATTAGTAAAAAGTCAAACAAAAATAGAATAGAAACAAATATTCTTTAACCACACTACTGCGTGGGACGAGTATATAAAATTATATGACATAGCCAAATGCATTGAAGTTTTGAGTAAACGGTTTTTTTTAGTTTAGTTTATTGATTTCCAAAACAATAAGATTAAAAATCTTATAATTAAAGTAATGGATTTTTATATTGTAACATTATTTTTAAGGAACAATAATAGGAAAAAATGATTATTATTATTAAAATATAAAAAAAAGAAAAATGTGGGCAAGTATGTAAAATTAAAAAAAAAAAAAAAAAAAAAAAAAATATGAAAATAATAAAATAAAATTTTTTAAAATAAATAAATATTATAAAAAATAAATATAACCAAACAAATGATGACAATAAATAGGTACAATTTTTATTTAAATTTCAGAATCAAACACATTTTTAGGCTCGTTTATCTATAAAGTTCAAATAATTGTTTTTTAAAATGTAATGTGTTGCTTAAGAACTGAATGGATGATGGTAATGAGTTCCAAAGAATGGTAATGAAGAACAAATACGATGGTTCCCGGGTATATATAATTTTATGCAAAAGAATCAGTGTTCTTATTTTCAAAAGATCTTTGAAAGTAACTCCATAAAGTTTTTTTGAATATAAAGAGATGGAGTCAAACTTCCTTAAATTAAAAACATATCTAAGAATAGCATTGTAAGTAGATGCAAGTTTCTTACTGCATTTAGTGTCACAGCTTGCAAATATTTCACATCCGTACAGTAGAGTAGGCAATAGGTAAGTTTTCGCCAACAATATGCGAACATTTAATGGAGTTATATACTGGGTGTGCCATAGAGTACGTAGCATTGAGTATACTTTTCCAGCAGCAACGTTTATATGGTTAGACCAGGTGAGTGTATCATTAAAAATAACACCAAGGTTTTTGGCAGTGGATACTATATCATTTTTCTGATTGTTTAGTAATATCGTCGGTTCAAAAGACAATTTTAGGGATTTTTTTTAATAACTAAACATTTAGACTTCAATGGATTAAGACATAAACCATTTGCATTAGCCCATGTGTAAATGTGATCCAAATCAGCATTAAGTTTATCAATACAATCATTTATTTTACTTTTGTTGCTATTTATATAAAGTTGTACATCATCAGCATACATGTGGATTTTACAATGCGATAATTGTTGTGTAAGGTCATTAACATAAATTGTGAATAGTAAAGGCCCAAGTATCGACCCTTGCGGTACACCCTTTAAAACTGGTAGGGCACGTGAAGTTTTATTATCTGCAAAGACAGACTGGCAACGATCCGACAAGTATGAAGATATCAAACGAACAGACATTGGAGAGAAATTGAAGATTGTACTCAACTTTAGACAAAGAACGTTGTGATCCACCATATCAAATGCTTTTGAATGGTCTAATAACACCAATAAGGATACTTCACCCCCATCAATACTTCTACGTATTTCTTCCGACACATCCACGAGCGCAGTTATGCAGCTGTGTTTAGGCCGGAAACCTGATTGTCGATTTGTAAAAAGATCATTATTCTTTATGAATTCAGTTATCTGTTGATGTAGTATACGCTCAAAAACTTTAGATAAGTATGGTAATATGGCAATCGGGCGATAATCTTTGTTTGATTTTGGAGTTGGTATAATTTTGGCATATTTCCAATTTTTGGGATAAATACTCTTCGTAATAATATTATTGAAAATATATGTTATAAAAGGCAGCATGTATGGTAAAATAATTTTCAAAAAATTCGGATGAATGTTATCAAAACCGGATGCATTTGACTTTATAGATCGACAGCTTAATATAACATCTGCTTGATTTATACAATCGAAAGAAAATAAATTGCCTCGAAGTTCTGCGTTCTGATCATAGAAATTAGAATTTAAATGTACATTAGGCAGATTTATAAATGATTCATTAATACTATCCACATCTATTCCATTTTCAACTATTGATGAGGATTTACCAATACCAATTTCTTTTATGGTCTTCCAGGTTTTTTTAGATCCGACAGCAGATGAGAAACGATTAGAATAATATTTAGATTTTGCAACTCGGATCAATCTATTCACTTCTCTCCGGGCATCACAGTACGATACGTTAAAATCTTGGATTTTAAAGAGTTTCCATTGCTTATATGCAAAATCTCTTCGATTTATAGCCAATTTAATTTCAGAATTAAACCATTGTTTCTTTTTAGTATTTTGCTTTAAAATTTTAAGAGGCACAGATTTCTTAAAAACGTTTGATATGTTGTGTTCTAAAAAGTTTAACTGGTCATCAACTGATTTAACTGGTCATAACCTAAAATTCGTTAAAAAAAAAACAAAAATTATGATAAAAATTATTAAACAAAAAAAAAAATAAAATATAAAGCTAACTTCAAATTTTTTAAATGATTAAAAAAACTTTTTATTAAGAAAATCCATAACAATATTGTATAAACCCACATGTTAAACAAATGCAATATGTGATACAATTGTGTCCTATTCTGATTGTAAGAATTAAGCATTTTAATGGGGCGAGGGTGAAATGTTTGAAATGTTTGCACTTTAAAATGCAATACTTTTTTTCCAGAAAAGGAAACACCATAAGACTTAAATTTATTTGGCTTGTTTTTTTTCTGGTATATCTATTAAGAAAATGGATTTAAAAACAAAAAATTATCGACATTTCTATTACATTATTAATTGCAACCGAATATTTTTCCAACCGAATTTTTGTTGTTGCACGTACTATTCTTAAATTTTATTACTATTGTGACAGCCAGCATTTATTTTCAAATTTCTATTGTAAGAATTGAATATTTTATATTTATGGACTATAATATTCTATAAATAGATTCACATACATTCAACAAAATTTAATTTAGTAATAAAAAATTCATATACAACGAACTAGGCTCGAACCGGCGATCTTTCGTTTGTCAGGCAAGTACTTTACCTCTAGCCTAAACCCAATTTAAATGTTTTTTTTTAATTTCAGCCTTGAAAATTTTCTAGTTTCAAATTTAAATAAATTGTCCGCAATCTAACGTTTTTTTTTTTCAACTAGTGCTTATTTCGTGAATGGTAACACTTAGCTCATGTCTGATTTGACAGATAATTAGTTTTATCCTTAAGCTGAACGAATATGGTCCGTATGTTCGTTATCTTGTGAAAAAGGTGAAAGAAACTGGCATCCTCATTGATAAACCAAAGCGTGAAAAGCCAAAAACAGTTAGTACACCCGAGAATATTGCTGCTGTGGCAGAAAGTGTGCGTGAAGCGGCATCAACATCAATTCACCGTCGTTCGCAACAATTGAACATTTCGGAGACATCATTGAGACGAGTTTTGCATAAAGACCTTGGTATGACGCCATACAAAGTCCAATTGGTTCAGGAGTTCAAAAAAAAAAAAGTTATTTGGCGGACCCTTTATTTGTCTAAAATATATCTGTATTTACGACAGAAATTCGATTGATAATCGCAATATTTAGTAGAGTTACCAAAACTATAACAAAATTTTATATTATTTTAATATTATTTATTAAAAAAAAAATCTTATACCGCAAACTGGTATCGAACCGGTCACCTTCTGATAAACTTGAAGGGCTACATGTAAAAGCATGATAAGCCTCACAATTTCTCTGAATCAAATCAACATGGTCCGTTTTTGTTAAATTTGTTCATCAACAACAAATTATTTTTAATTTTCGATTTCAGGCTAAAGTGAGCTAATGATACCCGATAATATTAGACTTACATTCCTGAGTAGCTTTAAGAATAATTAAGTTTTGAGATTTGGGAATTTTTAATAAAAATATACTTTTTTCAAAATCGATACTTTATTGTCGATGATTCGGCAAAGGTTAAAGTTTACAAAAAAAAAAAATTTCCATTTGGAACAAAACTGTATTAAACTGTCTAATGTCTTATTTTTTTATAATTGCAGAAAAACACCATCCTAGTCGTATGAGTGATATATAATTACAAAAATAAAGTATACGATTCCGTATTTAACATTATTTGATATATCTTAAATTTTTGTTTAAATATTTAACAGTAGAGTCTTACTTTGAAAAAAAAACTATTATTGGTTTTTATGTCATATGATTTTATCTGTATGAGTACCCGAGTGAAAAAAATTATATATAAAATATGGTTATATAAATTAGCATATGTGTCAATTTATAAGCATATCAAAAATATACTATTCTGAACGTTATATAAATTTAAATACATGGTTTATAAATTTGATTGCATTTTTATATAACCCAATACATAATTATATATAACACAAAATGAAAAGCATTTTCTGTCATTTTGGACATAATTATATATAATGCAAATTTTCTAAGTTAAATTATGTATATAGTTATATAAATTAAAAAATTAATTATATTTCCTAAGGAATTTTAGTAATTTTTCTTTTTACCCAACATTGAAAACTGTTTATTTCGAACAAATTCTTGTTTATTTCCTAATAAATATGTTTAGGCAAATGAACAATTCTAACTAAATCATAGTTTTTAGTCCACAAAACTTCTCCAGCTTCTGAAATTAAACTTATATGGAGAACCTGACGAATATTATGTTAGTTTATGCTGATCATAAAGTTATTTAACCCATTTCTTATCGTTCATCGATACTATGGAAATTTTTGGTAAAAGTTAGACTTGATTTTTAATTTAATTAAACCCAGAGTGGTTTAAAATTTTTATGCTTTGTACATACTTAAAGGGCTGAGGTTTTTAAAGAACTAAATTTTAATTTATGTCTAAAGCAATTATCTTATACAATTTCTGAAATTTTTTTTTTTTTAAATGGGATATTTTTAGTCAATTTTCAAAACTGTAATATGCCAACAGTGCACAGTGGGACATATCATTTTTTTTTTTTCGAACAGCGAACAAAATCGTGTCCAATTTAATGTTTAAAATATCAGTTATTTAACTTAATAAGTTCCTCTTTAAATAAAAAACAAATAAATGCAATATCATGTTGCACTCAAAAACTACATTCATTTTAGGTAAAAATTTAAAAAATTTGATTTGTATATACTTTTCAACCCTGCCACATTTTTAAGCCAAATATCAACTTAAATCCACGGTTAATAATTTATTGGATAATAGCATATAGCTAAATTTTGGATAATACTTCTCCAATACCCGCCATAAATGTAGACATGACAGCAAAAAATGTAAAGTAACCCTTTTTTTGGGAATTGTGGGATTGTTTATAGCAAATCATAAATGCGGACACAAATTTCACATTGCCGACTTAAAACTCTATTTAAGTCCAAGAAATCATTGGCCTATTTCTGTTAATAAATATTTTATTGAATAGTGAAAATTTACATTTTAACAAAACCCGAAACTTTTACCTTCCTCACTAGGATCACCCAAATTTTTGTTCTACCAACATCTCTAAATGGGACTCTTTTTAAAAATTTCGGTTTAAAGCTCGTTATAAATTAAAAATAACATAAAAATAATTTCGATGTATATAAAAAAAAAAAAACTAATAAAACTGTAAAAAATAATTTACTACCATTTACCATAAAAATTTAACAACAAAACGGAATATTGTAGTTTATTGTTTCTCTTACAAGTATTATAAATTTAAATTATTTTTTTTCAAAAAAATATTCAAAAATTCGTTTTTTATTAAAATGGTTTATTAATAATACAAAATTATTTCAATTCAAATTACAAGAAATTGAAAAATGTTACACAAATGTGTGTGTGTATACATTTTGTGGAAAAGAAAATCAAAAAACAACAAGAAAACCGAAATAATTTCAAATAACTGAATTTATAACTTTAAATTTTTTTTTTGTATTTAAGAAATGTTGAGGTGCAGAAAAAGAATAAACGTTTTTCTTTTAAAATTATACACACTATTAATATTTTTAAATCAGACTAGAATAGTTTCTGACTTTTTATGGACAGTCGTCATCAGTGATTTTCCATTTTTTTTTTTTTTTTAATTGTAGTATTATTTGTGTCTTATAATTGTCAGATTGTCTCTATAAGAACCAAACATACGCTTCTTGTTACATTACAAATGTAACAATACCCAGCCATGACCGTTTAGCGATCACACCCAAGTAGGGCCTCGAATGTAATGCAGCTAAATTGCATTTTTCTTTCCTATTAGCTTTTCTGTTATTGTATATTATACTCAGAAGTAACAACACTAACAAACTCAAATATTCTATTTTTAGATTTTTGTTTATTTTACTAATCTCCTCTTATCTGGAGGTAAGAGACTGCTTTTTGGGCAAAAATTGGACTTTATTTTTAAATTTTTCTTTTAAACGAATGTAGTTTTTGAGTGAAACAAGATTTTGCAATAATTTTTTTTTCTTTTTTAATCAGGAATTTATTAAGTTAAATAACTAATATCGCAAAAAACTAGACGTGAATAAGAGCAAAAAAATCTGATTAAAAAAAATGGCGAGAACATTAAATTTTAGTTGCAAAAATTGCAGACCTAGAGGGTCTAGAAGGCTTAAAATAAAAATTTAAGCTCGATATTACGTCACTAAGTAAGAAATGGCCGAATTATTTCCAAACATTTTGAGACATATCCCACTGTGCACTGGCTAATAACTTTGTACTTCCTTTTGTTTTTTACACTAAAAAATAAAAATGAAGTAGTAACTTTCAACATATTAAAGTTTGTATCATAGACCAATGACAAAGGACTGTTATGTGCGACGTTAATCAGAACAATAATATTTCAAAATAGAAAAACATGGCCATATTCAACTGCATTATTCAGTAAACCAATTATTATTTTAACAGAAATGTAATTGGCTTAAGCGACTGAAGTAAGATGCTGTTTATAACAGCTTTAAATTAAAAAAATTAATTTTCGTCATACGAACACCTGACTTAAGTCATTTAAGCCAATTATGAATCAGCCTTTAATCTTAATATTCCACAAACAATTACAAAGCATATGTTAGCCTTTAAATTGAAATAAATGGAAGTTCTTGCAATAACAGAGGAAATTATTTTAAATTCTTATCATTTTTTATAACTAAATATTTTAGTTTGATTTAAATCATTTATGCCGAATTTATTTTTGTAATGCTCTTAGTAGATTCGTAAATATAGTTTATAATTTTGTAAAATGGTCTAGGACAACAGAGAAAAGTTCATGTAGCGAACCCTTTATAATTAAAACATGATTTTTACAAGTTCGAAAGGTTTTTATAATATTATGATCTTTTAATGAACAAAATTTGTTCACTAAAATTTTTTTTGCTATATTTGCTTAACCAAACCAGCATATCACATTTATAACATAGATCCAAAACCATTTTTCAGATCAAATTGTATCACATTATATGTGAGGAATATATTTCATTATATATAATTTTATATAGACTTTTTTACTCGGGTAGTTGCGGTTGTTCGCATAATTAAAGATGTTCTTGCTAATAAACGAACACACACACATACACACTTGCGGGTTTGTATGTAATGTAAAGATCCTCGTTTTATTTGTTTGTTAATAATGAAAATTGTACAATAATCATTTGTCATCTACATATGTTTGTGTTTGAATGCATGTATACATGCACACACAGAGAAAAGTGTTTTTTTGTGTTAACAAACAATAATTTCGGTTAATACAATCATATTCAAAACTGATTTGTGAATATTTTATTTGTTGCAACTAACATTAAGTTGTGTTAACCAAACTTTGTTGTGAAAAGCAACATTCAGTTGTACCAACCGTGGTAACCGAATTTGAGTAGTAGTAACCGAATTTCAGTTGGCAAATGGCTAAATTTTTCTCTGTGTGTGTTGATTAATATTTATGTATGTGAAAATGTTTTTTTGTTTGATTATAATGCCTGTGGCATATAGACATTTGACATATTTTGTGATTTTGTGGTTGTTGAAATGTCAAAAAGAAAAAAAAGGCACACAAAAATGAACAAAAACAAGAAAAATAATTATTAGGAATTTTTTATATTATTATTTCCATTTTAATTCGCATCACATTTGTCACAGTTTTGTTTTAAGCCTGAGCAAGTTTTTTGTGGTTATTATTGTGGTTTAAATATATATAATTTAACACATACATTGATGTCGCCATATGTTTGTTTAACAAATACACACATATTGGTATCATTAATTTACAAATATTTATGTTTTTATTTTTCATATTTACAACAATGTGTTTATGAAATATGAATTTTTGTTAAAAAAATTAAACTCTGTAAATAATTTAGAAACAATTAAATATGCCATGCATAGCACAAAGTGAGACAGGAAAAAAAAAATATTGTAAAAAAAATCTGTTGCCTAAAACTATTGTCTAAAACTAATTATAATAACACCTCGGAAAAGTTTTTTACTTGTGTGCTAGATTTTTCATAAAATTCCATTCAAATATTGCATTGTTTCAACGAAAATTTTTAATACATAAAATTTTAAAAATTAAATACTTTATCTTAGTTTTATATTCTAAATACGTTAAAGACCCTCAGCAACATTCGGGTATAAAATTGGGTTTCTAAATGTGCAGCAAAAAAGAAAAAAAAAAATGTGCTCTTCATGGATAAAATGTGCCTTAAATTTATATGTCAGCATTTGAAAAAGGCTGACTGACGTATGAGTACAATATGTTAATAATTAAAAAATTACCTGTATACTCAAATCAAAAAGTCTGTAAAAGTTACAGAAAAACTGTAATGGCTATAGAAAATTTGCCAATATTAGGCCAGCAGATCGTTTTTATAATTTTAGCAAAACATGACTGTAACTTTTTAGTAAAGTAAGAGTAGCAAAAAAAATAGTAAAAAATACTAAAATGTAGTAAAATTTAATGAAAATCGATTTGCTAAAATAAACAAATTTTATACTAAATATTAGTGAAATTTATTTAGTATAAAAATTAGTAAAAATTACTAATAATTAGTGAAACTGTTGCAAAATAAAAATGGAAATAAAACGTTTGAAATCATCCAAAACTTTTACTAAATAGTAAATAGTAACAGGAGCCTTATTACTTTATACACAAATGAAATTTTTTTTAAATTTTGTACTCTCAAAAAAATAAGTTAGTAAAACGTCTTGTAAATCAGGTATACTATTTTTAGCAAATTTTTTGCTACAATCGTGTTTTCAGCTAAAATTTTTGTTATACTTATTCAGCACTTAACTGTTTTATACTAATGATTTACTAATATTATACTAATGTTTCACTAATTAATTTTGCTAAAAAAAATTGTACTGATAAGCACATTAATAGTGTGGAGGACAACCAGATTGAAAAATATGCGCAGAATGAAGCAGATGTCGCGGCATGTCAAGATGTAGTAGAGAAGAGGAAAATGATTACTAAAAAGTACAACTCTAATAAGACATATAAAAAAAATCAACCATGAAAGTTTTTTGTATCTGTTTTTCATACATAAAACAAAATTGAGGATTTTAAAACAACTTAAATTTTGCGTTGTCACCGGCTTGTGAAAATAATTGTCTATTAATTAAATAAAAGACAGACTGAAATATTTAAATTTAATATGTATTTCTAAACTAAATGTTTATAATGAAAATGAAAATTATTCAAGTTCGAGCCATACTCTATATTTCTTCATTAGGATATTGTCCTAACAAATAATCTTTAGAGTTTTTTGTTTTCAAATTTACTATTTGACCCTTTCAGGAATGTGTTGATAGATCTATAGATTAATAAGCTAGTGGTGGTCAAATTGCAAACAAACATATGTATACAGACATGTAGATAAAGTAAAGCGAAAGACAAAGACAAACATCTTAGGTATATTTTTATGTTCCTTTTTCTTATTGCAAAAAAGGGTTGTTTTTTCGTTTCGTTTGTTTTTGTTTATTTTTTCGTTTCGTTTCCATAACTATCTTCGGCAGTTGCGTCCTTTAAAGATAGCATCATTTAGACAACCATTGATGTAAGTAGTTTGCAAGAAAATTTTTGTTATGTTATATATATTTATTTCTATATATTTTCAGATATTAAATTAATTTATGTCGACAATGTGGGAATATGAAAATTTTATATTTCGTAATTATTGTAAATTATTTTAAAATAATCACAAAATCAGCTCTCTGATTTTCAGCAAAAGATTTTGCTGACATTAGCAATTTTTTTGCAAGCACCCTCCTGACTAAATTTTGCTGACTCAGCAAAATTTTTTTGCTGACTTTACAATTTTTTTTTTTTTGAGTGTATTGCAATTTTCTACATGTTATAAAAGTAGTCAATTTTAGGAAATAAAAGAACAAGAACATAACACAAAATGTTAGTAAATACTATGAAAATTGTTCATAAAATTGTACGGATTTCATTTAATATTTTCAAAAAA